>JBAMJV010001632.1:0-265190 GCA_037951105.1 Echinarachnius parma | reverse complement strand
GGGGGGGGGGGGTTCCTAGCATCTGCATCTGCCTGTGATTAGTTAATCACCTGAAGAGAAGCTGCAAGGTATTGTAATTAATATAAGCCATAAAATAGTCGATGAGTAATATTCGTTTAAAAAGCGGAATGAGCCATGTGAATAATATAATGATCTAATAAAGATTGGACCGGTGTATATACCATACGGTATGATGCGTTCAATTATAGAGTATCAAACCAAAAACAAGAAATCCGAATAAAGCCTTTGAATTGAAGGTGGTCATCTAAAAACTAATGTATAGGCCTACGGAATGTGTCAGTGCATACCAAATCATAAAAACTAAACAAAACAACTGAATAAACCTGCGAACTGTTATAATAAGGCGATCATCTCAAAAGGGGGAAGTGAACTGGTATAAAGTATATAAAGTATAAAGTAGGTCTATAAAATAATTAACAAAAATATGAGTAACCCGGTGAATGAGCGCATTCGTGTGGATCAAAGGTGGATGACTATGCGGCATTGGCCTGAATAATAACCCCTGGATCAAACTAATTTTTATCTTAAATATGAAAGAAGCTGTGAATCGAAGGTGCTCACCCAGAAGAAGAGGTGAAGATAGAATAGAATAGGCCTATGATGGCGCACTAAAGCGAAATTAATATCGGACCCGATAATCGCGCGCTTTTCAGTCGGCTCCAACGCGTGCAAGGCGTGGTTCGGGGGTGGAGTCAGGGTGAACGAAGTTGATGGGAGGGGGCAATAGGTGACAAGGGTTCTTTGAGGGAGCAGGCATTGCCAAATTTTCTTTTATTTATAATTATGTCTGACATATATATATATAAAGATTGTTTATTCATATTTTCAGTCGCGGGACGCGATCAGAGACCGGGCAAGCATATACAAGATGGGGGCTTGGAGAAGGGAGGGGGAGTAGTGACTCCCCCTTTTACCCCCTTCCTGGTCCTCATCAATAGCGTTGTCCAGCTATGATCGTATTATATGCTCCTCATAGCAAGTCTGGATTATAATAATCTCATAATTAGAATATGGAACGGCATTATGAACACCTCGCCCCCACCATGCTCATGTTGAACCTATGAATGAACTTCTCTCCTCTCGGTTGCCGTATGGTGGACTATTCATTTTTGATGAAATATAAACAAGAGCCTGAGAGTGAGATAAGGTAGAAATAAGATGTTTGATAGAGATATAACCTATCACATTATTCACATTACTTGGCAGAGAAGTGCATGTCAGTTCACAATATTGACACTTTTTATGTGTATAGTTATTATATTCTGACATATTTTATGTTTACTTTTTGTCACTAGAGTGTTTCGAACTCAGAAGGGGGGGGGGGGGGGGGGGTACCCTCATCCCCGTATCTGCGCTAATAATTAATGAAAGAGGGAAGGGTATAATATAAGTATCAAACATCTCTCTCCGTGCATCGTATATATAGAGTCCGGGCTAGTCGGGTCACGGATTATCGATCCGGATTTTGTAGCAAACCGATTGATTAGATTAACCATCACCAGTTTTAACCCCCTACCTGCTAAATACTGTACACATTGAAATAATCATAGAGTAAATACATCGGACATCAGTTCCCGTAAGCAACCCGTTAACATGTTACCATATTTGTAGCAAACTAATTTATTAGATTACACGCACCGCCATAAATTGAATTGTTGACCGGATACCTAAACCTATAGACCTCGAGGAAAAGACAAATTATTATCATTTCAATTAGGTAGCTGCCGAAGTATCGTTGCTTTCATCGAGAAAATTATCTCTTTGTTTCCATAATTGGATGCGAAATTAGTCCATCTTTCAACGAAGAAAAGGAAATTTGATTTTGTGATAATGAGATGGGAACGTAATTATTTCATCGACAAAATTAGTTTCCCTTGTTAATTTTTGATTAGGTGTGAAAGTGTCATCCTGTAATCGAATAAAGGATGTTTGTTATAATGACTTTCTTTCACGAAGGATACGGAAATTTCCCTTTACTCTTTATTTCAATAAGATGAAAAAGTAAATTCTCTATCAACGTGGATATTTGCTTTTCTGTTAATAAAATGCGGATTACAGTTTTGTTCAAAATATTAAAGGCATGCGTGTGATAACATTCATCGAGAAATTACGTTTCCTTCAAATTTAGTTAGATTCTTTCAGCTAGAATAAAAACATTTAATGTTAATCATTGATATCAATTAATTATAACTATCGAGAGAAACTGTTATTTATGTTTCAGTTATATGTTGTGAACTTGTGATTAACTATCTAGAATTGTTTTCTTCTCTTTGCAATGACAACAAACATATATTTTACACAGTCCTGTTAAATAATGTCTTGATCATTTTCATGTTGAAGTTTTACCTGGAATATGAAACCAAACTTCATATTCCACCATGAAAATCATCACAGAGTCACGCCTTTATATTACTAAAAGCGTACGGGTAGTGAAACAGCGGACATTGCTCGCATTCTCCGCCAGTTCTTATCCGCTTGGTCTCGGCGCATGACCGATGGAAATGTGGTCTCTGTATAAAGTCAAAAGCTCGAGAATAATGCTGAACATCGTATGCGATGTGTTTATTAGGAGTGACATGTGAAATAATCGCATTTCTCTGTTTCAATCGATGCCGATTTTACGATGCTGTTCTTCTTGGCTCGCGCCGAGTTCGTGGCATCAATTTCTGCGTAAACAAAGAAATTACATTTTCTCCGCTTCTTGTATCACATTAGTTGCTTTGTTTCTTGATGTAGGCTAGCAAGCGAATTTTCTCTATTTTCTTGGTGCATCATGCCAGGCGGCAAAATGCGGCAAATCCCCTGATTTCCGCCCATATTTTGGGCCATTCGTGTGGTCGGCATGTCAATTTGTAAAGAAAAGAACCTTGAACGTTTCCTTTTCTGTAATTCAAATCTAATTGTCTGTCTTTAGAACTAATAGGCGCACAACAGCATCTCAATTTAATGCATTTGGTATGTTAGCATTCTTACTTTGCAATCTCGTTCACTACAGATGAGAAGAATAGCAAAACATGAAAGCTAGGGATCCCCTAGGGATTGAGTATACCTCATTAAAGGGATAGTTGAGTTCTGGTAAAGAGAGTACAGTTTTGGTCAAACTAAATTTAAGGTAACCAAAACCTGCACCATTATATTACAAACTAATATTTATAACTCTACCATGCTTGAAAGGAATTCAAAATCACAAACGACTGAGTAAAAAGCATTTTATCATTCAAACATAGGCGTTCAAACTCAAGATGGCGCTCTCTAAAAACATATCGGTTTAAACCATTTTAAATAAAATATTGTGTATGTGAAGGTTTACACTAAGTTTTTCATTATCTCACAAAAAATTATTGTGTAGCGCCCTCTCTACCAAAACTCAACTATCCCTTTAACATGATGCTCCTCAAGTATACGCACTAATGTTATCACAATTATGTTCAATATTCTCGCTTTTAATGGATCAATATGTCTATGAGATGTTGAGAAGCATACAAAATAAAAAGGGAAAACATTCGAAAATACAAAATAAAAGTCTGTGTTCTCGACACTGTACTTCTTTATTCTTTAAAAAAAAATTTAAAAAAGGAAAATGTATTACCGTATAAAGTACACTGAAACAATTTGATACTGAACGCCATGTAAGCGTTGGGAGGATGGGGGTAATAACTTTACCTGCACACCCCTTCCTTACCCACCCCCCCCCCCCCCCCCCCCCCCCAACCATCCCGTCCTTGCCTCCAGTGGTGTATATGAGGGCGGGGGGGGGGGGGGGGATAGGGGTAATTGCTCCCTGTCGGTTTACACCCCTCCATGCACCCTCATTTCAAAACTTGCACCTTACCCCCCCCCCCCCCCCCCTCCCCCCCCCGTCTGAGCTGAACTTCTTGCTATACGCATATCAGTCTTATATAAAGGGGTAATGAACATGGGCTACACCCCCTCCACCACCCCAGAGAGGTTCCCACCTCTCTGACCACCCAATTGCATCCCTTCTCCCCATGCATCGCTTTGGCTTTGCTACATCTTTGGTCATACTGGTAATTTAGAACACGTGTAGTACCATAATTAGTCGGCATGCTCAACGGGTGATGTGGTGGGACCCGCTATGGGGGAGTGTGACCAATATCAAACCAGCGGGAACGAAAAGTAATCGCTTTTTTTTTCTAATTTGTATATTGAGCTGGTAGCATATATAGTTGGTTTTATTCATTGTCGTTAATTAGTCTGAGTAATAAGACGAGGCCGTGTGCTTCCGTGTTATTTGCTCCGATCCGTTGACAATTGCTCCGCTATTAATTTTGATCGATCTTCGAACAAAGATTCCTAAGCCTACACGAAACCCCAACACTAACCCTAACCGTTTTAACATAATCCAAAACTTAAATTATCATAATGGGTTAAACCTCCCAAACATCGGAGCAAAATCGTGTCATTGTTTGCCCATTATATTTCATTCAGAGTTGTACAATTAAAACACTTCAATTTCAACTTATGAAAAGTCAAATCAAAGAATGTTGGTTTATTGCTTTGCTAAATGCTAGTTTGACATATTTATGCTTGATCATAGGAATAAAAAGGTCTCTTTTAGTCGTTTGAATGTGTTGATTATGTGCTAAAGAAACCCCTTTACCCAAAATGTCCCAGGTCCGTTTTAATACCCCTCCACTAATCCCCCTAATCCCCTTTGCCGCTCGCCGCATCCCTCCTAATTAAGTTGTAGACGGGACAAATATGAAATGCTAAATTGTCCCTCAATTTTTAATATAAAGGCTGTGCACTGGCTGAAAACTACGCGCGCTTAAAAAAAATGATGAAAATGGCAATCAAGTTCCATAATTATTATCTATTCGCATATCCCGATGCCGCGAGGCTAGTGTGTGTGTATGTGAGTATGTCTGCGCGTGTCCCCATGTACTGCCGAAAGGGGGATCATTGGCCCCGCACGTGCGCCCCCTACCAGTGTTTATGCACTCCCAGCGCCGCATCATACCAGTGTGTTGGTATACCGTGCCCCGGATTGGCGTGTGTGCTTGGTATTGGACATGTGCCCTGGTATACATCATATCGGGGCTACGAGTGTGTGTGAGTGTGTATTGGTATTGGATGACACACAGTAATAACTCTGCTCCAATCGCGTAGCAGGGTTTGGTCGGAGATAATTCTCGCTGAGTATCGTTGTTCTCTCGTGATACCTGCATTGATTTGAGATTGCTGGATCTTGAACTCCAACTTGAAGTGCTTGGGGATTAAATATCATTTATCTCAGGTAACTAATATTTTGTCATGTTAAAGCTTCTTTTCTCAACGTTGTCAACAGTCTGTTTTGATCTGAAGTTTCGTTTGCAATTTTGTTTGATTGCAGATTTAGATCCGAGCTCCTAATGATCTTCGGATGCTTGTTCTTGGAGTTAACTCGCTCATCAGCTGTGATCGGCCGGGTGCGTTTGGGGTGAGAGTTGGTCACCGAACGGAGACTTGTTAACGTGTTTTCTTTCTTGTAATGTATTGTGGTTCCCCGTTGGGGTTTTAACCCAATTCTTAAACCAACCTATTCATGTCCAACTCACCAAGGCTTATAATATTATTTCCCTCGCTGCAGGCACACTTGATGGAGACACGAGCGGCTTAGCAAGGGATCATTTTTGTTGAAAAGTCAAAGCGATTACCGCGCTTGTCGCAACCCCCTTGGATAACTGGAGTTGTATACCACCATGAGCGGCATGATGAGCCGGGGAAGCGTCGGGCTGAGGATACCTTGGGATACCGTTATACCTGTGCTACTGCTAGCGGCGGTTTACCAAGCCAGCCCAGCCGTGTCGCAGGTGGACGAGCAGAGCCAGTCACAAGCTCAAGGTAGGCACACTCTTGACATTTGGTTTGAAATCTTTGAATCAAACAAATTTATTAATTAAACTTTGCAAACCTCTGCCAGAAACCAGACGAATAAACATACATGTTTTTGTTCCACAAACTCAGAAATAATGTGAAAATATGTGTACAATCGCTCAAAAACATTCACTTTACTATTAATTGGAAGTCTAAAACCCATTTTGTAAGTGTGTGTGTGAGTGTTCGTGGTATATGTAAAGTGTGTACGTGTGAGTGTGTGTGTGTATGTCTGTGCATGTGTACGGCAATAAGTTTGATTGACTCTGGTTGTACTTGTATTGTTTTGTAGTCGCACTAGTTGATGGGGTAAATTTGTAATTGTATCTGACTTTGCAGTCTTCATACAATGTAATTTATTGGTTTTATTTAATAAATATGAAGTTGATTATTATCTTTGTTGTGAGATTTTGATTGGACTCTTTATATTCACCAGGTATGCAGTTTGCACAAACATCTTCCAAATGGAAGAGAAACTCCTCTTTTTATCTGATTTTCAGAAAGAAAGATTTACATGTACTTAGTAAACAAGATAACAAAATGATTATCTATCTGACACATATAGATGAGCGACCACTGTCCAATTAAATCCAATCTCAGATAATTGTAACTCTAGCCTTCACTATCATCCAGTGATTATTTCATTTGAAAATTGGCTGTCTTTTCATCAGAACTCCTAGCAGTTTAATCATGGCATAGGAGGAGCAAAGAGAGGGGTAAAGGGGGGGGGGGGGGGGTTACTTCCACTGGGGTGCTTAACTGTGAGCCAAACGTTTTTCTTTGATTTGGGGCAACCAGATCAGGTTTCACGTGGCCACCAGACATTCCTTGATAAATCTTTATTTTACTAGCCAGACATAACAGGGATAGGAACATATTCGAAACAGTTTTATGTTTAATGTACTTTTTTTTTCTTCAGAAAGTTGGCAGCAAAGAGTGTAAGAATCTTGTCAGAAGGGGAAATTATCCCTGTTTGCCCCCCCCCCCCCCACCCGTTAGCTACACCACTGAGTTTTGCCCACAAATTAGGATCATTGTGTAGACCAGGGGCATTGAATAGCTGCATTCGGGTGGAAGATACCCCTGGAAATTACTCATAAACCTTCGCCTTTGTGTGGATAAAGGAATAAAAACACACAGTTCGATGAATGATGAATGTGTTTATAACGCCACACACACAAAAAATATAAAGAAATACAAAACTCTAGTATGGTGAATGTAGAAATTAATACATTTATTGTAATACAAATTCCTTGCTTACACATAATGACATCTGCATCTAGACATTGTATCAGTCAGACGCAATACAGTTTATTCAACTCTTTGCTTCCTGGAATACTGTGTAATATGTATTCAATTGTTCATTGGAAACAACATGGACAATATAAAGGGTTAATGTGTCGACTCCAGCCTGCAAAGAGATGCTTTAACTTATAATGCTAAATTCCTCTATTCATCTCATGTCAAATAATGAGAACCATTTAGAACTCAATTTGTGAAAAGGCCTTTGTGCTAAGACTTTAAACCAATTGGAAAATGAGGCAACATTTGCACGATTTTGCTCTTTGAATATGGTCATTTCCCCTTCTTGGTTCGCTCCCGGGTGAAGCTCAAGTTGAAAAATGACTTCACAATAGAGACTAATGTGGTTTATAGGGGGCCGGAAAACATAAAGGGGGACAAGAAAGAAAAGATTGGATGAAGAAATTACTAATACGGACTTGGTTTTTTACCTCCAGGCATTTTTGTTTTCATTTAATTCAACAATATATCAGCTGATAAATAAAACTTTTTGTGAGCTCATTTCTGCCTATTGTTGGAAATCTGTCTTTTTGTTAGCTCTTTTCTTTTCATTGTTGGAATTCTGCCTTTTCCAGAGTTCATATTTTATTTGTTCATTGTTGTGAAATCCGTCTTAAATCAGACAAATGCATCATAATTGTTTGGTGGTTTGCCAAAAGCAGCCATTATAATACTCCATCTGTTATGGTTATACTGTCTTTTCAGTGGAGGGCATTGACATTGTAATCTCGATGAAGATCTAATAATGAAGAATTAACCAAAGATGGGAACGGAGCGTGTTTCCATCTTATAATTTTGATATATTGCAGTTTACATCATTAACCTATTTAGGAAAATGGAATAGTGGAATTGCTTGAGAAATTACTTAAGTGGCAAATTATGAGTCAGTGATCTTTGCTGATTCTGACAAAGTAGATTAAATCATTAATTTTGTTGAGTGATTTCAAGAAGTATGCAAAATAGTAAATGTTGACTTGGCAGGAGCCGTCTTTAGAGCGAAACTTTGATCATACAAAAATTGATAAAAGAAAATTTGGTAGGAATACTACAGATTTATTTATTGAACAATCAATATCAGCAGGCTACACTACAGCCTAGCTTGTTGTTGAATAAGTTCTACTATAGTTCTAGAAAGTGCAATTACCAGAAACCAATCCTGCCAGAAACAGTTGGTATGGGATATAGATGACAATTGGTTACATGTAACATGTAATATTTGGTAGCAGTACAGATTATTTCATTTTTAAAGTAACAATTTCACAATCAAATGAATCTTATCAAGGAGTACAGATTAAGTTTATTGTACTTACAGATACGTAAGCTACAGTAAATACCATAGTCTACATGTAGATTGTCGTTGGATAAGTTGTACTTCTAGAAAGTGCAGTAACCAGAAACTGTTGGTATGGGATAGGGATGGTCCTGTTAGTTCACACATAATGTGTGTGTATTTTAATTGAATTTACAGATGGTGATGTGCACCTTGCAGAGGGAGAGGTAACATCAAAGATTTCTAATGACAGGAATTTGGATGACATTTAAAGACATGGGGGCATGGGCAGGAGCATGGTAGGGACACGGTCAAGTAGTGCTAAATTTACTTTACCACGGCCCCCTAAACAGAGATGATCATTCATAGCCTACAGTACACGGAGTAATAAATTGTCCATGTGGTGTGTGCTCACTGCGTAAAAGGTTAATAAATCAATATTTGTATACATTTTGGGGTCTGATGTAAAATAATTAAAAGTAATCTTAAGGAATCTGTGGAATTTATGTGTGTTCTTCAGCTCTTCAAGATCTTGTTTAAAGTTAGGGTGCTAACTAGAATTTGGGTGTTCTTCTAAAGATGTTCTTGAACTTATCTTCTTGTATCTTGTTCAAGGTCATGGTGAAAAGTACAATTTTACCTCTCTCAAAGTACCTTGTCCCTAGACCCTTGTCCAAGTTTCTTGGTCCATTTCAGTTCCACAAAGACCAGATGTGAAGTAGGAAGTGCGTCTTGTATTTAAAGTCTTTGGGATATTTTTTTAAGGCTGTATAAGTATGGTTATAATTGCAAGTGGAAGTTTTTGTACCTGAGGCGCAAAAGCTAATCTCACATAGACTTAGTTTGAGGTTGAAAAAGATACATGTAGGCATGACCCACCAGTGTGTATAATTATAGCTCCAGAGCCAGGCAAATTAATATGAAGGACTCTAATTATAATAATGATACCAATAATAATTCATATGATACAGTCAGCCTGTGTCATAGTTTTAGGAAACCATTTGTTGTTCACTATCTAGTTATCAGGGAAGAGAAGGAATACCCAATGATATGATACCAGTTGATACCAGTAGAGTAGATTGCATAGTAATTAAATGGAAGACCAATTTGTCTTAACTGGAAATAAATTGAATGTAATTTAATTTGATAACCCATTCAGGACTGGTCAGAGACTGATAAAATATTGGGGTTAGTTATTTTATCTTTTGATCAAATGCATGTTATACATACAGTACTAAAACAATTATGACTGTCACGTTGAATGGATTAAAGATTCAGAATAATTGGTAGTAGAAGAAATTGAAGAATAATTTACATGATGATTGTTGCTTGAACATGAGTAAAGTAGGGATAGCAAGGCTTACTGGGCTTTGGTGAAACCAGTGATATTGATTTGGTACAAGTAATTTACAGTATGCAACAATTTTGGAGATGTTGTTTTATGCACATACATGTATACTATATAGAGTAAACACTGCCTACAGTACGTGATGTATGCAACCATACTTTTGGAGAAATTGTAGAAATAGCAAGACTTGTAAACAAGGATTTGATGATGTGATATTATGATTTGGTAGCAGGAACACATTATGTATGCCACAATTTTGGAAGATATTATTTCATGCACAAAAAGTAAACACTGCCTACATGTAAGTAATTGTATGCAACCATATTTTGGGAAAAATTATAGTATGCACATACAGTACACACTGCCTACCACCCTACACAGACAGCATAACATGGGCAATGGGTCCAGTAATTAAGTTATAGGCTTGTGAGGTCGACCTCAAGATGTATCTATACTGCTAATGTGATGCACTTTCTAGAAGCCCATTAGGACAGTTACCACTCTTCTAATGTGCACCTTTCACACCAAGGAGTGCATTTATCACCCTTTGCAAACTACATGTAGGAAATGATGGTATTTTACAGTAATGGGTTTCTAGAAGTGCATCATAGAGTTACCACTCTTCTTATGTGCCCCGTTCACATCAATCCTTCAAGAAATGCGATTATTATGTTTTGCAACCTAAAATGTTGGTGTTTCTTACTTTCTTAGTGTGGAAGGACACAGGGCTCAAGGTGATAATAGCAAAAAGCGCCCCTGGAAATCATAAATAAAGCCCCTATAATTTGCAATAGAGCTCAATGTAAAACCGTTTTCAGAGCGGTAATTGAATGAAGGCAAGCATGAAAAGTAGCCACGTGAAAAGTATTAGATAATTTCCCAAATGATCTTGTTTGGTATGAAAGGGGTATATTGTAGGTGGAATGTATGGGGCACATCATTAACACTCTTTCATCACATTCAAGGGGCCCAGTCACATTGCAACTTGTTAACATATTTTAAAAATGCTTAAATACAAAACCTTGATGTGAGTGGGTTGATGTACATGTTTATAGATGGGCCCAATAGACTTAGCACTCTCAATCACACCCACAGGGCCCAGTCTCGTTGCAACTTTTTAAAAACATATTCTGAAACGGCTTACAGCATTGATTTGAAAAGTATATGATAGTCCTGAGTATGATAGGGACACACCACTAGCTCTCTCCATCATATCCAAAGGGCCCAGTCTCATATTCTTAAACGGCTTAAATACATGACATTGGTGTGAAAGGGTTGGTATAGATGAGGTGCATCATTAGCACTCTCTGCATCACCCCGGGCCTGGTGAACGCATCATAATTCGTACGCTAATCAATTTCTGAGGAATAAATCGGCTAGGGAAGATGTGTGAATGGAATACAGTCTTGGGGAGCTGATCTGTTTAACATACCGATACGCAGTTGATGTAGATAGGCCGCTCCTAATACTATGCTATGATCCTCTTCACATACCAATACACACTTATGATATGTGCGTATACTTCACTTAAATTTGTATAGTTATATAGATGTAGTACTTGCAATGATCTTTGCTCTATCAGTGCTACTGACTATATATTATGAAATGCTTAATATTATAGGCTTGTATGGAATGTGGTTTGTTTTTTAGTGATTGGTTTGTTTTCTCTTGCCAAGTTCTCTTTTAATTGTGTTTTTGTCCAATTCTCATTTTCGTGATCTATAATTCTGAAGAATTAGAAGTCAGTGTACTCTCCTGAAGAAAATAGGTTGTGGGGAATGAGATAAATATCACCCCTTTCCATGCTTTCATCAAGTGCCCATTCAAGTTCAGAGATTGTGCCTAATATGCTTTGTGTTCCATATCCTTCCCCAATACTAGTATTACTACATCCCTGAGTCCCATAAATGAAGCCTACAATAGTCTATACCTGCATCATAGACAAGAGTCTCACTGCATTCATTCATTCATAGAGGCTTAGCGGCCCAAATCCTTAGTCCCAAGAGCTTTCGTCTTTGCCACCACAATATAGAATCGGGAAACCGCGAAAGTTGAGGACAACGAAGACAGGTATATTAATTTGGGACAGGTTCAGTTTGGCCCTTCAAACGCATAACAAAGATTTGGTCGGCATGACTAATTCCATACCTACTGTACAAATCTAGACTAAGCGTACAGATGGTACCGTAGGATCCCACCCTCCCATCCTCTTGAACTTTATAATTGGGGGAATATTTTGGTCACCAAAATGGAGCAAGGGTTTGGATTGCATGACTTATTCCATACCAGGTAGGCTAATCATTGGTATAGGAATAAAAGGATCCCACACTCTTAAACTTCATCATGGGAGGATATTTTGGTCACGAAAAGAGATCGATGAATGGATCCTTTCTTTTGACAGCAAATAATGAGGATTGATGCTAGAGAATCAATGTTTTCAAGCTAAACAATCATTTTTGGAACCCCTCAAACAAAATCTGTAAATTATTTGCTTACAAGTACATTATTGTATCCCGAAAAATATGAAAATTCTAGCCGAACTCATCTGAGAATGTAAAGTGCTGCCACTGCCAGTAAACAGCCTTTGATTTGAAGTCAACTATTTCAGCAATCAAATGTTCAGAATAACTTTGGCGATATATTATGCACATTTAAATGTATCTTTTTTGGACTGGTTTTGTAATTGTTTGTTTACCTATTAAATCAAGTTCCTTCTTCATGAGGTACTTAAATTAATAGTGGATGATAATGCAGCAATACAATTTTGTCTGTTATGATATCACAAAAGTAACAAATCCACAAAGTCGGGGCTTCAACTCTGGTAGTTCACAAACTTGAGATGGTTTTCTTTCATGCTTTTGTGAAGAAGTTCACAAACAAAATTTTTTCCCTTTTTTCCATATATTGTTGTCAAAGGCACAAGTTGAATGATATTGTTACTGTGGAGATATTGTGATCTGATTGTCACAAAACATTTATATCTGAACTGGGAAGGTTCATGAACTTTTATAAGTTCAATCTCTTTCATGCTTTTGTGAACAGGTTTTGACAAAAAGGAAGAAATAAATCCTCATTGCCTTTGTGAACAATGCTATTATCAAAGATGTAAAAGGCATTCTTCAGTGCCTTTATGAACAATTTCATAAAGTAGAAAAGAATATTTCATTTTTTACAGAGAGGGAAAGAAAACGTATTTGTGAAAAAGTTGAATAAACGCTGAACTAGGAATACAAAGCTAATGTGTAGAGGGGAAGGGATGTATTAGGACAAGAATGGAGACAAGAGAGAGAAAAAATAATAAATAGAGAAAGAAATCGGCCAAAAGACTTAATAAGGAAATGACTTGTTATATTCTTTCTCCCATTGGACCCCCAAAATGATTTACCAAACTGTAAATACCATTTCCACCTCCCCACCCCAGCCAACCAGCCACCCATGACCATGTAATGCTGCAGTGTAGCACAGAGGGAGGGTATTGTCGTCCGTTGCCGTGGCGATGTATGAAATGATAGATGGGGCAATGAATGGGCCCTGCTACCAGGGAAGTGAGATGGGAACGATAAGCACAACTCTTGGGACCTTTATTTTCCTTGCTGACTTGAAGTGACTACACATTTATGAAAAACAAATTTATGAAAATTTATGACAAAATCTGTTTTCATATTTATCGACTTCTTTGGAGGTATTTTTTATTTGTTTGTGCTGTTCAGAATGAACAAATATGAAGTTCAGTCATAGATATGAGTGTAGTTATGAGTATGAGCGCAGTGTTTATGTTATCCCAAGAGTATGATTTAGAAATGTTAACGAGCCAATTGCAGTGCCAATTCTGTCAGAGTAAGGGTTGTAACCTTTTTAGTGACAAAATATTAAGGCTCGGTTTGAAACTTAATTGAATGGCGCGCACTGATTTCACCATCATTAAGTTAAGACTCAGTTTAAAAGCATTAACATAGATATTTATAAACAAGGAGAAGTATAAAAACATAATAACAATCTACATCAATTATATGTGAGAGAAGGGACCTGTTTCAATACATTATAATGGTCTGAACTACAATTGTATTATTCCATTCAGGATTGTTTGATTCTGGTATAACATGCAGCTCAGCCGGATTATTTTGGGGAACAGTCGTGAACGGGTTAAAAAACGGGTCTTTAACCAAAAGGTTGTTACTGTTGCCATTGCATTGTGGGAAATAATGTGCCGACCGACCAGGAATGTGCGACTGTTGACAACTGTTACCGCATCGCATCTCTCTTAATTTGTTGCCAGACGTGAAGTCCAGGGCACATGAATTCTCCAGCCGAAAAAAGCTTTTAAATAGAATTATGAAAAATGGAACAGGTTGACGCGAGCCCGGGGTGTTGTCTGGTTGATTTGTTTCCAAGTAGAAAAGGAGAAAACATTTTAACGGGTCTTAACTCTTGCACTGCCATTGGCAGTGTGGTGCTGGAGATGTTTAGTAATGGGGAGATACTATCTAGGGTGTATTTCATTAGTACACATTTAACATAATTTTTGATTTTGGCATAACAAATACAGGCCAAGTACTTACGGTACCAGACAGGTTAACTCCTGTTATATCTTTGCGAAAATGATAGTATTGAATGGGTTAAGTGGCAGATTGAAACAGGATATTTTGTTTGTTTGTCTGTCTGTCTGTCTTTTTGTTTGTTTGTTGTTGTATTTTTTTTTTTGGGGGGGGGGGGGGGGGGGCTGGGGGAGCTACATTGTAGGGCATCTATCAATTAATATTATTTTCATAAACTTCTTGCAAGGTTTGCAAGCAATACTGTTTCATTTATCACCTTTCCATTATTTTTTTAAATTATAATAAATGGAATAACTGTTATTTCTTTTTTTAAATCGGCATTGTATGAATGGGCACTTTATTATCAAAAGTTAAATTGACTGGTTGGGAGGAAGTACTTAACTTTGTCATATATTTTATTTCAAAGATGCTGTATTGAAAATCCTCCATCTTATAGCTTTATAATTTTTTTTTTCTTCAAACGATGATTTGTTTCTGCTTATCAACAGAGGAATCTTTATTTGTAGAAGCCATTGACGTTCATCCTTTAAGAGGTGACTCTTTGATTTATACTTCCCTCTGAGAGGTGATAGTTTGATTCATGGCAGAGGCGACAAAGCGGCTGGTCTGTGGTGCTTCTAGAGCATCTCTAGAGCAATATCGCCTCATTAAAACCTCTACAAAATTGAGTGTTTGACAGGGCCCATCCTTGCTTCAAAAACAGTGATCACAGGGCTGGCCACAAGGACATAAATCTCAGGACAATTGACAATCTGCGATGAGGTTTTTCCCATTCAGGAATCTTTCCATGCACTGTGAAGATATTTATATTGGACAGGGCCCATTTGCGATTGGTGGGGATTGTTTTTTTTTGGGGGGGGGGAGGGGGAGGGGGGATAAAAGGGTTAGATGGGGTTTTGGATTTGGGTAGGGCCTAGGGGTGAGTAGGGGTAGGTTGGAATAGTGGTCTGCAAAATGAAGATCTTTATTTTAGACTGGGCCAATTTGCTAAATTGATTTAGGGTGATAGAGGGGTTCGGGAAGGGTTTAGGGTTGGGGATGATGATCGAGGGAAGGGATTGGGGTGAGTTTGTGTTTTAATCTAAAGATATTGTGCAGATTAATGCCTTCGGGGGAGTAAATAATCACTCGTGGATGCAAATGAGTGTTTGCACTTGATTCAATAGAAAATGTAATTACATGTACTAATCACCAGGTTTACTGACACACATTTACGGCGGTTCTCAGAATGTGCATTGCTTGTTTGGTTCTCAACTATAGGGGGTTTTCAAAAAATGTCTTTTAGAAGTTGACGCTGGCCTGGGTCAGCCTGAAAATGGAAATGTCAGAAGGCCAAAGAATGGCCATAAACTAGTGAAATGTGTTGAGAAACCAATCAGGGGGCTAGGATACCAATCAAGGTGGGTGGGTGGGTGCATGAGGGGAATAGGGGCGGAGAAACAGTTGTGTACATAGCTAAAGCTGTAAAGGGGTGGGGTAATCTATTGTCCCCCCCCCCCATATATATGCACACACACACACACAAACACAGTGTGAATGTTTTGCCACTAGTTCTTATTTCTGTCCCCTATGTTATGAACCAAAATATATAACAAATAATAAATTTCCTCCCCCCCCCCCCCCCCCCATTGTATTTATTATCCTAGCTTGCAAACTCCGACTTACAAATTTCACCAATCGCTTAGTACACAAATCCATGTAGCCCACCATTACTAATCTGAGCAAATTATGTATCAGTCTTAACTGGACTAGTTACTGATGGGAAACAGGGATAAGCTAGGGCATGATGGGATACCACAGTGAACAAACCTAGGAATTTTAGGCCAATCCCCTTTTCTGGACCAAAAAATATCAATTTGGGACACTCATAGTTGACGCCTTGATGGTTCGCCCTGACAATAACATACAACTATGGTTGTATGCTTGATGGAAGACAGGGAGAAGCTGAAGCATGATGGGATACCACAGAGATGGAGGCATTGACCCCAAAGGGACGTGACCCAAGGGCCCAGGCTAGGTGGGCTGCCCGCTGAGAGTCTGTAGGTCTGTTTTAATTTGATTTCTCTTGCTATGTATACATGTGTATGTATGCAGCAAGTGATGTAGTACAAGTACAATATGTCTACAGGAATATATATTGGTGAGCATCATGATGGTGTTATTTTGGTAGATACTGTGTATGAATTATGAATTATTCATGATGTGAACAACATGTATAGGTGCATACTGATGTACACTGTGCCTCATATGCTACCCACACAGCCCTAGATGAAAATTGTCCACATAATTTGATGTCAAACAAAAAAGACATTGTCAAGAATGTTTGTATATTAGTTCAAATTAGTAGCATAGGCTACATTTAAAAGCTAATTTTGAAATGTCATTTATATTCATGATCACCCCTGGCAATGTCAGTTTGAGGTTGTTAATCTGAGTCAAATTGACCCCCTTGTCCCCCCCCCCCCCTCTTCTTATCCCTCCTCCAGAGGCTTGCTCACTCCCCCCCTCCCCCCCCCCCCCTCCCCTCCTTGTCCACCCCTCTCACCTCCCAAGGGGCTTATCAGTATTCCCATATTAGGGATGATCCTTTGTATCCACTCACAAAGACTGACACGTTCAAGCCTCCGGATGACAGGAATCAAGGACGATGTTTAGACGATCATATCCCTGAAACCACCCTAAATGACAGATCCTAAGTCTTTCTTCCAGTTTTCTGGCATTTCTAAATCTTCTTTCATTTTCGTCAATGGACATACAAAAATGAACGCATTCAGGGTTGGTTCCAAAAGTACTTCTGGATTGGGTCAGTGGTGATTGTATGTTATTTCAAAGTCAAGTGATCAGTTTAGTGGGCTAACCTATTCAGAACTGGTCCTGGAACTACTGGAGATGGAATCTATGGGGACTGCATGTTGTACCAAAAATATAGTCATCAACAAGTTAACCTGTTCAGAACTGGTCCTGAAAACACTCTGGATATGGTCTTTAGAGAATGAATGTTGTACTAAACTCAAATTGTTTTCAATGGGTTAATGTTAATATCAACTTTAACACGTTCATCTGGTTTCGGTATAGTGTACATGTAGTATTCTCCAGTCTTAAGTCCTGAATGGGTTAATGTAGAGGCACCTGTATGATCACACATTGTCATGATCGTCCGGAAATGCCCCCCTCCCTAAGATCTCACACTATCCAATACATTATATCATTCCACCCAGGCCATGGAGTGAAGGAGAGAGAGACTGAAGGGATTTGCCCACCTAATGCCACAATGGTGAAATGGGGATACTCGTTGTTGGGAGGTCTTGGTCTTTCTGGTAGTCTGCCATAAATCCGTACACAGGTCCAGTGGACTGGTATCCATCTCAATACACATACCCCCATTACTATTCATCTCTCTATCAGTCCATCTATCCATCTCCTTTTAACCCCTTGACTACGGGAACTGGGTGAGTTGTGTACAAAGTCTATGGGGATTTCAGAATCTCGAAGGAAACAGGTTAAAACTAATTTATCCGCACAGGATCAGTCCATCCTTCCAACCACCATTCATCCATCCATCGATTCATCCATCCATCCATCCATCCATCCATCCTTCCATCCATCTATCTATCCATCAATCCATTCATCCATTCATCCATCCATCCATTCATTCATCTGTCCATCTATCCATCCATCCATCCATCCATCCATCCATCCATCCATCCATCCATCCATCCATCCATCCATCCATCCATCCATCCATCCATCCATCCATCCATCCATCTATTCATCCATCCATCCATCCATTCATCCATCTATTCATCCATCCATCCATCCATTCATCCATCCAACCATCCATCCATCCATCCATCCATCTATCCATCAATGCATCATTCATCTATCCATAGATCCTTTAACTCATCCATTCAAGGTAGCCCATTCATCCATCCATCCATCCATCCATCGCCCACGGCAACCATCCCGCCTCTTGACCCACCCTCTGCCCCTCTTCCCCTATGATTGATGCCCTCCCAACAAGGATACCAAAAGATGAGAGGGATGAGAGGATCATGATGAGACGGGGAGAGCGTGTAATCTTGAACCCCAAAACTACCAAGTTTGCATATTTTGAGATTTGCGGTCATTCATAGCGTGACGAAGGGTCTTTGTCAACTTTCACCATTTTCTCTCCTCCTCTGGTGGTGGTTGTGGAAATATGTCAATGGGGAGGGCAGAGATTTAGTGGAAGTTGAGCCTGGCTGAAGTTTGGTACTTGAATATTTGTTTGAACTAGTTATTTCTTTGTGAAAAATGCAAGATCTTGGTCTGTAGCAGTGTGAAATCTTCAAAAGAGATCACAACCTTGTCATCACAGACACATTGATCTATGTACTTTTGAGTCCTACAAAGAACAGGTTGTCTGACATGTACCTTGCAGTAAATCCATCCTTAAACCATTGGTAGAGAGCTGTACTTTAGGATAGGATGAGGATTTAGTTCTTACTCTTTGTCACTTTCGATTGATGTCAGTTAAATATTGGGGATAAAGTGGGGATACACCTTAGCAAGAAAGATCACAGATGGGTGGATGGGAAAAAAAGTTTAGTGTAGTATGGGAAAAGTGGGAAAGACATACATTATATAGGAGAAAAAGGTAAGCCTCAATGGCTGTATGACAACGGGCAAGTCAATTCTTATTCACAGTTACACACCTCTGTTCTCTTTGTGTGCAGACTTGTGAATCAGTAATGTTACACATTAATTTACCTGTAGCGCCCTGAGCAGCTCGGGCTAGTTTGCTCCCCAGTGAGTTGAGATGGTGCACATGATACTTGCCCAGGTTTGAACTGTACCTGATTACCAAGAGTAATAATACTGCGCTTAGAAACCTGTACATGTATGAAGCCCTACAGTATATAAATATACTTCCAAGTATACCTCACTTTGCAAAATATATTTTGAAGCACCTTCTAAACCAAACTTTGAAAATTAATAATTTGAAGCCCCCTCAAGGCCTCAAAACAATCGCTTTAAGTCCCTTTAAAATCCTAACAGTAACACATATATTGTTGGCAATGTGTTGGGCATGTTGCTCCCTCTTTGACAAGAGGCTATCCAGAGCACAGAGATCACCCTTCCAAATATAATTCACTTAGGGTGGATAAAAGGCTCTGCCTTGTCTACACAGAGACACAGCCACCTTCATACCCCTCAAATGATGGGTTCACACCTACTGTTTAGTGATGCTCTCAATATTGATTTATTCTCCTGTAATACCAAGCATTCTCAACGTATTTTGATCTACTCTCAATATTTAGATCCATACAGTCATGTAATGTATACAAAAAACCTGCTAGCTTTAGTTCCAAACTAAGTCTTTGTTGAATACAGTTGTATCTGCTTAATGGGGTAACATCTAGAGGGTGCTCCTTTTTAACTCCTAGAGTGCCAAACTCGCATTTTTGTGAGTTACAATACACACAAACGCCATAGAGCATTAAAATCCCTGACACGTTAAGAGTTAAGGGGTAGGTTTGTTTGTTTGATAATTTCTGCATAACTACATTTCAATGTACAATCAGTAAAGTATCATGTAAAATACAATATTGGAATCTTTTATCTAAAAATAAAACAAAATTAGCATTACCATTTTGGGGCATAATATAAGAACCCTTCATATATTGGTATCAGCTAGGCCAGCAAACATGTAATTAAACCAAACGAGTGAAGTCCAACAAAGAGCAAGTCTGAACACTGCCCTGTAAAGCATCAAGGCCAGATCTCCTATAAGGCCGTCTTTCTATCACTGAGATGCCCCTCAATCAGAGTAATTTCATTATTTGTCGACGCCGCAATAAAAAGAGGACGGGCGGGTGAGGCAAAACGGTCGCACCGGTCGCAAGTAGAGTGCTCGGTTACGAACATTGGATTTTGTCGCGCACCTGATTTAATTACTGTAAATGAGAAGCTGGAATTGAAATGTGAACTTGTGCACCGCAAAAAAAAAACACGTAAGAAAATATCGTCTGTCAGTCTGTCTCGGGCAGTTTTAGTTTGTCCTCGTCGCCTCCATCTCTTAGCAAAATAATCTAGGGATGGAGATGGAATTATACTTTGATTATTCAATGTGTTTCTTTTCATTAATTTAATGAAATTGAGTGTGGGGAAAGTATGATTGTTGTTTTTGATAGTCCTCCCCATCTGAACGTGTTTATTTTTACGGTAATGGATGCAGTAGATTTAACTCTTAACACAACCATTGATGCATAATCATTATCAACCTGTAGTATTTAGGGGCAGGGGGTTTATTGATTTCTCCCTTAACCTAAATGTAGGGTTTCAGGACTGCTTTGCTTTCTACTTGTGGAAACTTTAGCTCTTCAATTCGTTTAGTCACAGCTTTACCCCTCCATATTTACCCTCCCCAAAATGTTTTTTCTTTATAAGTGTAATCCCAAATCTTAAATTGTTTTACCCTCCGCCTCTTCCTACCACCCTCTTCTTCTCCTCCTCCTCCTCCCCTCCCCCTCCCGCAACCTTTTACCCTCCCCCAACAGCACGCACTCTGCTTTCTTTCCGGAAAACCATTTGCAAAAGTGCTAACCTTCTCCCAACTCTCACATTGTCTTGCCCTTATTATCTTCCTACCGATACTCCCTCCCCCATCCTCCCATAACTTCCCCCATTATCTTCCTACCGACACTCCCTCCCCCATCCTCCCATAACTTCCCCCATTATCTTCCTACCGATACTCCCTCCCCCATCCTCCCATAACTTCCCCCATTATCTTCCTACTGATACTCCCTCCCCCATCCTCCCATAACTTCCCCCTCCTCCCACAACTTCCCCCAACAGCTCGCGCTCTACTGTCTTTCCCTAAACACATTTGCGAAATGCTCCTAAAGTGTTCCCCTTCATGTTCATCTATGTTGTCTTCCTATAAATAACCCCCTCCATCTCTTCCCATTCCCCCATCCCCCCTCCCCCTCCCGTACCCTTTTACCCCCTCCCGACACCTCACGCTCTACTTTCTTTCCCTAAAAACATTTGCGGAGTGGGTGTCTGCCCGCCTCTCAGCGGGTAGTGTGTTCGACTCGTGTGGTTCCGTCCCTACACAAACATCTCCAGGCTAGGACGTGGGAACTACACGCATTACCAGATGGTCAACACACTTCACTACAAAAGACTGCCTCCCAAAATGTTGGTGTAATAATGCAACGGAAAGAATGGAGAAAAAGGCGAAAGCTGCTCTTTTCAACATGGTTTCGTTCAACTGCACTATTTTCATGTTTGCGTCTACATTTTTCTCTTTGAATTTAAATTCCACAGTTACTGGACTTATGGAATAAAACTCCTATTTCACAAAAGACTACTTCCTAAATTTGTGGTGTCATAAAAACTCATAATGCAAAGAAAGAAATAAGAAGGCCCTTTTCAATGTGATTTCTCTACAAAATATTCCACCCTTTCCTGTGTTTGCATCTGCATTTTTTCTCTCTGAAAATAAATTTGGAACAAAACTGTTTGTGCTAGGTTGAACCTGGAAGTTGGCAGTTTTCAAAGTCAACAACGTATTTCAATGCCCACATTTTGAAGTGAACGTAATGCACTTTTGGATGATGGGTTCCACATTTCAGTGTGACAGATGAAAGAAGGAACATTGTTGTACTTTTCAAAGGAAAGTATTTTAGTTCATGAATATAAAAGTATATATTTTTTGTTAGGTCTAACTATATAAGTAACACAGCCTCTCTGAAAAACAGCCACACTTGGCTGATTGAGGCCCTGTTATTGTGTATAAATACAATAAAATAAACCAACAAATGAAAAGAGTTGAATTGAAAATAGTCTCCACAGTTTTAATAGCACCCAAAAGAGATAATGATGATTGAGGGATACATTACATTTCCAAACTAATTTTCATAAAACCTGCAAGTGCAGACCATTTTCCTTTAACCCATTCATGATTTGTCCCCAAGTCATTGGGCTATGGTCTATGGAGAACGCATGTTATATCAAAATAACTAGAAAGTACTGTATTCAATGGGTTAACTGAAACGATTGATCTGAATAAAAGAAAACAAATTGACCCAGGACAATGTCGCAGGTCAGTCACTAAATTCACAGTTTTTTCCACGAGTTAAAAATTAATTGCGAGCAATAACGGGGCAGAGGTGTTTATTTTTCACACGGCTCAGCTGCATCGTCCAGCCGATCTGGCATATTTCACCCCTGATTCTGAATAGGGTGAGAGAAAGAGAATGTATAGAGTACCGATTATTTTTCTTTTGGGGGGGGGGGGGGAAATGGGGATGATATGGCGCCATGGGACTGATTATGGGCTCAGTGTTGGTTTATTATGCTTGCCCATTAACACTGCTAGCAGGTATTGATGTGACCAGCAATGAAAGAAAATTATTTAGATGACCCCCTTTTATCTAGACTATGCCCTAGACAATATGAATATATTCATACTTCATGTTTGTATGAGGCGTTAGGGTCTACTTGTGGATTAGTATATTGAAAATGGTTGCAATTCAAGGACAAAAGGGGCTACAACTACAAGCATTTAAAATAATTTGTTTAAAAGGTATCAATGAAAATGATGTTTTGAATAGACAGCCACTGAGAATGAGCAATATTGTATAAATTACAAGTAACTGAGGCTTTAGAGGGGTGGCATAATGCATGTTCCATACTTCCATGTTGAGTACGTTTTTAGCCTTTTTTCTCTTCAAAGTTCTACACAATTGATCTCTAATTGTTCCCTGATCCAGTTTTGCTTTTCTTTGTTTAAAACTTCCCAGGAGAAATATAATATTGGAATGAAAATTTGAAAATACAAGTAGGTTATATAGCTAGTGCAAGAATTATTATCAATATTATAGAGAAGAAAAGACAATATGTTATGATGCCCCAATGGAATTCTTAAACTTTCTATTAGGAAAAGATAATGAATAGAGATAAAATAAATTGAGCCATTCATAAAGTTTTATCTGGAAAAGATAAATGAAATTGAGCTTATCCAGCGGTAGTGCGGAGAGATTTATTCCACAGTCCTTTGGTTTTGACTGACCAATAAATGGACAGAAAGGAGCCAAGTTTGAATCATATCAAAAGGGTCAACCATTGTGGCTAGCCATAGTTGTTATTAATGGTCAAAAACTTTCCTGAAATTATCATGTGATGAATGATAAGATCAAGGCGTTTCATTAACCAATCAAAATTATTTGATTTTGGTGCAATATGCATTCTCTGTACAACCCAGCCTATATGTTTATGACCAGGCCTGAAAGGGTTTATGAGACTAACTTTTGAACACAAGGCCCTCATACAAAAATATTATTTATAGAAAGAGCAGATACAGTCAGCCACAAACTTCATAAATGATAGATTAAAGGTCCAACTTTCTGAAATGGTCAAACAAAGTGGAATATTGTGTTTTGTTATTGTGTAAATAAATGTTATCACTGTGATAGTTTGTTCGAAGCCAGAATACTAAATATACCTTATAAATAATAAAAGATACAATTTAGCGAACAAACAGAACATTGTATGTTGTTATTACATTCTAGATCTCAGTGAAATATTGTGTTTGAATCTACAGTAGTATACTAACTTCTAAGTAAACCATCACATAATAAAACGAACAAAGATCATTTGGGCTCGAAAAGTTTCTATTTTGTCACCCCGCTGATTCCGGTTACATCTTCATTAGGACCCCTTCTTTTAGAAACCTTGAGGATTAGGGTGCCTTCTGTGCACCCCTTTTATCTGCACTGGAGGTATCATCACAAGCCCCCCTGATTCCTTACAGGGGCTTTTATGCACCCCTGGGTCCACGCTCAGTTGAGTAAAGCCCCCCCTATTGTCCCCTATGTTGGCTTGTTTGAGGTCTTCAGTCAGAGGCTTGGATGTATACTCCCTAAGAAGATTACCCAACCCAGCTTCCATTGTGCGGTCGACTTCTGCAATCTGACAGCGAGTGATTATGATTTCTTTCCGCTCTTTTGCTGTCATTGATTGGTAAGGGGGAAGGATTTTGATTTGAGGTATAGAATCTTAGAAGGATAGTCAGCTGCAATGTGGTGCTGATGATTTGTATTTTACTGTTGTATTGTTCTTATTTAGGGATCAGGATGTCTGCGAAGGGGTGAAGATTTAGGATAAAGGGTTATAACTTCGAGGTTATAACTTCGAGGAAGGAATCATTGTACTTTCTGACATGTCAACTCAAGGTCATTTGTAGTCATTAGCAGATCATATGGAATGTTTCTGTTGCATGGTATGCATGATTTTAAGTACAACATCAACATTGTGTGTATACCTAATTTTAGATGAAAGACAATTAGATATTATGTAACATTTAAGTGAAAGTAATTTATTCTCTGTTTTAATTACTCATCAGTCTGTACCATACTAAAGAGAAAATACTGCCATGGATATGCAGTGAGATTGTATCACCCTATCTCTCTCCATATTCATCCATACACTGACCTGTATAGAACCTGTCCTCATTCATAAAGCTAATAGCAGAAATTTGACCCCAGTATCAAATTCTCACAAAAGTATTTTGTACAAGGTCAGCCAAAAAGTCAATATTTTCCAAGTTTGGCACTCTTGGAATACTTTGAATAGTTGCTATTTCCATTTAAGTTTACTATTTAATTTTGAAGCAAATAGTGCATATTAGACCCCGTTTACAGTGAGAAAAAGGCAGGGCCGGGCCAGGCCCGGGCCAGGCCGCGGCCGAGTTGGCCCCGCAATTTTGTGCGTTTACAGTGCGAGGCCAGGCCGCGGCCTACATTGTAACCTTCCAATATTTTGTCGTAGTGGCGCTCTGCATGTAAACAAACGATTATTTTGGGGGGCGCGCCGGGGGTCACAGTGTAGATCCGGTCGCGCGCGCGCGGGATATTTCCAATGAATCTTTTCCCCAATTCCCTATGTTTATGCATGTTAAAGGGCATCAAGCGTGGGGATGCTACATAGCGGGTCGCCATTTTGAACTGGGTTAGTTTGCGCGCACCGCATGACACTGAGCTAACGTGCATTACGCACCGTGCGCAACGCGTATGCAAGATGGCGCCGCGCATCTCATTTGACGAATCTGAACTACCTTTAAATACTTACACGGGAAAAGTTTGGAGATCTCGACGTACTTGGCTTGACACACCGAAGAAAATACCATGAAAGCGTGGGTTCGATTGTTATGGTACGGCGTCATTATCCTATGACGTAATGATCCTTTCACTTCCGGGGTAACAGTTGGCCCCGCAATTGGCCGCGCAATTGGCCCCGGTGCGTTTACAGTGAGAAAAGGCCGGGCCAGGCCGAGGCCGAGACTACCTCCAGAGCTGGTCCAAATGCGCGGCCAGTTTGGCCTCGCAATTGGCCGCGCAATTTGCCCCGGTGCGTTTACAGTGCGGGGCCAGGCCGCGGCCTGGCCGCGGCCTGGCCTGGCCTTTTGCTCACTGTAAACGGGGTCTTAGTGCCAAACATTATATCATAACCCTCATCCAGATCTTATGTTGACCAAATTGAAGCATTTTCCTTCATAGATAATGTATGGTCCATTCCTTTTTAGGTGCAATTTATGTCGGTGCATTCAATTCATTAGCTTATTTAACATACATTATGAAACATGTGTACAAACTGCAGGCATACAACTGAATCAGTATCTCTGTAAAGATGTATAACATTTTCAGGAGGATAAGTAACTCTGCATTTAGAGACCTGTGTCCCTAGAGAAATGTAACATCTTTTCAACCAAGTAATTTTGTTGTGTGCATGCTGTCGCAAATTTATAAAAATCTGACAAATCTGTTTTTACCTATTTTCGGGGGAGAGAATAAAGATCTGACAAATCTTTTTTACCCCGTGTTGGAGGAATACTTCAGCATTACACAAGACGGGTCATACGGTGGGTTAATTGTTATTTACAAATTACCAATTCCGCTCCTATAGAAAGAGTGCCGGAAAACGGGTTTAAAAAAGTCGGACCATTGGGTGATTTTGGTGATTTCCTTGGCTTTAGCGACTTGTTGTTTACCTAGTAAGAAGTGCTTACACAATGGCACTTGTAGAATAACTCTGTCAATTTCAGGAAGCCAGAGTAAATATACCTTTTATTCAGCGTCTTTTTTTCAAATAATCTTTTCTGTTTTTTACTCCACTGTGATCAAAGTTCTTCAAAGTTTTCTTCCCCATCTCCATTTCTTCATACACATGTACCACCCTCTATTCCCTTCTTTTTACTATTTGTTGTTTTCATTCTCGTTATTGTTTCCTATACCTTTTTTTCATTATTTTCTCTCTGTGCAAACTCAGTTGACTCTTGAAATGCAGTCTGTCTTTCTCTCTCCTTTTCCCTTTCTAGATTATTGTAAACTTTGTTGTGATTTCTCAGGCCTAGCCAGCTAAGTTGACTCTTCAAACTTAGTCATTCCTCTCTCCTCTACTTTACTAGCTTATTGTAAACTTTGATTGTGTGATGTCTCTGTCCTAGCAGTTTGAGTGGACTCTTGAAATCCAGTCAGTCTTCTTCGATTTCTCTCTCCTTTCTTATTGTAATCATTTCTTCTTGTAAACTTTTTTGTGTGATTTCTCCATCCTAAGTTGACTCTTGAAATTCCGTTGAGTGTTCTTGGGCAAAATATCCAATCAATTTGCACAGTGCCAATGTGCTTGAGATTTTTCCTGTTGTTTGAAGGAAGAATACAGATTCAGAACAAGTCTTTTTTTTGGTCAGTGATCTGTTTATTAAATTTATTTATTTCTTCAAACATGCAAGTTTGTCATGCTACACACACGCTACACACACTGTATGTTTGAGTGTGTGTGCCTGTGTATGTGTGAACCTGTGTATGTTAATTGGTTGAAATATAAAGTTTATTTAGGAGTACCCCCATCTCCTTGATTCTACGTATGAGTTGCATGTCTGTCTGTTTTGGTATATGTTTGAGAATCAAGACTGTAATATTTAGTATAATTTGCCTGTGTATACGCGCAAGTGTTTATATACGTATGTGTGTTTGTTCGTGTGTATGTGCATGTGCAATCTTATGTGTGTGTGTTATGTTTGAGTGTGTGTAAGTGTCTGTAACTGAGTATAATGTGTTTGTGTTTCAGGAGTATATATATGTGCCAATTCTTATTCAGGATTACTAGATCAAACTACCATAAGAGCATCAGGGCAAGGTTTATAGGATAATAAACATAACAAACATTTGATTGACAGCCTAATGAGTTGTAAGAACAAGTTCAAATATGATTAGTCGGCTGACTGTGTATGCAGGTGAAATTCGAGTGCGTGCATTTGGGGCTGAGTTTGGAAAAGCGGTATTTTCTGAACCATTAACTCCCAGCCACAAATTGACATTGCTCTTTTGTGATGCATTTAAGCCATGGATATGTTTTGCAACTTGTAGCTATGAACCAGATATGCATTAAATTACATATGTATAATGTTTCCTGTTAGCTGCTAATAGGCTATTAAACCAAATATTTATTAGCGCTTGAAAATGTGAACTTCTTTTAAGTATTACAGAGAGAGATACATTCTGAGAAATATACATTGTGATTTTTGTGTTTTAGAGAAAGGATATACAACCAAATATAATAGTATGGAGTGGGTTTAGAGATGATAACGCCTAATCTTTATTAGAATTTTCATTTAAGTGGGATTTTGAAAAGGGAATTTTATGGGATAAGTTGCAAGTTCTGTACCTGGAAATTGATTTTAATTGCACCATTTTTATTGAAGATGTACACGTGAATCATTTCCAGTCAGTCTAGCTTTGTAATTTTCTTCACAATAAGTTAATTAATTTTCAACCTGACAGTGAACATGAAGTGTGAACATTAATGGCTTAGTTGTGGAAGATTATGAGAGGGGTGGTTGTAAGCTGTAAAAAAAACTGATAGCTAGGGGCATGGATTGTTGGTTGACATAAAGTTTATGTGCTTGAAAAATTATGTCTTGGGGCATAAATGCTCTTCTCAGTCTTCCAATATTAATGAAAGCTGTAAATTGTGTGATTTATGTCAATCATTTAACAAGATTTCTTTGTTTTGATCCGTTATTTTATGAATGTTGGGGCATTAATGTTTGAATTTACTCTTTAGTATTTAACCCCTTGACTACAGGAACCTGGTGGGTTATGTACATTACAACATATGGGGATTTCAGAATCTAAAAGGAAACAGGTTTATGAAAGTTGTATGTTATATACAAATTGAATTTAAAATAATTAGATTATAAACATTGTTTGGTTTTGAGAGTTAATTTTGTTATTGATGTGGCATTAATGTTCCCCTAGCCCTCAATGTTAATACAAGTGGTAACTTAATATAAATGTGGTATTTAATAACATTCAATAAACGTTTCTGTGTTTTGATGGGTTATTTTATTAATGGAGGGGTACTATATTCCCCTACCTCTACATTATTAATGAAAGTTGTACATTCTAAATGTAGTTAAAATCATTAAATAAACATTTCTTTGTTTGTAGAAGTTATTTTTTAATTAATGTTTGGGCGTTAATGTTTCCCCATCCTTGCAGTGTTAATGAGCATTGTAAATTAGGTGTCATTTTACCCATTTTATAAGATTGTGTAGTGTTGTGTGTTTTTTTTCTTCTTCTGAGAAGCTGTCAGTGAGAATGTGGTGAAGGCAAGAATGATGAATGATGGATGTGAGCCTGTCATGTTCTACCCAATTAACTCCGAGAGAGATAGGGAGAAAGAGAATGGAATCGTGGCTGGCTTCAAAATCAATGTCACTGCTATTTGGTCCTCTCTCATGTTTTCTCTCATTAAGTTTGCCCCTTTTTTGTTCCTCAAATTGGTGGCGATATTATCACTAAAAATCATGGAGGACAGAAATATGAGGTTGTGAGACGTAGTGGCGTGCACTCTGAGAAGCTTTAGAGAGTAGTGGTATACCCCTTTCAGTACCATGTTCTTATTATTGTATGTAATAACACATTACCTTTTCAATCAGCAGTTCTCATAGGGTTAATACCATACAAGCTACAGGCCTCAAGGCGATCATAACTCTGTCTGCCTGACTCCGCATTTATTTTCCTTCCATACATTTTTCTTTTTTGCGCCCCATTATGACTCATAAAAATTCTTACTGCTGATATTTTCTGGGCGACTTGCATATCATACAAGAGCGTTTTTCATTAACGCAGCCAATTTTCTGCGTTTCTTCCTGTTGGAGTGAATGAGCCCCTTTATAATAGGCTCATATTTAAGGAGCTCTAAACCAAAGGCTCATATCGTCGGTAAGAGTAAGAAGGGCAGTAAGTTGGTTTTTGGTGAAATTGAGTTATGCGTACCATCTTGTAGGCAGAGCCAATGTACACGATGCAACATATTCAGATCATAATAATTATGTATAATTTTGGGAACATTCAAGAAATATAAAAGACAGCTGCTTAGTTTTATAATTAGCGTTCAAACTTTGAACATGATTATTTCAGAAGTGCAAAAAGTGAATTAGCGCCGTTCTCCTTTCTAATCCGACGATATATTGTTTTCATCTGGCCCACAAATGCTCCGTCAGCCATGTTGCCTAGGGTGTGTGTTCATCCACTTTACTCCCGGTTCCGCTGCCTCTGGATGGTGGGATCCTCCACCGATTACACGCCCCTCCCAGCTAAGATTAATTAGGTGCTTTAACCCATTGCATACAGAAAGTGGTACACCGTGTATAAACTCTATTAGGATTGACATCATTTGGGAGGGAATGGCTTCAATATGAGTTTTTTCCAACTAACCCATTGCCTGTATGGTGGTTGTATAATGTGTATAAATTCTATAAGAAAAGCAGAATTTGGGAGGAAACTATATAAATGCTTTTGTCCGAATACCCTCCCAGCTAAGATTAATTAGGTGCTTTAACCCATTGCATACAGAAAGTGGTACACCGTGTATAAACTCTATTAGGATTGACATCATTTGGGAGGGAATGGCTTCAATATGAGTTTTTTCCAACTAACCCATTGCCTGTATGGTGGTTGTATAATGTGTATAAATTCTATAAGAAAAGCAGAATTTGGGAGGAAACTATATAAATGCTTTTGTCCGAATAAAATCTATCATGTTGTTGGTTGTTAATGATGCCATAGTCCATTAATCCCTGGGGCATGATTAATCAGATGACTTATCCCACCGTTCCTTCTGTCCAGTGACAGGGGTACAGCTAGCACCCATTCCTAGTTCCTGCCACATCTTTAATTCATGAGGGTCTGTAGATTACCCATGCTTTTTGCCTCAAAAATCATTAGAAAATGAACCCTAACATGGTAAATTAATCGCAAATAGGGGCATTTATCACAAAAGTCATGCATGAATGCACAATATGTCAACAAAACTCCACTTGGCACTGTAACGTGAGGAAAAAGTTTGTGAAATTGAAAGTTGGTCTCTATTTCAAAAACATAAGAAAATCTATTTTAACAAAGAACATTGCGAATTGGAGCATTAATCACAAAAGTCATGCATGAATGCACAGTATTACGAAACCTGGTCTCTGCTTGTAACTTGAGAAAAAACACATTTTCTTTAAATAGAACTTGAAAAGGTCTCTAAAATAATGAAGAAGAAAAACAATGTTGATCAAGACAATGCTGCTAATTGGGGCATTAATCATAAAAGTGAAAAGTCATGCATGACTGCCCGGTATTTCCAAGCTTCGGTCTCAGCCCCTAACTTGAGAAAACCCCTTTTCCTAAAATAGAAATGAGAGGTAGACTCGGTTCCTTGTTAATTATTTCTTGCGTGAAGATTTGTGGGCAGTCCTCTGGGATCAGATGCGCACCTCAAAGCGTCTGTTCATTTCTGGGAGAAGATGTGTTCCTTCGCTTCTAGGAGGAGATGCCACCTCCTGTCTTATTGTGGGATGATTTAGGGGAGTTGTAGTCCCTAATTGGGTGTCCATTGACTGGGAAGCTGTGAAAGGGGAGGGTGTGATGCGATTCACATATATCTCGATCGGCCCTCCTAAATTATTTCAATGAATTCAAAGTTGTTGTGTCCATGCTGGTGTTATTGGTAGGTCTTCACTTCAGGCATTTGTCTTTTCTTTTTTTTACAAATGGTTTGAAATGTGCATTAGGATGTTACAACTATCTGCAGGTGAATATTATGGGTACCAAATGTAATTTAGTAATTTATTGTGCATGTGTTCAAAACTCAAAAGTATTTTCTTCAGTAGAAAATATTCATGAAACAAAATTAAGTAGAATAGCCTGGAACTGTAGTTGTATTGGCCATTTATCAGTTACGCCATACAGCTCATTAATGTTCTTCTCATGTAGAGTTGTATGCACGTATGGGATTGCCCAAGGTATGGAGTAGCGATTAATGGAATACGTGATTTGGACACCCCCTATTTGTTTCACGCAGAGTCAATGACCTAGTTTAGCTGTATGCCTGACATGTATCATGTTAGTCATGTGATAACATTGTAGCCTAATGTTCAGACCTCTGCTTCATGGCAATAAAAAATATATACATTCAAACAATTAAATTGATTATACAAAAAGTTCCCACTGATTCTAAGTGTAATCAGGCTCAGATGTGTGGAAGATGCATGTTACAGGTTTTATACTAAATATACCGGTTGGCTGACACAATATTCAATTTAGTGAATATTTTATTATCGAAGGGTGTTCCCAACAACCAGTACGCTTGCCTGAGGTTTTCCTGTCATAGCAACAAATAATGTATGTAAGATGGATTTCAAGTACTGCACTTTGGTTGGATGGCCTGAATGTGAACCCAGTTTAGCAGGCAAGACACATGCAGACATTTGAAATGATGTTTGGGAACTGGTCTGCTCAAATTGATACTCTGGTTGGATTACAAATTCAGTCTGAAACAGAGGCTACAAAATGTGTGTGAAATACTGTCCGCAATTTTATTTTGATCGCTTTGCAGCGTTGTAGGTGTTAATGGCATTGTCCATGGATGGTGATGCATTGGTTGGTTGGCTGTATATGCTCATCTAATATTAATAGGGTATTCCCCATTAGTGAGATGATTCAGGCCTGTTTATAAGGTTGCATGGTTTACTATCATCTACTGGTGGCCCATACGAGTAAGTGAAATTGAGACTCATTAAATATGGATGCCCCCCCAAAAAAAAAACAAAAAAAAAATTAATAAAAATAAATAAATAAATAAATAAAACAAAATAAAATTAAAATAAAATAAATAAATACATTAAAAAAATTAAAAAAAACAATTATGTTTTTAACCCATTGAAGATGACTAAATTTGTGTATTTAACAAACATTCTCTATATAACACATGTAGGATATATTCAGACCAGTCCTGATATTGTTGATATAAAAAAAAAATTCATAAAAATGTTGCAATTGTTGTAAGTGTCCACTTATTGTAACTACCATGGCAACATCTGTAATGCTCCATGCTGATTGGCCGTTGACCAGATAGTTGCAATAATTGGACAACAATTGCAAGTGTTTTATGAAATGGGCTATGTTCAAACCTTTCACAAGACAAGCAAAACCCATACTCTCAGCTCAAAGCAGCTTGGGATCATATGATTGTCTTTTTTCACTGGCAAAGTACTGTGGGATACATACACTTAATATCTCCTTGGAGAAATGCTGCAACATCTAAGCAAAGCCTAGGCTTGATAGCGTCTACATCTTTCACAATATGAGAGCAGAGCTTGTACTTGTGGCTTAATGATGTGCTCATTTTTTTCCTCCTCAGGAGGGCTATACAATGTGCAAGAAAATGTTCATGTCTTTCATAAGATGAGTGCAGCCCATATGCTTAGCTCAAAGCAGCTTGGGAGTTGGGAGATGCTCATCTTTTTTCACAAGCGTTATTTTTTCTTCATGAGTGGAGCGGCTGCTTCGGCGGCGCAAAGGGCAGGTGTGCTTAGCGAAGATCCCTCCAGTATTACCAGTAATCTCCCCCCTTCTCTGCCAGGGCTCATTTACAAAGTATCAACTCAGCGCACCCATTACCTTAATTGCTCCCTAGTCATCCTCGACTGTTCGTTCATTCATTCGGTAGGATCTTCACTCCACTCGGTACCCTAGATGGTGAGAACCAATTTAGTTTGTACACACTGGGTGTATCCCTGGTATTGAGACTGTTAAGGTAATGATACAAGATATGCTGTGATCAGTCAGTTAATTCCTTTGCCAATAATTGTCTGTCGATGCTCATACTAATTTTAACCCATTCAAGATCCTTTGATGTTGGTAAAACACATATTCTCCATAGAACAAAGCCTGGGTATTATTGGGACCAGTACTGAATGGGTTTACCTGTTGCCTATGGGAACCCACATATAATGTATATTTCATGTAGTAACCCATTGACGGTTGTTTAATTTGTACTTCAAAGCACACATTCTTCATATGGACTCCAGTCCCAAGTATGTTCAGGATCAGTCCTGAATGAGTTAACTACCGGGAATGTCATTATCTAGGCAGTAGCAAGGGGATGGATAGTTATACAAAAATAAGCACCCATCTGAATCCATTTCTGGGCTAATGTGCTCGATATCCAAGCGTATTTGAATAATAAGCTGGGGTCGTTATGAAAGAAATCATGTACATGTATGAATTCATATTTCATTCCTTTAAAATAAACTAGCAGCAGTCATTTACTCCCTTGCTATTGCGCTCTGTAGATCCCAGCTTATTTTAATGTACATGTAGGTCGCTTATAAACAAAATAGCAATGAATAATTTGTATTCCTGCAATTTGCATAATTTGCATAGATCTCAAATTTCCCCAATTCATATATAGATTTCACATAATGTACATACCACATAAAAACCTGTTTGCCTCGCCTTTCAAAATATGTTTAGAGATGGGGCTTTTATGCCAGATTTATTTCCCAGTAAATGGATATACTTCTCCATGTATTCATTTCATATGTAAATTGGGTTTATTGAATAATTTTAATGACATCATTTGTGTTGAGTTTATTCCAAATTGCTAGCAATGCATGTAATCATGCCATTTCTGGAAAATCTACATGTCATAGCTTGGATTTCTATTTTAAGAGGAATTATAGCTTGACTCTTACTCTAGGGAAGAATATAAGATTTAGAATAAGTATCCTTCACTGATATTGGCTATTCATAGAAATGTTTTCTTTTTATTGCACAATCATTTTGTATATGATTATATTGATGTAAATAATATTGCCTTTGGATGAGCAAGCTTCCAGTAACTGTGTACTAACTATTAGGCTATTTTTAATAACACTTTTGCACAAAGAATATTTTCAAAATTAATTATATTGGATCAGTGAGTTGTTGTCATGGTGATTGATGAGACTTGCCATAATTCACTTTTAGGAAATAGAAACATAATAAAAGTCTGCGCTGTGTTTGATGCGACCAAGATTCTAAATGTTTAATTAATTTTGATTTTTACAAATTTGTCAATATGAGGCAGATCGAGGCTCGTGTCACACCTCCTCGTGGCTGAATATTGTTTCACCTGCGCAGTTTACGACCACTTATATCGCCTGCCCACGAAAAGGTGATAAATACGTAACGGTGTTGCAAGAAGTAGAACATCTGTAATGAAATTGTGCTAGGTAGGTAGCACGTTTAATGAAGGCTATAAAATCTCCGAGAGTAGTTTTTAAATAACTCAGACAAGAAAAGCGTGCGTGACATTGAGAATGGCACCAAGACACGTTTGTATTTGAGCATGTGATGATTAAAAGATTACACATGTCTTGTACACAGGTCTCATTAGATTAATACAAAACCTCTAGTGATTTACATGTCATTTTAAACCTTTTAGTATAATTTGAATGAATGGCTTGTCTGGAGATTTTATCTGAATAAATCAATTTGAACAATAAGTTGAAATAAAAGTGAACTTGTTTGTTTCCTCCAAAAAGGCTCCTTGTTTAAATTTCGAAATTATTTAGTAATTTTTTTCAGAAAAATCTTGATCATGTAAAGTTTTAAAAAGGTAAACGGGGAGAAATTAAATGTTTGTTCAGGCATGTCAGGTAAAGCATCACAGTGACCATTTACATAACGGAAAGAGACGGCACAAATTGACCGAGGAATAGAGATTGACTGTTCGCCTCATTACCTGGCAAATGAACGTTGGCCTAATATTTGTCCAATCCTGCTGGACCACAAATTAAACGGAAGAGTGAGCGATGGCCTTTGCAACTTTCTGATATCATAGAAATACTGGCAGTGAACCAGAGAACTCTGGAAATAGACATACTGGCAGTGAACCAGAGAACTCTGGAAATAAATCTCCTTGTGCAGGCACCAAACAAGGCCATGTTACAAATATTGTATAAAACCTATCCAGGAGAGCACTACATGTACATACACTTGACTAGGGTCAGGGTAATTGAACCCACAAGATGCCCCCTTAAAGGGTACCACCACCCAAAAATAATATTCTTATTAAAGAAAGGTAACATCTTTAGTATTCCATTCCATCAACAAGTTCACAAAAATATGTTTCCAGAAAGAAAACAAATAATTGGAAAACACATCACCATTCTAAAGCATGCGTTCATGCGGTCTGAATTGCGAAGACTAATGTGTGCAGAGCGAACGAATCGCCCGGGAATCTATTGTCTACAAACGTACGCGTGAATAGCATTGGCGCACTCGCAAATGGTTGGCCCGTATGGAACCAGGAAATAGTAGTGGTTCCGTAAGTGGTGGAAATTAATTGCTTTGTTTATGAATTAATGTACACAACCCTTTGCAAAATGTTGGGTATCAATTTGATATCACAAAACGGTACCAAAACATATATAATGACTGTTGTTCTTTGCCTGGTGATCCCCTTTAATGACAACTTGAACATTATTTTACTTTTTGAGCTGGTACAATGCCCCCTAAAAGACAAACTCATATATGAACATTATTTTATCTTTTGAGCTGGTACAGTGCCCCATAAAAGACGAATGTGCACATGGCCACTGTCATATTTTTTGAGCTGGTACAATCACATTTTTGTTTTTATGCAGAGAATCTTCACTGTAATGTAGATCTACGAGGTATAGGTAACTCATTGAGCTGATGCACCCTTTGCTGTTGTTTAGGTGGGTAGAGAAGGGGCCTTGAGATGGTACATATATACATGAGGGGGTATACTCGTACCCAGTACTGCTCAAGCAATCCTCCTTCTCTGTTTTAATTAATGTGAACCTAAGGGGGCTCATACCCGGTTTATACTGTCCAGCTTATACAACTAATCAATTATGGAGATTAGGAGCTGCCCGCCTTCTGTTTTGGTAATATGTTTCATAATGATGATGAAAGCTGAAGAAGAGAAATCTATTTTGTCAAGAGAGAGAGGGGGTTGGGATGGGAAACACATCATGGGCGTACCCACGGTCAAACAAGATATCATGGAGGCGGTGGCCAAGAGGGGCAAAATACAGAATATTGTGTCTTCTAGTTGTTGTCTTTTTGGCCCCATATTGCCCCTATACTGAAACAGTTCTAAGCATTTAGCATTGAATAAAGCATCATGTATTTCTTTCTTATTCTCCCCAAAGTGGGGGGAAATATGAGCAGAATAGACGGGCAAGACACTGGATTAGTGGATAGTGGATATAGTTTCTGTTATTTAATTATTTTATTTCATCTCCCAGTAAGTGAAGGGGGGGGGGGGAGTCAAAGATGGGGCACAATTTAGGAAAGCAGCATTCAGTGAGTCCAAAAAATAAATGGTGATATGCTGATTTTTTTTCTCCAAACAACATTGTACAAGGGAAGGGGGCAAAGGGGAAGGGGGGCAAAGGGGGAGGGGGGGATAACCAGGTAACCCCCCTTACCTACTCCACTACATCAAATCAAGCAAGTATTGATAAGAACAGGACCTTGCATCACTGCTTGTAAAGGTCAGATTATAATGAATGAGAAATACATATGCAACAAGGAGCAATTATCATTACTGCAAATTGCCAGTGATTGCAGAGGCTAACAGGGAGAGTGTGTTGGTCGTTGCTCTGTAAACTGGCTATATCGGTTAGTGGAGCGATTTTAGACAAAATACATTTCAACAAATCAGAGTACTTTATTAAACCAAGAGTTGTATGTCTATGCTAGAAATTAACTGTTTTGCCAATTTGCCTTGTGGCCCATGCGGTCTGGCAAGTCAAATTAAAATTGTCATTCTCAGTGGCACAAAAACCTGAATCTAATGGCGCCTCCAAAGGATTACTAAAATTTATGTTATATTTGGTTGCCTTTTCGACCCAATTTTTAAGCTAATTTTAGTGGTCACGGTCAGTAGGCCTGTGCTAACCTTGCCCATTGCCCTCTGCTTTGGTGTTAGGTAGGACTACATTTATTAGCAAGCTGAACCAATATTGAGTCTGCCCCGTACTTCTATCTGAGGTGCGTACTTGCACCTATCATCATCACTGAGGTGCATACTCCCACCCACTAGCGATGAGTAAGGTGCGTACTTGGCCTTGCTATCAGTCACCAAGGTGCGTACTTGTCCCTGCCGCTGGTCATCCATCTTGGGTCTTGTTCAACTACCTAGATGTACGTTGACTCTTGGAGTATCTCAGCTGGCTACTTGGCCCCAATATATTCTGGCCAGGCAGCTACTTAGCCAATTATAATGGGGGAGGGGGCAACACCCCCTCCCCCTTCCCTGTAGATATAACCCCACTCCTCACAGATCAACTTCTTGTTTGGTACAAATAGTATAGGAATAACTACTTATGTTTATAACCCAAATAAACTTAGGGGCTCTGGCTTGACCCCCCTTTCAATGGTAACCCCCCCCCCCCCCCCAAAGATCCCAGTCTGAATGAACCTGGCTATGCCACTGCCACTTCAGCCAGGCAGCCATCTTTGACCATGAGATGCTTCGGTCATTTAGGGGCCATCATTAATCAGACTTGAACATTGATCATCACTCATTACCTACACAGACTCTTACTAATAACTCATCACAAATTGCAATGCCATGATGTGCCACTATCCTTCCCCCTTCCCTCATCCTAACTGTACATAGTACAGGATGATATCAGGTTTATTATTAACTCCTTTGATTGGGGTACACTGTATTTTCAATTTCAATTAAATTGTAAGTTTAATATCCCACTGAAAATATAATCAATATAAGAAATACAAGATGTTCAAATGCAAAATGAATGCACAGATTATATGCAAAAAGCTTTCATTGTTATGACAGAGTAAAATCTGTATGTACAATCTGTATTTAAACCCCCCCCCCCCCCATAGCTAGATCACTGATGCGCTAAGATCAAATTGGTTTTAATTTGTTGACCCACCACCAATACACCTACCTATTATCCTTCTCCATTGATCCTAAGTTGTATTTAATAATGTCGACAAAACCAGGGGAAATTGAAACTGATCACAGAATTAGGGGATTGGGAACGATTTAGGTGTCTCCTGGGATTCAACTGTGATGTATTATCTGTTATCCACTTCAGATAGCCGCAATAGTGGATGTTTGTAGTTTTACTGTTGCAGGTCTAATAGACTACAAGTAGTTAATGACTCTTTTTGCCACGCTAGAAAACCTGTATTTTCTAATAGAGAACAAAATTGAAGAAGTTGACAGATAAATGATTAATTTGTAAATTGAAAAGAGTGAAGATTTTAAAATTATGACAGAATTTGTGTAGTGTATCTATTGTGTATTGTGTATAGTAGATAAGCAGTTTTCAGCAGTATTTTTGCATCATGTATTGTGTTTGTGACAGTTTGTACATTTAAAAAAAAGATTGTGCGTGAATATTTGTGTATGGCTTGTGTTTGTTGGGTTATGGGATGAGTAGATCTAAATACAATCATTTATCTTTGTATCGATAACCAAATCATCTCATTGGGAAATGAAGAACAATTTTGACATTATCTAAAAAGTTGTTTACAGTAACCCAACCCATAATGCCTTGCTATCTGAGAACTTTATAGAGGGTTGTGGTCCACAACACAAACTATAACAATATTAAAACTGAACAGTGTTTATCCAAGTAGTATATCATTTGGGCATAATGCCCTGTCTTGTCTTCAAGTTAAATTATGGCAAGTTTTGAGAGAAAATAAACTTGGAAAGTCATCAAACTCAAATTTCACAGGAACTGATCTTCAGAATGATAACGATGGCAGATAAAGAGATGATGGTTTATTTATCAAATGAATCAGACTATAACTAGGTGATTTACATGGAAAAGCAGAGAAATTTGTACACCACCAGTATTTGGTTACAGTCATAAATTTGGTGGAATTGGGAGTGATTTTTATGAGGTTGTTAAAATCTGAAAGGTTCATGGTCATCTAGCTGGTGTGGTGGTGTCAGGTGGAAGATGGAAGATGGAGGTGGGATGAACCCGTGTTCACACACAAACATTTCATCCCTTAATCATGACTAAAGAATCAGCAGCTGACTATAGAATCAGCTGTTGATTAGCTATACAATGAAATTTGTGTGTCTGAACGCTGACTAACGAAACGACGTATAGCGAATCATGACTAACGAAACACGGGTTTGATCGTCGTTTCGTACGAGAGCTGACTATAGAATCACGCTCTTTTCGTGTGTGAACAATGGTCGCTCGCTTAATCATGATTAGCTATACGACTCGTAACTAACTGGGCGTGGCTTAACGTGAACGTTCGCGCGAAAAAAGACAACACACTGCGCAGTAGCAAACTGCGCACTTATACGATGTTCGGTGCACCTGGAAGCCAGCTGTTGTGGGATCTTGGCTTTGTGTGTGTGAACGTAAGAGGTAGTTTGGTTTAATCATGACTAATGATACGTTGTATCGTTAGTCATGATTCTTTAGTCATGATTAAGGGATGAAAATGTTTGTGTGTGAACACGATGGTAGTTTCTTACTCTCTTCTCTGTGGAGTGGATGAAAGACCAATTGTTGATTTATGAAGGATTGAATTTACACATAGCATACAAGTATACAGAAGTTATCACAAAGCTAGTAACTCAATGATTACGATGGAGTAACAAGATTTGCAATAAACAACTAATGCAGACAATGAGGCTATTCACCCCAACATTTTAAAATTAAAATCTCATCTTAGTGATCTTGACCAAGTCCCATCTCTATGATAACATTTGTCAGGTAATCAATTAAAAACATTGGACTGGTGTGGTAGTAGTATCAGGTGGAAGATGGTTAATGAGATGAAATTTCTTATCCCATCTCTGCTGTGTCCATGAAAGAGCAATTGTTGATTTATGAAGGATTGAACGTACATTGTAGATGCAGCATAAGAAAGATTATATCAAGGAGTATGTGAATCTATAATTATATTGCATATATATTTAAGTAATATGCATAACATTTCATGCTTTCATACATTTTCAAAAATATATGTTTGAATATTACTTTGAATTATTATCATTGGCAACAAAACATATTTGAATATACATTTCAATATGAATATAGTTTGATTTTCAAAAGCAACTTCGGTTACGAACTAGCTATAAGGCCATTAGCTATAATTTGCACCTCCGTCCTGCATCAGTCTAAGCGTGTCTGTCTAAACATTATTCAAAGTAACCATATCATTCAGCAGCCTATTAGTTGGTTGATGCTTACCCATCTCCCTCAACCCTCTTATTTGGACTAAAAATGAAAATATCCGGTCTGCAATATGTGGTGTTTTTTCTTCATTTCATAAGACAACTTAGGATTATTCAAGGCACAACTATGGGGAATTTAACCCAGGCAGTACTGCAGCGCTACAGGACCGGTCCCCCAATCTACTTTGGCTGAGGTCTATGACAAATTTTCTGTAAAACTAAAGTAAAATTGTCTTGGAAGGGTTAGGAGGCAGCTAAGGATAATTTAAGGGGTATCTTCTTTGGCTGGGCGGAAGGAGTGTTATGCTTATCAAGTAGCAATGATGCGTGTAAACTGACTGGAAGATAGGAACTTCATATTGAGAGAAGTTTGGTCGATGGCATCGTGAGGGGGATGGATGAGTATTACAAGAAATAACCAGGATGATAATTGGGGGCTTGAGTGATATGAAAGGAGAGGGAAAATAAGCGAAATTGGAGAGATATGGATTAACAGACAGGGAGTACAAGTGGGAGGGAGGGTAAAGGAGAAGGGGAGAGGGGGAAATATTTAGGAGGAATAACCTACCAAGAGAATTAGGGATTTAAAGACAAATGACACAGATTTCAAGCAAGAGAAACGGCTCATAATTAATATTTCAATCATCAGCTAAACTTGACCTTGTTGCATTCTGACCAAAGATATCTTTCATCTCAGAGAAGTAAAAAACAAATCAATTAGTATTGTCTGTGTTTACTTTCATAAAGGTATGGTAAAAGTCTCTACATTTCTGACAATGTCTACCTGCTAATCAAGGTTTGGGATGGCATTGAATAATTAAGCATGTCATATGGCGGTCTTCTCTTTGAAAATGTCCAACTTCCAACTCTACTTTGCTGTTCTCTGTAAACCTGCACCCCCCCCCCCCCCCCCCAAAAAAAAAAAAAAAAAAAAAGTAATTTTTTGTTAGCCTGGTCTTCCCCAAGTCGGATCTCTAACCCCATGTCAATGGGAGTCCAGTGGACCATATATGAATTCTATGGGAATGCTATGGATCCAGAGAAGGAAAGAGTTAAACTGATGGTTCTAACCCAAACTTTTAGATTCCTAGCCCTAGAGTTGACCTTGCTCCATAATATCTTCACAACTTGGATGTGCTTGGACTTGATCGTCCTACCATGTGATCACCAGAATCTGGGCTGAAAAATCACTTATAATGTTCCAGGTTGGAGACAAAACAAAATGGTGGTAGAAGTTTGCTTGGCAACAGCATTAACCCTAACAATACTATTGATACTTATCATGGTGCAATAATTCATGGACTCTTCATAACTTGGGACTGAATGGGTAACGAAAGAATTGCAAAGAGTTTCCGCCGCTGATGACAACATATTCGGAATCGCAGCTGAGATCTGGTTGGACGATTTAGCCACAAATGAAAAGGCAAGACAGGGTTCTCTTTGTCCTCTACGATGATTAATATTTCAATCTCCGTGATTGCGAAACACTGGGTCATACTTTTGGCCCTCTGTGCTAACCCTACTTGGATTGCTAAAACAGACTAAGTGATGCGATGATGGAAATACCGCCCTTTTAAAATTATTTTTCTCTCATTTTGAAAAAAAAAATCCAGTTGGATATTTCATCAAGTTCTCCCACCAAGGGCCCGACCTTCGCACCTACTGTAGATGATGAGGAATGAAATGAAATATTAATCAGGATTTTGTTTGGAAAAGGTCAACCGTATGTACAAACAATATGATTTAAAATCAACTATGGCCTACATGAATGTATGTACACGCGTACATTTATACAGAGAGTAAATAAATCCATCTCAACCATATAAGCAATCTAGATAAGTTTGAAAAGTTCTGTCAGCCTGTAGTACATTCCCTTCTAAATGTTATAACACTGATATAAGTTTTGCTTCCCCCTTAAAAAATACAACAAACTTTACCTGCGTAAACCTGTTCGTCTATTTCATTTCATTTTCTCCATAGACCCCAGCCTGAGTATTTGAGTATTTTCTGGACCAGGGGGGCGTTGCATAAAACTCAAAACGCAAAGTTGCGTTTGATTTTCGACGCAACTCCGTTGCAGACTTGAGCTTGAAATCAAACGTAACTTTGCGTTAGATATCAAACGCAAGTCAAATTATGTTATGGATCAGACGCAAAAATGCGTTTGATCCGGATGTTTATGCAACGGTCGATTGCGATCAAACGCAAGTTGCGTTTGATTTTGCATTCGATCAAACGCAACTTTGAGTTTTATGCAACGCCCCCCAGTCCTGAATTGGTTAGGGTATCAAACAAAGTTCTTACAAACAGTAGTTCTATAAATTGAATATGGAAATGTGTTTTCTAAAAGACTTTATATCAAAAAAGTATTAACCCGTGCCAATGAGAACTTGCTTGGTCCTGTATTAACTATATGGGGATTGTAACAATCTAGTAGGGAACAGGTTAACCCATTGCCTACCGGAACTTGGTTGAACCTGTATTAACTCTATGGGGATTGTAACAATCTAGTAGGGAACAGGTTAACCCATTGCCTACTGGAACTTGGTTGGTCCTGTACTAACTCTAGATGGGGATTGCAACATCTAGTAGGGAACAGGTTAACCCATTGCCTATGGAAACATGGTGGGTTCTGTATTAACTCTATAGATGGAGATTGCAACATCTAGTAGGGAACAGGTTAATAAAAGAACTTAGGAGTCATGACCAGTTTGATGTTAATCTGGCTTGACCCAACAGACTAAGCGACTTCCCAAGGAAGTTTTTACAGAGCAATAATCCATTCAAATTCATATTTCTTTTATTCCATTGTGAGAAACCCCTCGCACAACACAAAGCGCTGCATTCATTTTGGAGAGGTACGGAACCTGGTCTAGATGCAGATTGGGTTTATCCAAACAGCTAGCATTGTGGCACATTTCACAAGTCATTTGCATCTAGATTTCCATATATTTCACCTCTGTGCTGTTGAAGTTTAACTACATTTTGTAAAAAATCTTTTGATTGTTGGGAGATTTTTTGTGTAGAGTTAATTTTCATTCCCAGCCATACTTAACACCACCTATGCAAAAGTTTTCTTCACTGAAAATCACAAATGCCAAAATACAAACTGTTTTTGTGAGCACGTGAAAATGAACTAAAACTTGCACCCAGTTGCCTAGAAAGAAAAATATTAAATTGATTATATACATGTATGAGAGATTTTGCCCTTGATTCAAATTATTAAATTGCTCTTATTCAGGTCCCTAGAACTACAAATATTGATAGCATGTGAGAATGAACTACAACTTGTAGTTCATTGCTAACTGCTGAACCCAGTAGCAAAGTCAAAATATGAATATCAAATTGATTTGGGGAGATTTTACCCTGGATTTGGGGAGTGTATTTGAAGAAAGATTTGGGACCCCCGCTGGTTAGGACTTGTCAACAGTGATCACACCCGCTGGTGCGCCTTTCCACAGCTTAAATTCAATTTATTGTCCCCCTTTTGTTCAAATCTTGGCAGTTTGTAAGGTAAACTTTGTCCCTTTCTTGACACTAGTGCAAGGCTTGTTTTTCTCTGCAATTGAGGGTGAAAATGAACTTAAACTTGATCTATTACGTTCTGTATTACGCTGATTATTCCCTTGGTAGGAATTTAAAAACAAAGTTCTGAAAAGTTGAAAACAGTACAGAACTTCTTTGTGTGCAATTTTTTATTACGTTTGTAGATCGTGTTTCCCCCAATTTCTTTGAATCATGCGACCAGACGCAAGTGAGATAAATATTGTTATATTTTATGTAAAAACTAAAAGTAATATTTTATGATATTCTCATTTTTGTGTAATGGTAAAGAAATTGTAGACAAAATGCAATAATGCATGATGTTTGGTCTGGATATGAGAAAACACAATCATCAATCGCTGAATGCAAATACATAAACGATATTTAATCACCGTTGAAAATGGCAAAAATAACATCATTATCCTGTATTCATCCATCAAATCACAGCATGTAGTTAATAAAGCTTCCCCAACACTAAACATGCAATATATGCAGTCAGTGTTGTGAGTGAGTGAGTACCTCGGCCTACATGTGCGTGCTTTCTATTACTGTGATGGTCTTGATTGTGGATCTTTGATATTCCTGTATTACCAGTACACCCCCTTTCACACCGACAGGGAGCCCTTTGCTAAAACGGAGCAAAGTAGCTTCTGATTTGAAAAGACTTGGAACATCCTTCTTATTGACAAGATATATTTTGAAAGGAATGCTGATCCACCCAGATGTACAGAATCCTGTGTGTTAAATACAAGAAAAGGAAGTCTATATACATGTATAAGGGGCCATTATCTTCTTATTGTTGTTGTTATTAAACAAATTCCTATTCAGGCAACCTCAATTTGTACAATTATTCAATCAAAATTTGTTTGTATGATCATGATGTACTGTTTTGGCAAGTGAAATGTTCTTTTGGCCAAGCATTTGTCACCTATTTACAGATTTAGTTTACAGAATGTGCTAATGTAGCTCCCTGGATGTGATTGGGGCACACATTACTGGCTTGACAAGCTTGGTTGAGCTGGGTGGGGGATTTACACTGATACTGCCAAAACACATGCTGAGAGATGCAGTGAAGAGTCGTAATCATATTATTTATGCCTGGTGTTTGCTTCGTAAAAATATAGAATCTCATACCATTCTAGGACAAGATTAACCCCCCTCAGTCCCATGTGTAGAAAGTAATGAATAACTCAAGTGTTTGTTTTGTATCATGGCTTTGAGAGGGTTGAGCTTGGAGAGAAGGTTCTCAACAGACCAAAATAAACTCTGGTTATGATCTGCATTAGTTCTGCTCGGTTGGTCCAGTCTGAGCTCGGCTTTTTTTTAACCAAGCAGTAGATTCGTGTTTGTGTACACGTAGGATCATAATCCTCTTGAGGAAAACTTGAATAGCATTTTGAGATATTGGCAAAAACGTAATGTATTTCTTGTGCAGGTCTAGGGCAGTTACCCATTAACCCGTTCAGGACTGATTGGTTTTGCTGTAACATGTATTCTCCATAGACCCTAGCCCAACTATTTTCAGGACCAGTCCTTAGTGATTTAATTAGATTTAGAGGGTTGGAATAAGTAGGGGTCTAGGGCAATTACCCATTAACCCATTCAGGACTGATTGGTTTTGCTGTAACATGTATTCTCCATAGACCCTAGCCCAACTATTTTCAGGACCAGTCCTTAGTGATTTAATTAGATTTAGAGGGTTGGAATAAGTAGGGGTCTAGGGCAATTACCCATTAACCCATTCAGGACTGATTGGTTTTGCTGTAACATGTATTCTCCATAGACCCTAGCCCAACTATTTTCAGGACCCAGTCCTTGGTGATTTAATTAAGATTTAGAGGGTTGGAATAAGTAGGGGTCTAGGGCAATTACCCATTAACTCATTCAGGACTGATTGATGATTCTGTAACATGCATTCTCCATAGATCCTAGCCCAAGTATTTTCAGGACCAGTCCTGAAGAGGTTAATTAGATTTGTAGGAGTGGACTGGACTTAGTTGGGGTCTAGGTAGCCTATCCAATAGGCATCGTGCTGTCTGGCAGGTTCTACAACCGGTACTGTATTAAACCAAGTTTGAGCGGGGCAGCGCGAAGCCTATCGCCACTCGTGAACGTGAAAAGTTATATTTTCTTTTATTTACATAGAAAATCTTCGTAGAAATGCTACGAAGCCCATATTCATATGCCACAAGACCAGGTTGATCAGCTGTTTGTGAGTGTTAGTCTTCGTTTGGAAGCTGTAATGTAAAACCAAACGCGCAACCTTTCACAATACACTGTTAGTGGCATAGAGTAGTGGTTGTTATAGGGTCTCCGCTTCGGACTAGCGTATGCTGTATGCTGCACTGAACATACCACCGCGGTGCACCGGACCGGGTGCGGACGCGTCCATTATTTATAGGGTACGTCATTACAAAATATGTTGTTTTCTTTTAAAATAAAGAGTTGAGATTTGATATGGATGCAAAAAGGTAATTCTATGCTTTAGTTTTCATTGTAATGTATCTCATATTTTATCATTATGATAGTTATGATAATATTAATGTCTGATACTAAATAAACCCTTAATACACGGTGGAACACGCCACCGATTAGCCATACAGTATCCACATCTAGCGATCTGATTGGTTGCTGATTTCTCTCATGAATAGTAATGCCTTATTATCTTTGCTCATTAATAAATTACTCCGAATCGAGTGATTAAAGGCTATATATGGAGCCAGTTCAATATAGTATTTAGCTCTCTCACATCTAGCTAGCTCGCGATCGCATAGAGAATCTCCAAGCCATATAGAGCCTTGACTAAAGGCTAGGGTCTAGGGCAATTTACCTGTTAACTCCTTGAGTGCCAAGCTTATGTTTTTGTACAACACATTACACACAAATGCCAGAGTGTTAGCCCATTCAAGACTCATTGATTTAGGTACAACATGCACATGCATAGACCAATGGAATATGCTCAGGACCAGCCCTGAATGGAGAGTGGGTGATTAGATTTAGAGAGTTGGACTGAGTTGGGGTCTAGGGCAATGACCCATTATGTTGGTAGCAGCCTCCCTAATAATTTACAAAATGAGACAATTAGGCTTACAATTTGACCTCCTTGTTTTTGACAATCAACTAGAAATTACTCTCCTTTTCACTGCTGGCTGGTCAAGGCCCATCAGCATGTACACAAACAAACATGTCCAACACACTCATATGTGCACTATGATCTGTGAAAAAATATATGGGGCTAGGGGAAATTCAGCCCCATAATAGCCCCCCCCCCCCCCCCACAGAAAAAAAAAAAAAAAAAATGAGTTCCATTTTTTAGAGCGCTAATTTCATGGAAGTGAGCTTAAAAGTAGCCCTGAACATATGAACATTTGTCCTAGCTGTCATCAATCTTGCCCAGTCAATTCAAATTTGCATTACACACAAGTTGAATATTGGCTATAATTATAAAGTCAAAGGTCTATTCTGATTTAAATATCTTTGTTTTATATCATTTTTACCCACATAAGTTGAAATGTGCAAAAGTTGAAGCTTCGTCTTATAGTCCCAATGGATTCCACTGATGCAAAGTTGAGTGTGTTAAGTAATACACACAAAAACATAGCTAACAGTAACACTCACATACAGTAGCCAGACACAAAGAGGGAATATTTACAATACTTAGGCCAGTTCATTTTATATTATGATTGGATGAAGGATCCCGAATTTAATGTTTATTTCTAAATCATATTTATATCGCAAAGTGATGCAGTATAAAGCATGTCAGCAGCAAATCACATCAAAATACTGTAGCCACCAGGACCATGATAATGCCTCCTGATATGTGTGCAGTTTTAAGATATGAAGATGATTAATGAAGATAACAAATGCAACTCAATTTATTGTGAGGGTGAAGGATGTACTTTGCTTGATGTGAAGTGAAATCGAACTGTGATGGTGAATTGTGTAGTTTGTTTTCACAATTCAATGCTACTGTATAGACAGCAATGTAAAATCCTCTAATAAGCATTACTTTTGTTCATAAATTCAAACTTGGAAGGCTGGAATAAGCATGTGGTCAGTAATATTTATTGCCAGCCAGTTCATGTGAGTGGTCATAAAATACACATATTACATTCAATAATAAGCGTGCATTTAACTTAAAGGGATAGTTGAGTTTTGGTAGAGAGGGCGCTAGACTACTTTTTGTTGTTGTGAGGTAATGAAAAACTGATAAATAGAGGAGTATGTTTTAGCATGTTCTGAACAATGTGCATATTATCAATTGTAATGTCCTTTTTAATATGAGATGTAGAATATTGCGATCATAAAATATAAATATGCATATTACATTAGATAATAAGTGTGCATTTAACTTTAGAGGAACATTTTGTATTGCACTATCTGAACAATGTTGAGGAATATTATGTTTCATACTTTACATACTGGTGAGAAAATGTTACAGTACATTCTAAAGGGTATATGTCAGTACATTGTTATGTCCTTTATGAGATGAGGAATATTATGTGATGGAGTGAATCAAATGATAGCGAATAGGAATGCAAGAGTGAATGTGTCTATCGATGGTCTGACGTGGGAGGGAATTAGTGCCAATAGACAACCTGGTTCCTATTTTCGCAATCCTGTTCTGATTGTACAAACGCAATCAGTTGCTTATTAAGCGGCCACCGCCGTTAATTAAATGCAGATGATTTTCAAAATGAAAAACAAGGAGGCCGTGTTTTAGATTTGGGGTGAAAGTATATTGGATGAGCACTAGATTCACCTTGAATTGAATGTGTAGGAAATAGATATGAAGTAATGTCGGATTAATTAACTTGATTTAAATTCTATGTTATTATTTTTTGTAATAACACATTACAGTCTTTTGCTTTTAGTAAGAAATGTTATGTTTCACCACTTATTGCAGTTAATGTTATTCATGTACTCAATTTCTTTTGAATTTTCAAATTAGTGAACATATACAAGATATATTATTTCAAACATGAAATGTTGTGCAAGCTATTAATATTGAACAGTTGTTTATTAATTATTCTTTCTCTCTTTCTCCTTTTCTTTGTTTCACGCTGATGCTGTTTACCATTGATGTCATCTCAATAGGTAAGTCAAAGAAAACTGAATCTATTTTTTCAAAATGTCTGAATTTAATAAGCTTCAACTCCATCTGAACTTTTCTGTCATAGGAAGAAAGATAGAAGAAATGTATATTATCTGTCTACAAAACATAAAAATAAACTCACACTGAGTCACCTATTTTTAATAATCTAGATCCACAATGGGCGCTGATTACACAAGCAATTGACCTCGCAACTTGCCTGTAATTTGCCAGCTATGAACATTTTCTTGCTAATAATCCCTCATATCTGAGCTCAGCATGGCTGGTGAAAACTGAAATGTTTATTTTTCTCTTTGAATTGAAAAGATGGATGCTAGAGTTAGTAATTATTGCCCTGAGGGGAGGTCACTTTTGGACTCAGTGGAAGACAGGAAGATGACAGATTCATCATTAGCTGAGATAATATCTCTGATGATGAACAAGCTGATGATGATTATGACTGGATGATAATTATCCCTCTCAGTACTTTGGGTACATGATGTTTGTATAAATCCATTCAAAACTATTTGATTTTGATACAACATGCAACCTCCTAAAGACCACAGTTGTTGCAACATCATCCAAGTCTGATTGCCATGGTTACTGTCTATGTGTCCACTAATTACTCCCATCCAATCCCGCATCTTTGCCCTGAGGCATCCCTTTATAATTTTGAATGATGGTGAAGATTTTACATGATTACTTTGATGATGATTTCACTGATAATGATGTCTGAGTGATGATAGAACATGGCAGGATGTCCAACATTAAACTGGAAAATAGTCACAGTAGCTATTATAACATGTGGGTTCACTAATAATGCATCTAGATGCCCCCATCCAATCTCACATCTTTACCCTGAGGGGACCCCTTGCACTGATAATGGAGAAGAGAAAATAGTTCAGATTTTAGATGATAACTGATGATGATGACGATGATGATGATGATGATGATGATGATGATGATGGCGACGACGATGATGGCGACGACGATGACGGCGACGACGACGACGACGATGACGATGATGATGATGTTACATCAGGTTATACATTTGTTGCAACATCTTCAGAACATGGTTTGACGTCATGGTTACTGTATGTCTTACCAATAATAAGGAATCATTATTACCCCCATCAAGTCCGCATCTTCCCCCTCAGGGGCCTCTTTGATGATGATGGAGAAGAGAGAAATATCAGATTTATGCGATAACTCTTCTCATAATGATGATGATGATAATGAGGGAACATACATTTGTTGCAATATCTTCAGAACATGATCTTCATGATTACTGTATGTTGTAACCATGAATAAAACAATAATTATTACCCCCATTGAGCCGCATCTTTACCCTTATGGGGCCGCTTGCAATATTTGTGGAGAAAAGAACAAACATATAAATATTGTAGATGATAACGATGAGATGATGATGATTATGATGATGTTACAACAACATCTTGAGAACATGATTGTGATGGTAATTACCCCCATCCATCCCTCATCTTCCCCCTCAAGGGGCCTCTTGGGATGATGATAGAGGAGAAGATGGCCAGAGTGCAATCAATGTTTTTCTATGAAGTAGACTCTCAAGGATGTACTCTGCAATTAACAGACAAAAAATCAATGAAGATACACGTTTATACATGTACATGGGAATAATTAACTCACTGATTCTGTGAATGTATTGTGGAGTTGTATTGTCTCTATGGGAGTTAAATTAACTAGGTGGGAAAGAGTTAACAGAGAAAAATCAATGAAGATGTATAAAAACATGTTTATGCATACAAGGGAAGAATTAACTCGTTGACTCTGTGAGTATATTGAGGATTTGTATAAAGTGTCTCTATCTGAGTTACACAAGCTACATTGTAGGTTGGGAAGAGTTAACATAGACAAATCAATGAATATATATAGATACACTGTTTTCATGCGCTTATAAAACCATTATTAACCCCTTGTCTTTTGGAAGCATATGGTCTATGTACAAAGTCAATGAGGATTTCAGAATGTAGATGGGAATGGGTTAATATACATGTATTTCCTATATATGCCTGGGCACCTGATGGGCCATGTTCCCTTTGAGATTCTGAAATCTCCATAGACTTTGTACACAACCCACCAGGTTCCTGTAGGCAAGGGGTTAAGCCATTCAGGGCTGCATGCCCTCAAAATACTCTGGCTGGTCTATGGAGAATACAGGCATGGCTATAAAGTGCATACACATAACTACGGACAAATGCACGACTACAAATTTTGATGCCTGGACATCAATTTGCTCATTTTTACTACACCGTACACACACACACATACACGAACACACACGCATACGTACAAACACTAAAGAAAAAGAAGGAAAAAAACGTGAGAAAAAATCTGAGTAAATTTACATTTTCACATCCCTTTGGTCTGCGTGAGGCGAGGTGCCTTTGCCTTCATTACGGAATTAGGCCATGTCAATATTTTGCTCTTTTGATGCCCCTGTGTTTGTCCCAGATGTGGACCGATAGATCCCCAGCGGCACTGGACGGGTATTCTTGTCATCTCTCCACTCACCGGCCAACAGATATTGTCAGAAATTATTAAAGTAATGATGAATTATTTTGAGTGAACAGAATGATATTCTGGGTGAAGAGCACTTATTTTCAAAATTTTATCCCACTAGTGTATTCCTGAAAACATTGAAACAGTCATAGATGAACATTGAGCACTTTATATTGTCAAAAATCATTAAAGCAATGTTGAATTATTTTTGGTGAAGCGAAACAAATTTGGTGTAAAGAGAATGATATTCTGGGTGAACAGCACTTGATAATTATGGTAAATTTTAGTTAACTAATGGTTGCCAGAAAATATTAAATAATATCACAAATCGGCCATTAGATAGGTTCCGAGAAAATAATTATATTTTGGGTGAAGAGTTCTTTATACTGGATACTAGATATTTTCAACAGAGAAATAATGAATACAAAATGATTTTGAGTAGAGACAGTTCACAATTTTCAAAAAAATAAGTATGAATTGAATAAGCCTATACCTCAAAATTGCACTGGAGGGTATTTGTGTCGTCTGCATGCATGAACTACTAGATATTCTCAAAAGAGATGATTTGCTCATTATTTCTGGTGAAGAGCACTTTATAAATGCTAGAATTTAGCTAACCAGCTGAATTTCCTTCCAAAAAATTAGGTATGTTATGAATAAATCTAGACCCCAAGGCACACCTATTCAGGCAATCTTGTTATTTGTCAGATATCACGAACTAGTGGTAGTTCCAAAATAATTATAATTTGGTGGGTGAAGTGTACTTTTATGATGAATTTCAACTTGCTGGCATCCCTTAAAATATGTACATGTATATTTGTGTAAATATACATCCCTAAGGCATTTTATCAATTCATGCAAATTTGATATTTGTTAGATAACAAGGAAGAGGCAGTGGCAAGTTTGATTATTCAATTTCAAATTTTATTCAGCACTCTTCATAAAAACATTTGATAACAGACCTGCTTGGGGAAAATGGACCCCCGTCCAGTTCATGAGTCCCAGGCTCATAGAAAGATACATTTATCTAAACAGTTCTTAGAGAGAGAGAATATTTTTGATGAGTTCTTTTAGCAAAAGTTATTTGATTACAATTTATCACAATGCCCGGCCAAATAACTGAGTGATTGGTTTAAACATTCCCATAAGAACAATCACCTGACATAGTGTATGTGAACGTTTTTTGCGCTCTCTAATACAAACACATTTTTTAACCTCTTTACCTATTGGAAATTGTGAAGTTGCATCCGTGGGATATCCTCAAAGGATAACTATTTCATTTCCACCTTGCATCCATTATTTACTCTTGGGTCTCACTCATGTAAACATTTGTGGGAAAAGAAAGAGATGTTGCATGACACTCGATGAGATGAAAGTTTGCCAAAAGTCAACACCAATCTCCAGAAAAGCCGCTTCCAGTGCGATGAGAATCTTTAGTATTTTAAAGGGATCTATAGGAGAATTGCTGGCATGTGCAAAAAAAAACTAAAGAAGAGTTGATAAAAATGTGTATTTCTTTTATCCGATGTGTGAAAATTCCATGTTAAATGAATGTCATATCACCAAGCATTGAGCAAAAGTGCAAAGTGATATATTTGCTAACTCATTGCACTGACTGTGTACACAGTTTAAACTCTCCAGTGGAGATGTCAAATCCGAACACTTCAATCATAAATATCTTTTAAAGTTTAACGAAAGAGACATTCGGAAAACCAAAGCCTGTTCCATGCTAATACGAATACAACGAGGTATGTGAGAATTGCTAGAGATCTAAAAAAGTAAGTTTTTATAGATTTTGACAATTACATGTATGTTACTAGGTCCCTTTAAGGAATGCCTGCTGATCATGAATAGCAATGGCCTTTGAAGTTATCTCATGGGGATATAGTAAACCAAACACTCTGGTTTAGTGTGTGTGTTCTGCTACAAACCAAAGTGCACTTTTGTTTGGGAAAGATAATCTGCACATATGCCCTTTTCTGGATTTTTACAAATAAAAATGGCAATCTACATGTATCTAAATGTAGCGAGCTATTGATATTGGAAGCAAAAAATAACTTTTCAGCAAGAGTCTATTGAAAATAGAAACAAAATGTGTTATCAAACCAAGTTACATTTGACACAAAAAACTATGCCCTGTATGATTTTGACAGTCATAATTGATAAGATTTGATGAAACTCACTTCAAGACTTTTAAAAGATTTTAAAATGTTATGAATTATATATTGCTCTCTGACATGGATTAATTGACATGGTACATGTACCTTGACTTGTAAACTATTAGTAAAACATTCATATGACCTGGTTTTAATTATACCCATAGCTCCATGTATGCTCAAACCTTTACTACATCCTAGGCATCCTTAACTCATTAACTAATATTAACTGTGGGAACATGGTATTAACTCTATGGTCATTGCAATATTTAGGATGGAGGGGGTTAGATTGTTTTCTAGAAATATGATCTTGGCGCAAGTCGGGCAATCACACCCAGGAGGATTCATGTTTTATGTGCTTTAATTAGAGCAGAGAATCTACTACAGTCATCATCATTGGATAGCTGCAAAGAGTACATTCCATTTGATCCAATTGATTTGCTTCAAGCAGATCCTACAGACTACAGTATTTGACATTTAACTCCAATACTACCATGGTCATATTATATGGGTTATAAACCCTGTCACATTTGCACTCATTGGCTATGAAAGGGTTTACTGCATCCGGCTGATCTGCTAAAATGTTGCATCCATTTCTCTATTTCCATTTTTAATGCTCCTGTTTGTTCCGGTAATCATGCTGTTACATGCGTTCACGGTCTTTAACTGGCAGGCCCTCGCCTCGGTCTCCATATCGCCTGAACCTTCCATCACCCAAGCTGTAACCCCCTCCTCATATTTGTATTCATTGCATGGTTGGATGGTTGGGTAGCTAGGCCAGTGCGGCACAGTCCCTTTGGGAAATTGGTCAATCGGGAAGGTGCGCCTTTCTCTTCTCTCCTCTGCTCTGCCAGTTGGCTCTTCTCAGCGAGCCTACTTTGCTCTGTGAGCCTCATTTGCTCCATGAGCATTCTTGCCTCGCTAGTGTTTGTGTGTGAATAAGAAAGTCCCCCTCGTCCCACGAGATCCACAATGCACTTGCACTTCTTGCTGGCCGCCACCCCTGCCACCCTTTCCATCAATGCCAACCCCCCTACACCCCCTTTGTCAGGAAAGAGGTGTGATATCGTATGCTCAAGATTTAGAGGATGATTTTTAGATCTTTCTTATTTTCGTTTCATCTAACGTCGTTATTCATCTAACGTCATTATTCATCTTTGTCCATCAGTAATTGACCGCCCTTCACTCCGTTTTAACCCATTTCGTTCAAGATTCTGAAATCCCCATAGACTTTGTACGTAGCCCACCAGGTTCTTGTAGACAAGTGGTTAACATCCTCTTTATTCTTTTACTGGCAAGATCTAAAATTTGATATTAAGATTCTTTGTCCCCATTTCCATCTCAGGTCACTATCCATCTTAGTCCGCTTGTAATTGACCACCGGTTATTATATCCTCTTTATTCTTTTGTTGGCGGATCCCTGCAAATTGCAGTTATGAAGTGCTAATTGATGAGTAGACTCACCCACCCATGAATTTCACTCTCAATTTGTCATCTTTTTTCTTTTTTCATCTTCTTATCCATCTAACCCTTTACGCTAAACCCTTTCAAGACTGTCTGGTTTGGGTATTTCATGCAGTCGTTATAGACTTCATACATGTAGATCTATCTAAATACATTCTGGGACCAGTCCTGAATGGGCTAAATGTCCTCAAATCTTGTGCACTGAATATTACTATATTCACCCTCAGCCTCCTATTTTTGTAATCTACTTTTACTTTCACTTTGATACTAATTCTTAATTTCATTTTTTAATACACCCCTACCCCTCCCCTCCCCATTTCATGTTGTTCAGCATCATGTTCATTTGACAGTATGAAATCTCCGTTTTGGTTTTAGCTGCAAAGGTTTCCTAAATAAACATGGGGATGTGTGTTTACTAGTAAGTATTGTACTTGAGGGCAATTAAATGTTGAATATACAAATAGAAACAGGAAATGGTTTCAAGTAATGTCCAGCAAGGGGTCAACCACAAAACATAACATAATCATACTTTTCTCCAATTGAAAAAAAAGGGGAACAAATCATGTTTTTGATGTGGTTTATGTGTCACCGCAAAAGATGAAAAATCCACAAAGATTTGTCATTTAAGCAGCTGGAAAGGTGTATGTAAACATGCAACTAATTTGAAATTAATTTCCCCCCTGCTCTTGAGCGCCTTTGTCGGGTTTGAAGGGGGTGAGAATACCAACAAACTCACACCGTCCAAGGTGATGGTCTTGCTGGTCTTTCACTGGTGGAGCTTATTCCACATACTACACACTACACACCTCAGCATTACCCTCAAGTTTAATCATCTTACTCGGTGGCGTTGGTGTGGAAGGTGGAAGGGGAACATTTGCCCCCACCCTTCTTTTAGAATAGAATGGAAGATATATCGATCAATTCTCAAACCTACATATTGTCCTGAAATTATTTTAAACCAAAGTGTAAGTGCAGGGTGATGGGAAGGGGGATAGGGACAGTTGTCCCCCCCCCCCCCCCCCCCCCCCCCCCGGCTCAGTGTTCTGTTTAAGGAAAATAAATGAACAAACTAAATTACATTGTGCCATATCAACGAATTTGGATCATGGAGAGATTAACCCCTTGACTACGGGAACCATGTGGGTGTGTACAAAGTCTATGGGAATTTCAGAAACTTGAAGGGAACAGGTTAAACTTTGGCGAAAGAGGGGGAGGGAGGGGGTACCCTTCTTGTGGTACTTATATTACCTGGATAGTTTTGCATAATGTTGGAAAATGATGAAGAGGAGCATGATTGGGACATGAACATTTGGCAAATTAGACAAATTTGGCAGGTGTATTCCATGGTGGTATCTCTTTGCACATCTCTGGGTTGTTACCTCATCACACCCTCATTGTAATCAAATTGCTCCCCAGGGGGCGAGCGAATTGCCCCCAATGATCACAGTCTGGGGAATAGTGGTCTTTGTTTAGGAGGGGAAAGGATAACACCTTGCATTGGGCTTCCTTATTATGTTGCAGGGTTTCTGTTTTCAAGGAGCGTTTCATCATTATTCAGAGATTCTCCTTATGAAAGGGGAATGAATGTGTAATTGGTGCATTGAAGCAGTTCAAATTGTTGAATTCTTGGATATGAAATTTTAAGAATGTGTTTTATATTTGTGTTTTGATTTTCTGCCTTTAATGTTGGCTTATCAAGTGTTGTAGTGCAGTTCCTGATGTTATCAAATAATTGAAATAGTTTGATTAAAAGCCTGATAAGTGATCTAAATCTGCAAGAGTTCAAACCTATGTATGTTATTGAACCTGATCTAGCCAAAGGATAGATTATACATTTGAATAATGTGTAATACTGCATTTGTAATCGATAAGGATTCCTTTCAACTAAAATTATGAAAGATTGACTTTGTAGGCCTCCAGGCCAATGAGAGGTTTGTAACCTTCAAAGACCTCTGCTCAAGATGGAGCACATACATCAGCGTGTTCACACACAAACATTTTCATCCTTTAATCATGACTAAAGAATAATGACTAAAGAACCATGACTAAAGAATCATGATTAAACCAAACGTTCACACACACCAAGCCAATATTCCACAACAACTGACTTCCAGGTGGCTTCCAGGTGCATCGAACACCAGGTCTCCCTAGGGCCCTGTGTGCGCGAACGTTCATGTTAAGCCACGCCCAGTTAGTTACGAGTCGTATAGCTAACCATGATTAAGCGAGAAATCCTTGTTCACACACGAAATGAGCGTGATTCTATAGTTAGGGTGTTCAGGTGATTTTTTTCTTATACACCGTGTCTCAGATAAAACGAAACCGGGTTTCATGGCAGAAATTTTCTGTCATAATGAATAATTTCCTTGATGATATATATATGTCTGAAAAGCTCTGTGTCTCTTCTTTCATTTGATGTACAACTTATGGCACATAATTCAAGCATGACTGAATTAGAACAATGGAAAGTGGTGTTACCAATATTCCATTTGCACGCATACATTTTAAGTTTGGGTGAGTTTTAAGGGTTGTAAACGTACTTATTTTTAAAAAGGACAAACACCACATGAAAGTTCATATTTGTATCTTTTACATGACACCTCATGCTAAAAAAAATAATGATTTATGCCAGAGAACGAGTACAATGAAACCATGCCTGATTTCTGCCCAAATGAGTGAAAGTTGAGTAAGAAGTCGCTCACCTTTCCTGACAATGGAATTTGATGCATGAGTGAATTTACACAAACATGGGGATCAGGGAAACCATGGGAAACAGGCTAGATCAGGAAAATTACCCATTTGGGCTGGAATCAAGCATGATTTCATTGTACTCGTTCTCTGGCATAAATCATTTATTTTTTAATCATGAGGTGTCATATAAAAGATAAAATTATGTATTTTTATGAGGTGTTTGTCTTTTCTCAAAATAAGTACGTTTACTACGGTTAAAACTCACCCCAAAACCTCACCCAAACTTGCAATTTCTGCGCGCAAATCGAATTTTGGTAACACCTCTTTCCATTGTTCTAATTCAGTCTTGCGTAAATTATGTGCCATAAGTTGTACATCAAATGAAAGAAGAGACACAGAGCTTTTCAGACATATATATATCATCAAAGAAATTATTCATTATGACAGAAAATTTCTGCCATGAAACCCGGTTTCGTTTTTTCTGGGACAGTCTGTATAGCTGAGGCTTAATTTCCTCAAAAAGTTGATAGAGTGTAATTTTAGAAGAATAAAACAGTTAAAATTTTGAAAATCGGCCAAAGCGTTCCGGAGTTACAATTTTTTAAAGAATTATTTTTAAGGGAAATTTTTCACATTGGTCACGTGACTTTTTCTTTTATTTCTATTGTTTTACAAACGGCACCATTATGGTACTCTTTGTAAGAGATTTACCATGTATGTTTAAAACATATTAATCAATATCTCTGTGATGCAGGATCCAACAACGATGAAATTTTCTACATATCTCCGCAAGATACAGTAGATTGTGATTCATATTTACTTGACATTATTAATCAGATTTTAAATATGCAAATTTATGCAAATTTATTCAATTATATGGAAAATGGTGCTATCTCTTGAATTTAATGAGTCAGAAATCTAGTTTTCACAAATTTCATGCATATCCTTGCAAGATACAGGAATTTGTAATTCATATTACTTGATCTTAGCGTTAATAATTAAATATGCAAATTTATGCAAATTTATGCATTTTTAAATGAAAAACGGTGATATCCCTTTAATTAAACGAGTCAGAAATCTAGTTTTCACAAATTTTGTGCATATCCTTGCAGGATACAGGAATTTGTAATTCATATTACTTCATCTTAGTGTTTAATAATTAAATATGCAAATTTATGCAAATTTATGCGTAATAAACATAAATGTTCATATCTCATGAATGGAATGGGCCAAATGCACTCAGTTTTTGCCAATCAAGTAGTAATATCATAGATTTAAGTATATTATGTAATTGATTACTAAATAGCTACCCATCTTATGTTTTTCTTTGTTTTATGATTTGTTAATGTATTGTATTGTTTTTGCGTAACATACACACAAAATAATGTTTATAAATCATGTATTATTTTTTCTTTTACTTCTTGGATATCAAACAGGTAATCAAGTTAATATGACTCAAGAACAAGTGGTTTGAATGTATTTCTTTTGTTCTATATTGTTTTTTTCTTGATTTAAATTGTTTTTCTTTGTTTTATATTGTTTTTCTTTGTCTGTTATTGTTTGGTCTCAACTAACATTCATATTTCTAACGGTTTTGTCTTCTTAAATTTAATTATGATTATCAGACTTCAACAACATTCACACAGGAGTATACTTATTTATAGTGGCAGTGACACATGAACACACACACACACACAAGAAACCCACACAAACAGACATCTTATATAATATAAAACCGTCAAATTTAATGCAACACCTTTTCTTTATGCATGTTTTCGTCATCTTTTTATGACCTTTTTGTTACATCTATTTTAATGTTTAATAATTACAAGGATTGTGTCAATGTTTTCCTTGATTCATTGGTTGTTCTTTTGTTCATTTTCTTATTCACTGTTGCATATTTAATTGTTCTTGTTTCACTTCATAATTCTTTACTTATTTAATTGCAAATGTTGCTTTGATTTGTCCCCCCTTCAAAATCTAGTTTTATATTCATCATTCTTAAGAATTATTTTACTGAACTTTTATAACAGATTGTTTATTTGTTGAAAGTGTTTTGACATGCTTGATTAAATCGCAATACATTTGTTTTGATATTTTGGTTGTTTCCCATCAAATGAAAAGAGGGGAGATGCATCATCTTTCTTCATGACAGATCAATGGGATGTCTCCTCGATGCCTTGTCCTTCAAGACTATTATTTCATGTCGATTTGTCCTCTCTCTTACGTGTTGCATCAAAAATAACTGTTTCTGATTAACATTTCCTCTGCTCTGCCTCATCATCTTCATGTTCGCAGCTCAGTGTCCAACATCTAAAGATTCATAAAATCAGAACAAATTGATTTTTTATAAGAAAAATAACAAAGGCGATCTAAACTTTGTGAACAAAGTACAAACAAAAAACCCATCTCAAGTTGTCTAAACCATATTTTGAAGAATATACACAACTTGTTTACAAGTCAGCGTGACTGACACACTTCAAAAGTCAAAATTCATGACGCAAACTTACGACATGGACAAATCTAGCATGGCCATGGCAACACCAAAAAAGGAAGACATTATTTGTATACTATTTAGTTACAAATCCCTTTACTTTTTCTGCATACGATTTATTAAAAAAATAGTATCAAGGACAAGAAAAATAAATATTCAAGCCCTAAGCATTTCTTTATTATCCAGTAAATGCGTAATATTCCAGTCTAAAGCTACACTTTATTGAACGAAGAAGAAGAAGAAATAGCCGACAAATTCACATTCACATTCACATTCACCGACACAATAATGAACGTACGGGACTGGGATTTTCGAGACGGGGATCACGTCAAAATCGAAACTATTATCGAGTTTTAGCCCCTAAAATCGTATTATTTGCGATGTTCATACATTGGAAAATAGTTTGATTACAATTGTAATACGTACCCTGATGTCTTAGTCCTACAAAATATTCACAAACTAAAAAAATACCGAGTTTGACTCGATAATATTCTGTCAAAATCATACTGTTTACACAATGTTGGTCCGGAATGTACCATAACTTCTTGGACATTAGTTAATAATTATACTTTATTTGGGGGTTGTTTTTTTCATTATTTTACATCGGAGCTTTGAAATATAGTTAAAGATATTATTTCTATGATTACCAATCAATTAAATTACGTCAAAGACCCTCGATTTGCGGACAATTTTTAACTATGTTCGCTTCTTCCGCGATAGATAACATTAACACCCCTACGTGAGAAATGTAGTTGCCCATAGGTCCGATGTCAAACCGAGCGGTCCTTTCAAAGCCAGCTCACGGCGGAGAACAAATTCGATCGATTTTTTAAAGAATCTGGCCTTACTAATTGTATTTTCCGGGCTTCAAATTTGATAAAATATCGACAACCAATACATTTTCGGAATAAGCAGACTTTATATTTTCATACTTACTAACCTAAGTTGGGTGCAGATTACGGGAAAATGATGTAATCGTAGCTTTTAAAACTTCATGGCATTTTTTTGTCAGTTCTCTTTGAGCTACAAAAACTTAGGTTACATCGGCATGAAGGGCACTGTGTCGGCTTCAATCGGGTATATTCGGATAATTTTTTTCAAGAAAGATCTAGCCCGGAAAAGAGGAGAGAGGAGGAGAAGTTTTAGCGATGTTTTCCGAAAAGTACGATATTGCGGTGCCGTCGCATTGTTCCGTGATTTGAGTGCGAAGTTGTGTGTGGCTACGGAGTTTACGTAGTAATCGAAAGACACACACAGATTACTACACACTCGCGCAAAGCGAACTCACTACGTCATCACTCTGAACACCCTACTATAGTCAGCTCTCGTACGAGAGTCATGATTAAGGGATGAAAATTTTGTGTGTGAACACGGGGAATGTGTACTTTGTAAATTGGATCTGTAGGGTTTATTTGTTATGTTCCTCATTGAACACACTGAGAAATTGATACCTCTGAAGATCCTATGAGTATTGGAATAAGACACTTGTCAACAAATCAACACATTCCATCTCATCCCCACCACATTTAGATGAAAGTGCAATGCCCCTAGATCTCCATACATCAGTCAACTCACTGCCTACCAGATGCTGCCTTTGCAGTAAACCCTTTCAGGGCTGGTCCCCCAAAATACCCTGGCTGTGGTCTACGGGTCTATAGCGAATGTATGTTGTACAAAATCAAACTAAGGAGGTATCAAACGTTCCTGACCAAGTTCATATTGTGGTGCACCAGACTCCCATGAACAATGTGTGTATACCGATTCAGTACTGATAAAAAAAAACTTTGGTGAGGGTGACAGTGGTTACAGGGGTCTATAACGAATGCATGTTGTACCAAAATCAAATTGTCTTTAAAAAGTCTAGAAAGGTCTCCTACAGAAGTTATGAGGAGACTTTTGTGGTTTGTGATTGGGATTCACACCTGTGTGAGAAGGTATTGATTGATAGACCCCCTCCCCCATCCCTCGTCCTGCTGCTCCCCCAACACCTGATGATAATAAGACCGCATCTCCCCTATGTTGTCTTCCAGTGGCGTCTATAGCCAAGAAATGCTGAAAGGGAGGTGAACCAACATTAACCCTTTGACTACAGGAAAGGAGTGGGTAATGTACAAAGTCTATGGAGATTTCAGAAACTCGTAGGGAACAGGTTAATGGACCCCCTCCACCCCCTATCCCTCATCCTGCTGCTCCCCCAACACCTGATGATAATGAGACCGCATCTCACCCATGCTGTCTTCCGGTCTCTGTGGGATGCCATCGTGGCTTATCTGATCTTGTCTTGTCTGGAGGATCTTGTCTCATTCTAGCCTTACTTGCAAACTCTTGGTCAAATTGGAATTTAGTCTATGTACAGTAAACATGTTTTTATTCTAGTTACCAAGGTGAACATAATTGAAAAATATTATCCTTTAGTCTTGGAACTAAGGCTATCTATGAAAGTGTCTTTTTAACCAAATTTGAAAGAAAATTGTGATCATGAAGATAAGTCAGCAATCTGGAATTCACATCATCTATTGGGTTGTGCCCCCCCCCCCCCCCTCCCCTCCACAGTAATCTAGACTTGGTATCACTTTCCAAGGATTTAGGTTTGGCAGTGATCTTGCTGATCCAGATAGGTCCTCATATTTTAGGGATGTATCATTTTTATTCTCTCCTAAAACCACAGATCCAGCTAATCAAAAGGGCTATTTCTGAATCATTTTGTAGATTAAAAAACACTTGTGATGATCAGGTTTCTGTATTGGTTACACGGTATTTGAAAATGGAAGTACAGAAGTGCATTTTAACCCGTAACCAGTGTTTTCGGTGTGAGTGTACACCTTACAAGGCATTAAATGTCTATATAGTGGCAATGTCCATGGTATTTCAAGAGTTAAAAAACATACTATGTGCTTTCAAGTGGAAGCTGGGCTATTTATCCTAGCGCAGCGGGTCGATTTCATAGCCAACTAGAATAACAAGAGGAGAGCTTCAAGAAGTGATTTGGCATAACCTTACAAGAGATGTTTGAATTGCACTTATAAATGCTTCTTTTGTGATTGAAAGAAAGGAGTGGGAGGAGAAATTTCAATTCTTACATTTTTTGTCATGATACTCTAATCCTTTTCTTTTGTCATGATACTTTAATCCTACTTCAAAGAAATAAAAGAGGCTTTGTATGCATCCTCCGTTCAAAGGAGGGTTTTAAAGTGTTATTAATGGGTGGTTGCTTTGGTTTTATCTTCCCTCAGCTCAAATTTATTTGAAATCTTGCTCATCCTTTGGAAGTAAGCCCAGGTTATTGCATGCTCAGGATTGGGTTACCAGCTTTGTTGATGATGACCCTTGTCTTAGGCTATTTCCTCCATCAGCAAATCATTTCATTTTCTGTAGCCGTGCTTCCTGCTCCTTCTTCACACAATCTTTAATAGTTTAGGCAACTTAAAAACAGGGGTAACGTTAAAGGTACATTCTACTAACACAAACTATCATCATCTTTTGGTTCTTTCCATCCCCTTAGTGGTGGCTCCTGTCTCATTGTCTTACTTCATTTGCCAATGGGTTTGCCTATCTTCTGAAGGTTGTAATACAGGGGGGCTTTTAGTGCCCTTTATGGGTGACTGGTTCCGAGTAATTAGTTCTTAAAGATTGTCAAGTGTGGGGTTTGTAGGACCTGTCCAAACCTGTCTGAACATCATAAGCAGGCTTGTTTGGCACACTACATAACACTGAGCTAGTGGGTGTTGCCCACCTTGCACAAGGCACATGTGTGATTTACAAATGCTATCAGGTGTTATTGCATAAGCTGCACCCCCCCCCCCTTCAATTAGTGTTATCACTTATTTCACTTCTATCACTATTCCCATAGTTAATTAGAACCTTTTTTCTTACTTTCTTTGTTCTTCTATCTGTATATATGGTGACAATAGAGTGGGCTTTTAGTGCCCTTTCTGGGTGACTGGCTACTTCCCTTCAATGAGGTCCTATGGGGTGGTGGGTTCCCAGCTAGCCACCTGACGTCGGGCCGATGTCGGAATTTGGTTGCCGGATGTCGGCATATCGCCGTTGGCTCGAGGTTAAAATGTCCGCCAGCCCAACATCGTCACGACGTCATTTTTGTGATATATTGGCATAACGTCATTTTCCGACAATGGCCCAACATCATGTCATGAGATGATGTTGGGCCATTGTCGGAAAATGACGTTGGGCCATTGTCGGAAAATGACGTTATGCCAATATATCACAAAAATGACGTCGTGACGATGTTGGGCTGGCGGACATTTTAACCTCGAGCCAACGGCGATATGCCGACATCCGGCAACCAAATTCCGACATCGGCCCGACGTCAGGTGGCTAGCTGGGTTAATGCTTATAAGAGGGACATTACCTCCTCTAACCCCTCTCCCTAGTTACACCACTGAAACCTGGTGTAAGGGGAGACCAGGGCCTGGGCTTGGAAGTCAACCGAGGTCATGCATCTCTCAGCACACAACTTGAATTTTGAAAAGAAGTTGACTTCTATTGAAAATTTAGTGTATGTGGGGTTCGTAAAGAAGTCAATTCTTTTGAGTTTTTGTATGGTTTTTTTGAGAGAGGAAAGATCCAAGATGATATCTGATGAGAGTATTGTGGAAGGCATCCTAATCCCCCTTGTCCCCTAAATCTTCTTTCCCAAACTATTTTTTTCTGAGTGAAATCTGAGATTGCTGTGGTTATTCTTGTTTGAAGACTTTCACTGTTCCATGAAATCTTCTGGACAAAGCATATCAAAATTTTGTTTTACCGCTACAGTAACTATGCAATCTAAAACCATGCATTGCACAACAAATAAGATGCGTTTGTGTTTAACCACAAGATTTCTGTTTTTATGATGATGATGATATTGATTATGTGCATTCTCCTTAGACCCCAGCCCAAGCATGACTATGAGTGCAGTATGTCGGTCCAGTCCTAATCTGATTTAGTGATAGATCAAATCCATTGAAAATCACCTGGTCCTCTCCTGTTACAAAAACATAATGAAAAGTAAAAGGTCATTTAAATGTTACAGGAGAATACAGATTATTTCAGTTTTGGAGGTATCATATATTCATTCATTTGTAACACATCGCTGAGGAACATTGACTCAATTAATTCCATAGGAAATTCATACCACAATTCAACCTCTAATATGCTATCATGATAGATTCCTTCCATCGAAAGTCTCAACTGTCTCCTATTACAGAAAACATGAAGAAAAATAAAAGGTTGTTGAAATGTTGCAGATTTAGCGCATGTTTTGGGGTAACATACCTCCATTCATTTGAAACATATCGCTAAAGAACATTGACTCGTGACGCTATCGGGAAATTTATACGGGTCTTTCTCTCTCTGATCTGTCAATCCATCGCATCCTCCTCCCTCCCACTGCGCAGACGTTTTGCATACCTTTTGTTCATTACCGATGCATCAAGTTTCTGTAACTTACCTGCTATAGCTTACCCTGGTATGCTAAGCACTGTACGCTATTAAAATACCAGCTAAGCACTGTACACTATTAAAGTACCATGCTAAATACCAGGGCTGGACGATAGTGGAGTTCAGAAAGTGCCCGAGTAAACTTAGGATTGAGCGCATTAAGATGTATTTGTTCTGTTGACTTTCATTTTTCTATATTCAAACTAATAAATAACATTTACGGAGTAGTTTCTATAACTGGCCTGATGTATCTTACTGTAGTATGCTAAGTATCGCGCTAACGGCTAAGTAGTAAATACCAGGGCTGGATGATAGTGGAGTGGGGTTCAGAAAGTGCTCAAGCAAACGTTGGATTGTGTTCATGATAGTGTATCAACCCTTATTTATTGTGCCATGTTATTTCAACACAAGTTTATTGTTTGACCCAAATTTGTGTTTGAAATGCAGACTATATGTTAACACTTCTCATTAACAAATACTTTTATTTTTGTATATTCAAACTAATATAACATTTACGGAGTAGTTTCTATAACTGGCCTGATTAGTGTTAATATTTATAGTTAGAGTCATTAACAAATGACTCTATGATAAAGCAGTGCATACATGTACAATTAACCCATTGCCAACATGAACCTGGTGGGTCCTATATTAACTCTATTGGAATTGCAAAATGTAGAAGTGAACAGGGTATGAGGCTTATGTTCATGTATTTCTTGCCTTCATCCTTGCCCATTTCTCCAGTATTTGCCCCAAAGTACCCTCCAGAAGCATGACCTCTCCTCCTCCCCACCGCCTCCCCCTCTGGTCAAACATCACTTTGGACAGAGGAATTTCCTCTTCTCCAACCCTCCCCATCTCATCTGACGCACCAGCCTAGGGACTCATACTTTAACTGTTCTACTACCATGCCCATGATACTATGTAATAACTTAAAGACCTCTTCATCTATTGGACATAGACAGGTTAAGAGTTTCTCTTACATAAGTGTGTCCTGATTACTGTATAGCCCAGTGATTCATCTTGCCCCTGGTTATAAAACAAGCTAACTTTAACCTGCTCCCTCCTACATTCTCTAATTCTTATGTTGGTTAACCCATTAGGATTAATCCCCAAAATACTCTGGCCAGAGCTGCCAAGTCTCCCTCATTTCGCAGGAGACTCCCTGAAAATAGACAGAGATACTGCCTGGATTTCATTCCATCAGCCAATCTCCCAGATTATTTATCATTAGGTTGTATGCATTTGATATATATCTCCCTGATTTCTGATGAAATTTCCCTAAATCTTCCTGATTGTTGAATTTCAATGTTGGTAGCTTTTGGCGTTGGTGAGGGATGCAGTCTTTACATAAGTGAGGGACAACTGTTACCACTTCCTCAACAAGGCCAGGCTCCAGTGGTGGGGTTTATCTCCAGGGGGAGGGGGGAAGGGGGACGTTGGTGGGGATGCAGTCTTTACCTAAGAGAGGGACAACTGTTACCACTTCCTCAACAAGGCCAGGCTCCAGTGGTTGGGTTTAGCTCCAGACTGGCATGAAATTGACCAAACCATGTAGACTCTGTTCATTGTGTGCCCTAACAGTCCCAGACATTACAAATAATGTAAGCTGATTACAAGAAGGGTATTGTCTTTTGTACACACAGGGTGGTCATGTAGTATTCATGGGCAATGTTATACATCTGAACATGGAAGGGAGCTAAAATGTCAATAAAAGTACAAATCTGTTTGTATTAAAGTAGACTTTGTTTTGAAGAAAAAAAAGTGGCCTTTGTATGGAACTTGTCTGTGTGGAAATACATTGTGGTAATGTTGGGAGGATATTAATGAGCAATTTAAACTTTATAAAAGGGGGTGAAAAGTTGATAAGAACACAAAGCTACTTGTAAGACGACTCTGTTTTGAGGAAATAAAGTACAGAGGCCATTGTGTAATGGGAACCAGCTCCGGACATTGTAAACACTGAATGATTTTTTTACAAAGCTACTTTTTGTGAACTTCCTCATGAATATGGATGTGTTATTCATTTGAAACTACCTAATGAAGGCAGTATTTATGTTACCAATTAATTTCTTGTACGTAATATGTACAAACAAAAACTACATACATTTTGTGTTCAAGGTAATTTCAACAGGAGATAGTGTGAAAAATATTAATATAATTTTGAAGCCCCCCCCCCCCCCCCCCCCCCCCCTCCCGCCCCAAAGGAATTGGTAAGAATAAATTTGTATTGTTATTTTATTGTAGACTTTGAATGAGATAAATGCATTCAATACCATTTGATTTTGGTATAACATTAATTCTCATCACATGTTTATCATTGTTATATTATTGATATTTATACTATACAAATATGTTTGTACTGTCATACTCGGAGAAGGAGTGGATCGAGTCTTACAAATAAAATCTTACAAGTCTTACAAAGTATATTAGTAGGTTTTTTTAGACAATACTGAACAGGTTAAATAATAAGGAATACTCGGTTTGGTATCATTGCTCTGAGGTACGAGTATCCTAAAAATAATAGCAGGATGTATTGCATATCATGCCTAAATCACATTATATTCAGCCACACATTTCTCCCTTCTATTCACACTGTCTGTGTGTGTTCCCAACAAATGATCCCACAGGAGTAACAAAAACAGTCAAAACTCCACATGAAAAGTTTTGAGAAACAGATTTAATTTTCTCTTTTCCCTTTCTCTATATTTGTTTTCCTCTCTTTTTTTTCTTCCTAAAATATGAATTTTTTTCCCTCCTAAAATATGATATATATATTTTTTTTTAGAAAGGTAACCTCTGCCCTGAATTGATGGGGGATCGATCGCTTTGGGGAAAACAAACTCTGGTCCTTCTAGCCTCGTTCAAGGCTGTTACTAGTCTATATTATTCCATCTGAAACAACAATTGTATAACAGTTAAAAGAATGATACAGAGCAGATAAAACAATTATGATTGCACACTGTGATTGCAATGTTAAACTTTGCTATGGCTATATTTGCCTAAAAGCATGTATTCCAACTCTTTTGCTTTTGTATACAGCACCCTTCTAAATGAAACTTATATACAACACATAAACAACATGTAGCTAATAGTTATAACAATAATGAGTGCACACAGTAGATTGAAATGTCAGAAGAGACATACTAGAATTGTATAATAATATTATCGCCTGAAAGCATGTATTCAAAACCTCAAACATGTTTATCCCATGTAATCGTTTCAGGCTGTTATTATTACAATTCCAATTTATTCCATTTCAGTTGCAACATCTGACCAACAGTTACAGGATTATGAACTTGCACAATGTTGATCTAAATTCAAAATGAAGCCTAACAAACCAAATTTGACTGGAAGCATACAAAATTCTTGACATATATTCATCCAATGTGGTACCCTTCCAATTTTTCTATTGAAATACTGGACCACGAGGATAGGAATGGAAATGGTGTATTTTGCATATTTTACTTGATAAATACTCATGATGTTAATATTTGTCTGTACTAAGAAACTATTGATATTAATGCTATATTTCTTGTTCTCTTTTTTCTATTCCATGTGAATGCTGTTCTTCTAATTTCATCTACAATTCATAGGTAAGTGATTTTCAACATTTTTGACAATTTTGTGCTCTCTGCTTTGATTAATCAGACCTAATAATATTTTGCTTTTCCAGTGCCATTTTGAAACAAAATACCAGAATTTATGATTATGAAATAGTAGACAAGATCCATCCTCTAGGTCAATGAACTTGATTTATATTCTACCTGGTTTCATCTTGGATTGTACAAGCTTGCTTGAATTTCAGTAGGCACTATTTTGCCTGTCAATTTAACTCTTTCCTGCTAAATATTTAAATAAATTTCTTGTATTTGTTTCATAAAATAACTTGAAGATAAATAGCTGATAAGATGCAAGCTAAGCAACGAACATCCTCTTGATATTTGTCCCCATCTTATCTAGTCTTGTGAGTGAGTAGCACTCATGGTGTGAGTGATTTCATTAGCCTTTATTTTTATTATCTGGTTTCATCTTGAATTTTATCAACTTTCCGGCACAATATTTAAACTTATTTTTGTTTCATAACATAACTTCACGATGAATAGTAGACAAGATGCAAGCTAAGCAAGGAACATCCTCCTGCTATTCCCCCGCCTCATCTCATCTTATCTCGTCTCGTCTAGTCTCTCCTTGCTCGTTCGTGAGTGAGTATCGCTCGTGGTGTGAGTGATTTCATTAGCCGCCATGTTGACCCTGCCAGCGAGCGTGAGCATGTCAATATTGTCGCTTGCCCCCGGGGCGGACAAGAAATCTTGCCGACCAACACTTACTGAATCACAGCCGCTGGGAGCGGTGAGAGAGACCGAGACTGAGACGGGAGAGATGGCGAGGATGGAACGCAGGGATGGAAAAAAATGAAAGGAATTGAGGAAGATTTTGGGGAAAATATTGAGGGTAAAATTAAGAGATTCCAGGGATTACCCCATCTTATAAAATGTGGAGGATCGGTGAAAACCGCAATCCTTTTTGTCTGTGTGTAATTGGTCTATGGTAATCCTCGATCGCTGAATTTTTTTCTCCCATTTCCTGGGTTTTCTCGTGCAATTTTTCGATTGAGCAGTTCTTTAGATTTGTTTCTCTCCTCTCAATTTCTCTTGTGTTTGCGGTGAAATTGGATTGGAGATGTAGTTGACTGTGAATGAGCAGAGCTGATTAGAGGCATTGTAATCTGTAGGGTCAACACCGTGTCAGAAGTTGGGACCTAGGCTTGCATTTTTATCGAAATTGATTTTGTCCCTCATTTCACATCTCCAAGAGAAAGTTGAGGATGGTGGAGGATTATTGTGGTCAGTTTCTCCAGACCAATTATGTCAAATTAGATAAAGTGGGTTGATATCCATGGATGCTGTATCCAAATATTGTGAGATGAATTTACCTCACCAACTAATGGAAAGTGCCGTACCTCTTTTTGCAAAATCTAAAGGTAATTTTGAATCTAAAACCTACAAATTTAATAAATTAATTGTATGTTTCAGGTACTTTGTGGAAACCCTGTTATTCCAATATTTTGAGTTCATAAGCCCCCTTAAAAGGATTTGTTTTATAACCCTCTGAGAATGGGATTAATTAAGACTTGAATCGCAAAGGAAATTGGATTGTATAGGGTCAACTCTGAGGTTAAGACCTTGTTATCTCAATGAGATGAAAAAGGATAAGAACATTGCGATTCATGTGAAAAACTGAAAAGGGATGATTTAGACAATATTAAATGAAGAAATATGAATATAGTAAGAAATATTGTGTATGGTAAAATACATTGTACAATAATGATGTTCCTGTACATGTTTTAGGGGTTGGTAGCATATTCAGGATTGGTCCCCCCCCCCCCCAAACAAAACAACAACAAAGAAATCAATGGCAATTGCATGTTGTACCAAAATGAAATAGTCTTGAATGGGTTAACCTTTTTAAACTGTCAACAAACATAGCTCTCAAGGTTTGTAATTGTATCCGCGCAAGATAATGCAGAATAGACACCAAGTAATTTACAGAGTGATAAAATATTCATCTAGGCTGAAGGGATGATAGGAGGAAGGAAATAAGAGATGGAGGATGAGGAGAAAACTTTAAAGGGATAGTTGAGTATTGGTCAAACTTAACATTAGTAACCAAAACCTTCACCATTACGGTACAAACTAATAGTTATAACTTCACCATGCTCGAAAAGTATACACAATTACAAACGACAAAGTAAAACCCCTGTTATCATTCAAAAAGAGCCGTTACAACTCGAAGTGTCAAATTAACTCAGCGCGAAGCACTAGCGTTGTAGGTCCTAATACGGGACTGTATAGTGCAGTGTGCGGTAATACGGGACTGTAGTGCAGTGTGCGGTAATACTATACAGTAGTACGTGTATAGTATGTATCGCAACCATAGAAGTATGACTCCAACACTGCCGTTGACGCAAGCCCCATTCGAATTCGTACGCCTTTCGTTCACAGTCGCGCTAACACACGGAGCGACTGGTCCATGAGGCGCATATATCACTAATTTTTTGCGGAATGGAAGGACAAATCATAATCTTAATCCACCCGGTAGTTGGATCACATATTGGAGAGTAAATTGCTGGTAAGTACCGTATAATATGTATAGTTTTAAGCACAATTAGCGTGCACACAAATATTTGGTTTCAGTCCTTTATTAGGAGGACATAGAACGCTAGTGCCTCGCACTAGCGTTCTCTAAAAAGTGATACCCGGGCGTCAACCACTTTTATATGATATTTTGAAAGTAAATTTCACAACAATTAGAGCATTTGAATGGGAATTATTATTATTTCCCATGTTTTTTTCGATGATCTTTCATATGGAATTGAAATCAGCCAAATCCGTTACAATTTATGTTGGGGGGCACTTTGGAAATTACCAAAACTCACCTTTACCTTTAAATGAACCAAAAATATGCATGCATGGAGTTCCTATATAAGCTGAGGGGCATGCTCACAAAGTCCTTCAATCCAGACCTGTGTTAACCCATTGGCAACAAGGTAGTTTGATCCCCGTAGACTTTACCCATTCAGCACTGGTCATCAAAATACTCGGGCTGGGGTCTATGGCGAATGCATGGTATAGCAATCAAAAAGGCTTGTATGGGTTAATACACAGTGAACCAGGTTATAGTGGCACTGTTTTAACTCCTATACTTACCTCTGCCATGATATAAGCAACTCCTATTGAGGCTGATATGTGTACAACATGTAAACGGTTAACCTGTTCAGGACTGATTGATTTGCTATAACATGTATTCTCCATAGACCCTAGCCTGAGTATCGATTGATTTGCTATAACATGTATTCTCCATAGACCCTACATAGCCTGAGTATTTTGGGGACCAGTCCTGAATGGGTTAAAGAATGAAGTAGACATGTAAGAACCTCCCGAACAAAATATCCCATGTTTTTGCTCGGCAACTGCCTCTGGTATTACCCATGATCCTTTGTGTCGCCATGTAAAGCTGCCGGCTATGTGAGATGAGAAGGCATCTGCATCTGGGCGAAACATGTGCCTGCCGCAGATAAACAATACTCCCCAAACCCTCCAGACTTCACCCCTGTCCTCTCCTCCCCAAACCCTCCAGACTTCACCCCTGTCCTCTCCTCCCCAAACCCTCCAGACTTCACCCCTGTCCTCCTTCTCCTCCCCTTCTCCTCCCCCTTCTCGTCCCCCTTCTCTCCTTTCCTCCCCCTTCCTCCCCCTCTTAGGGCCTTTCCCCCTCTCATTCCATGTTTGGTTCATGATAGAATGATGTTGTCAAAACATAATCCAAATGATATTTCATGATATGATACCATATGGTTTAGCAAAAATTGAGAAAAATAAACAAGACCCCAAACCCTGGAGACTTCACCCCTGTCCTCCTTCTTCTCTCCACTTCTCCCCTTTCCTCCCCTTTCCTCCCCATCTCAGGACCTTTCCCTTTATCCTCCATGTGTTTTGGGTCATGATGAATCTCATGCTGGAAAAAGATTGTATTCTAAGTGATATTACATGATATGATACAATATGGTATGCAGATTAAAAATGTGTTTAGATTCCAGAATGATAAACAAGACCTAACCCCCTCAGGTATTCACCCTTGCCCCCCCCCCCCCCCCCCCTCCTTCTCCTCCCCCATTTGACCCCCTCCCTCTCCTCCCCCATTTGACCCCCTCCCTGAGTCCTCCCCCATTTTATGTTGGGTCTTGAGAGAATCAAAAACATTATAATCCAACTGATATTTTATGATATTATACCATATGGCATTGCAAGATAGATTCCATAAATAAAATGAGACCAAAAACCTGAGGAATTTACCCTGAACCCCTTCTCTCCCCCCCCCCCCCCCCATCATGTGTCCCTTCTTTTCCTCCTCAATGTGTTTGTTTCATGAGAGAATTATGTTGTTAAAACATGATCGAACTGATATTTTGTGATATGATACCATATATGGCATTGCACAAAAGTGAATACAGATAGATTCCATAAAATGAGACCAAAAACCCTAAGGAATAAACCCCTGTCCCTTCCCCACCCTCTGCCTTTTTGCTTCATGCCTCATGTGTTGTGTTCGTTCAAAAGCAGTAAATTTTGAAGCCCATGTGTTTGATTCATGATTGAATCATGTTTAAAAAGCATTATATTTATAATCCGGAATGATATATCATAATATGATATCAATATGGTATTGTAAACAAGTGAATATGGATTCCAGAATATATACATGGACTTCATATTTTGGTATTGCAATTTCAATTGTGGTTTATATAGAATCATGATGGGAAAGCATTATAATCCTAGTGATGTCTCATGATATATAATACCATATGGTATTGCAAAAGCATTATAATCCTAGTGATGTCTCATGATATAATACCATATGGTATTGCAAAAGAATCGAATGATAGCATATTATGGTTATTGCAAAAGAAGGGAATACATTTTCTAGAATATGAGGGCTTGTTTTGCAATTTCAATTAACAAAATATCGTGGTTCAAAATCATGCTGTGAGAAAAGTCATAATCCAAGCATGGTCCAAGTTATATTGTCATCCAAGTCATTGCTCTTTTAGAGCATGGAAAACGTGCCACTTTAATCAATTCTCATTATAATTAATGAGCTTGTATGAAATTGTAATTCTTACCAACAAAGCAAGTGAACTTTCTCCTTGCCATTTGTATTTGATGGCACTGTAATCGATTCGCAGTATAATTAACTATTGTCAATAAAACTATAATTCTTACCTAAGAAACTCGTGAAATCTTTCCTTGCCATTTGTTTTTAATGGCACTCTGATCGATTCTCATTATAATTAACAAGCTTGTATGAAACTATAATTCTTACCGAAGAAGCTCATGAAATTTCTCTTTGCCATTTGTATTTGATAGCGCTCGCTATGAAGACATTTTACGAGCGCGACTCATTGCTTCTCGTCACATACTCGCGCTGTTATGCAAAAGCCATCAAATTGGAGCATGGCGAATCCAGAACATGAAACCTGTGCTATTGCCATTGAAGTCATAATTACTCTTCTCTCCTATATGAGTGTTGCAATCACTTTATATCGGGCTAGATGTGAATGTGTGGGTGTGAGGGTGGGGTGGGGGGGGGGGGGGGGGGCTGGCGGTAAGGAATCAAGAGTTGTTTTGCCCAGAAGCACTCAAAATAATATGAAATTATTTTAGCAAACATGGGATGCTCTCCTCTCATTCATTGCAATAATATTCATGAAGGATGGGGTACAGGAGGTTGTTCTTCAATCAGCTTTGTACCTGGCTAGATGTGAGTGTGTGGGTGGTGGGGAGGGAGGGGGGGAGGGGTGCTGGGGGTATGGAATCAGAATTGTTTTGCACACAAATAACGAGGAAGTATTGCAACTAACATTAAGAAACAGGTTGAGGGGAAGAGCGAGGGAGAGGCAGAGCAAGGAATTGAGTGTGATGTTGGTGACGATTGTATCATCATGGTAGTAGGGTCCATGGTATCATTACCCAGACGTGTGACAGGAATAATAAGCTTAATGAACAAACCTGAATAATTTATCTGTTTATGCTGTTATTGAAGCTAGGATTTCCTGCTACAGCTGTACAAGGGAAATTGAAGTTCCTATTTTTAAATAACCCATCTTACATGTTTGGCATGGATCCTTCGGTTTCTTGTTGCATTTTAAGATGTTATTTCTTGTTCTGTAAATCTGTATCATTCTAGAGTTGTTATGCATTTATGAAATTAACTTTGTTTCTAATATTATATAATAGAGTAAATGATAATACATTGTACTGACCGAGATAAGTGAATGGTGATTTAAATATGAAAAATGCACAGAAAAAAAGTAATGTATGATGTAAGCTGAAAGTTTTCAATCGAGAAGAAATACATGTTTCATTTATGTGATTAAAATGTTATTTCTTTTATTATTGATTTCATTCTTTATGGGGGGGGGGGGGGGCAGATGCAAACTTTGTTTATTACCTGCTAATGTGTTTCAAAGGCATATAGGTGACTGGGTTTTCGTTCATTTATTCACCTCATTTCTCTGCAAATGGCAAATAAATAGAGACGATGAAAGAAACATCCTTTTTGGGGAGTTCATTCCATTTGTGGTGTAGGGGTGTACGGGTGGTGATTGATATGTGGTAGGGGGCAACCCATTCCCTTCCAGTTTCTGAAATCTCCGTAGACTTTGTACACAACTCACTGGGTTCCTGTAGTCAAGGGTTTAATAGTCTTTCGTCAAGACTCTCACGCTATATGCACAATTTCGCGAGCGGAGCGAGCGGAGTGTGAGCGAAGCGAACACATCGAGCGGGTACCGCGAGAGTCTTTCTTTCTTTGCACATTGGTTGTTGTTTATTTCTAATGTAAACCTATTAAATAACGAATATTCATCTACCAAGTTTGGTAGATCAGCCGTTTGCGAGTGTTAGTCTTTGTTTAGACACACAATCAAGCTGCATAGTAAAACCAAGTAAACTAAACACGCTTTCTTGCACAATACACGGTTACTGGTTCTTAGAGGGTCTCCGCAACATACTAGCGTAGGCCGTACACAGAGCGCTCTATCTGGCGCGCCGTACATGTTAAACCGTCGATAAGGACGCATCCATTACATGAATAGGGTACGTCATTTCAAAATATGTTGCTTTCTTGTAAAATAAAGAGGTGAGATTTGATATGGATACAAAAAAGGATATTTTTATGCTTCAGTTTTACTCTGATGTATCTCATATTTGATCATTAGAATAGTAATCATAATATTAATGTCTGATACTAAATAAACCCCTTGATACATGATGGAACACGCCACGGTAATACTCGTGTATTAGGCCCCGGGTCAGGCAGAGGTTACCCGCATCTAGCGATCTGATTCGTTAATGTTTTCATCTCATTAATAAATTACTGCGTGGTAAGATCATAAAGGCTCTATATGGGAGCCAGTCATCGATATCGATGGAGCCAGTTCGTATCGCTCGCTGACCCCGTGCTCTCTCACAGCTAGCTAGCTCGCGATCGCATAGGGAATCTCCAAGCCATATGGAGCCTTGACTAAAGGCTAAGGGTTTAAGAGGGGGCGTTAGAGAGGTTTAGAGGGGGTGGTAGGGGTGATTACAGATGAAACAAAAGCCTGCCACATTATGGCACTCTGAAAGAGTAGCAGTGGTCATGCTAAGTTTGGATGATGTGTGAATTAGTGGACTTAGTGACAGATGGGTGGTGTATTGCATCATGAATTTAGAGAAAGAATTGAAAACTTATATTATCCTATTCAGGACTGGCCCCCATAATATTTGTGCTGGGATCTATGGAGATTTAGTGTTATACCAGAATCAAATAAGCTGTGGTAAATATTTCATTTTTTATAAGCTATTTCAATCTCAATTTTGTCCCATATTTCCGCTAAATGCTTTTCTGTAATCCTAATTTACAACCGGATGTATCACGGGTCCATTCAATCAAAGTCAGTAAATCTGTCTATTACAGTACAATTTTGAAAGAACTCATCTTGGCTGTATTCCCAATTTGACAATATAGACTTCTTCGCAACAGTCATGTTTTAGATCTTGCCTGGAACTACTATATTCCAGGCTGAAATGAGTTGGGACTTATTCACCATATTGAAACATTTTGTTGAACAGATACTGGTATTTAAATTGTATTTTCTTTTTACATTTTGTTGGGTACTGTATGTCAACAGATGACACTTGCAAAAAGACTGTAGTACAAAGGGAGGAAGGAATTCAATAATGACAGTGAATTCTTGCAGTCTTTTTATTTTCTTGATCATCAGTGGTTGGTTCTGTGCCCTATTTTAAAGCTAGGCCTCAGTATGCCCAAGTCTCCAGAGTGCCACAAAGCGCAGTGTTTGACATTGGTGATAAATATTGGTTTGCGGAGTGGGACTTGTGAAATGTGGGACACGGTTTACTGGCAGTGCATTCTACTTGATGCAAACCAGTGACTAATCCGGTTTTCTCTGGAGTTGTGTCCTCTTAAGAATTAATTTGTAGGTTTAAAAAAAAAAAAATGTCCTTAAAATGTTGCTATTTTGAGGTCACATCATATATCATTTATTGAGGAATTTCAGGATTTGTATCTGGTGGTATAGTAGTATTCAAAAATTTGTTTATGTGTTGCTTATGAGTATTGGAAGGCAAGAGATATCTGAAGTAAACCAAAATAACCATGGTGACATTACAAGAAGTAGCCATTGCTGATGATACAGAAGGATATTACAGCAACAGGAGTTTCCCTTTAAAAGTTACCCCATTATCCAGAGAACACTGTAATGCCAATGACCTGTGTACGTAACTCCATCCAGTGGTGTTGCATGGTGGGATTGATTGGAGGGGGGGGGGGGGGGGGGGGAGGGCATGCACACTGTATGTTTTGTTTATTTATGCTAAAATGCTCCCTTCATGCTTCTTTATTTTTTTTGACAAATAATTGAGGGGGCACGCACACCCATGCCCCCCCCCCCCTAGCTACACCACTGACACCATCCAATTCCTATCAAATATACAGCTCACAGTTTCTCAGCTCCCAAATACTAGTAATGGACCTACACAGTTCTGAAATAAGACCTGTAACCTGTAGAACAGGAATGTATTCAAGGGGAGTGTTCATATTTTCAAGCTTAGAGTGAGCTGCACCCAACTTGACCCAAGTTTGGCTTTTAAAACCAGATTGTCCCCATCAAATGTTGCAAACATTGACCTCATCTACTGAAATGGACATGGGTCACATTTCTGGTAATGAAGTTGGACCAGATAATAGGAATGAGACATGTTCCTGGGGAGTATACAATACATATTTCGTAGAGTGAAATTATGTGTTATTTGTTAGCTATACCAGCTTACTCCTATCAAATCTAGCATACATTGACCCAAGTTATCTCCTCAAAAGGAAATCAGACCATAGGACTAGGACAGGCGGGGAAATGTTTGAGGGGAGTACACATGCAGTGTTTTTTTGGAGTGGACTCTATTCCATGAGTAGCCCACAAGCCAACTCTTTTCTAAACCACTACTACCAACTTCCAATAAGAAATATTTTGCCCACATGGTAGTCGGCAGATAAGTGTGTACATGATACCTTTATTCATGCCTAGTCTAAAAAAATGCTCCACTGAGAGTCTACAGTATGCTATATAGAATGCGAGTTATGCTGTACAAACCCCACATGATTCAGTTGTGAATGGGTTAAAATAGTCCACATTGGACCACATGAATTGATTAAATATGGACAATTATGCTCCAATGTTACAGACCCATTACAGCAAACAGAGAACCATGAATGGGCAGTTGAAAGAGCACTTCCTTTCATCAGTTTGGCTAATATTGCACATTATCATAGTGGGGGTCTGTAATTTCTCAATTTTTTCTGAAGGTTACCCCCCTAGACCCAAGACCCACCTCAAAATAAATCACCTCCTCATCAAGGGTACCCATTCATTCCCACCCAAGTAAATCTTGAATCAAGGTTGTGTAAATTTGCTGTCACTTTTTGTTCTGCTGTTCAATATTTTTTTCTGTCTGTTGGTTCCAATTGTGTTCATATCTTTGCTTTGTTTTTCTTCTTTTTTTCAGGCCGAGAACACCCCTGAAATTTTTTCCCTTTTTTCTCATGCATATGGATGTCGTTTTGAAACCTAATTTGCTGTTACATTAGAGCAAACTTCACATAGATTTTGTCTGGTTTTGAGACAAGTATGTTTTTTCTTTCCTTCAGTATTTGTTTTTGCCCATTTTATGGGTGAGAACATCACTCAGTTTAACCCATTTTGTAGTAGAAGTGAAGGCCACTAACCCATTAGCTGTTGTTTGGGGGGGGGGGGGGGGAGGGCCTGGTCCAGTTCATCGCCATGAAACTGAAGGACTGTTTCCTGTGGAACTGTAATGTTATGGATATTTCCACAGATTTCTCTTCACTTTTTTATATTTTCTTTGTTTATAAGGAGGATGAGGAAAGAATAAGGGAAATATTTTGTTCTTGAATACATGGAGTTATATTATGTTAATCCTCTTCAATCAGACAACTTTTCTACCAATGATAGTTGCATGGACAGATTAGAAATTTAATTGGGTGGGTGTGCATAAGCTGTTGCGTGATGTCGGACTAATAAACCTAATTTAGGAACATTGAGGCTTTTGTTCGATAGGAGGTGATTTGCTCTCATCAACACAATTCAGAGACCACTTTCTGCTAAATGATGGATGGGGAAACAACATAAATCCCTTCTCACAACCCAGTTTCACTTTTAACTACCCAATTCCTTCTTCATCTCCCTGGCATTCTAATCTCTAGACCCCCCCTCCATTTGTAACTAAAATGTAAGGCTCATTTCATGTATAAGTTGTGATTGTCAATTAAACAAAGAGAAAACTTTGAGGAAGGGGGAGCATAAATCTCTTCACACAACCCAGATTCACTTCTATTTCTAACTTGCTCCAACTCTAATTTATTTTGTCTGGCCCCCACTCTGTAACACTGCGCCAGTCCCTGCCCATTCCACTTAAGATAATTTCTAAAGATGCGATTTTGAATCTATGAAATAATGTTATAAAAACAAAGACGAGGGGGAGATACAAATCCTTTTGCACCACCCAGATTTTCTTCCCCAACCTCCATTCCATCTTTCTTCCTACCAATCCTACTCATCCTCTCCCACCCCACCCCACCCCCTCCACTCCCCCTCTGCCTCATCTTCCCCCTCTTCTATTTAGTATTGTGCAAGATCTGCTTGTAAAATGACCAAATTTAATATTCAACAAAGCAAAGAAACACAATGTGAGGAAGGGGGACATAAATCCCTTAGCACAACCCAATTTGTCTTGCCTAGATGCATCATGGAAAAAATGTCATATTTTATTTCACAATCTGGTTTGTAGTCTCATGTTGATAGTATGCTAAGTTTGCCTGTTATTTGATGAGGCAGTCTACAATTTATTATGTCCAAGACAAAGTACATTGGCTTCAATTAAAATGTCCAAATATTTTTTTAAATAATCCATAACAAAGTTGAACTCTAGGCGGACAGATTCAACTCTTATGTTTATGATAGAAATTGAACTATCAATCTTTCATAGAAAGGAAATCGCTTCCTTATAAGGGCATCTAATTAGAAACATTCTGTTGCATGTGGTGTCTCGGCATGGTTTCAGTTTATTGGAGCAGAATTATAGTAAGATAATGACCAAATGTTGGTTTAAAGGCCTATTAAAAGAAGCTTGATGTAGGATAGGTACGTGATCTTTGGTAATACAGTCAAGTCTGTTGCCCTAGTATCAGCATGCTGGTCAGGAATTCGCTGACAAGGTCTCGGAGAATTAGAAACACATGATTTTGCATAAATCAGTTTAAGATGCTCAAATTCAAAATAAAATCTTATAGTAAGTTGTAATATGTTAACTCGTTTATGGCCGGTCCTGAAATTGCTCTAGCTAGAGTCTATGCGGAGAATGTGTGTTATTCCGAAATCAAGTCGGCTTCAATGGGTTAATTTTGAGCACATTTTGAGGCAAAGTCGACTGCAGGGGGATACAGAGAAAAACCAGGCACACTTTTTTTTTTACTTGGTTGGCTGAAGAAATATGCGCTTATTGAAAGTTTGGAAAGATAACTGGCAAAATTCACTAAATATTGAGTAAATAAAGAAACTATTATGGAAACTGGATCAAGGATCATTATTACTTTAAATATGTATTATATTCAATATGTTTCCTTATTAACCATAAACAGTCAAAGATGAAAGGCCTAGAAAGAAAAAGTATATTGCTACAAAATTAGATATTTTTAGAGGGTTGTACTGCAACATGTACATTAATGTATGTTAGAATTTGATCTAGCCTAGGATAATGGATAAGTGCATTTCAAAAGTGCTGTATTATTTTGTTGCGGTTCCCATGTCCAATTCCATGGTAGAATTTCAGGAATATTGTTGTTGGGGCATTGGAATTTCATCCAGACTGAAACGAGATAGCAGGGATAGTTTTGTTGGCCGTAATATCCTCACATTCCCTGGCATTCGATTCCATGGTGATGGAGAATGCTGTATAATAGAGGTCTACTGAGGATATGGGCTGGTTTTATTTCAGCATAGTCCCACATATTCCAAGTTCTGTTACTGTTTAAATGTTCTCACATTGCAGTAATTGAATATTTCATAATAGACCGAGTGTATGACATGTACAGTATGTACTCAAATTTTCAGTTTATTTGTATAAAGTGTTTTACTTTGATATTATATCATACTAATGCTTGGCATCCGCATAATCCCACATATATACCAATTTAATACGTTATCACAGTGGAGTCATATATCACGTTCATGTCTGAATATTTGTAGATTTTGGCACATAAATTAGGTGTTCAATTTAGAAAAGTTTTGATGGTTGGACTAGTACAATATTATAATTATTCCTGACCTCGTAGATTATGTTCATATTTCATAAAATTCCCCAGAATTGTAGGTATATACATATTGAAAATTGAAATGAAATACTGATGATGTACTTCATTGTAGGTTTGTCAGTAGCATGTACAGGTATTTTAATGTAGTATCTCCATCAGAATTGTATGCTCCAGCTTCATGTGAACAAGTATGTACATGACATGTTCGTGCCGTTACATGGTATTAGTTGCAGATGGTTGTCGGGGAGGAAGCTAGCTCTGAAACTGGGCCGTTGGGAGCTCATTGTGACTAGTCTGGCCCTTCCCTCGGAGGGGCCAGCGGGATTTCATGGATCATGCAGGGATAACACACCTGGCATTCATCGAGCAGAGCTAGCTCTGCCTCTATGAATCCAGCCTTAGTCCCACGTGTGGTTAGTTTCCGCTGGTTTCATGCTGAAGGAGAGAGTCAAGTTGGTATGAGGAAGTCGTTAATCCCAAGAGCAAATGCATGTAATCCATCCTCATCTGGGCGACACATTTTGTTAAAAATTAGCACACCTGCAAACAAAACCCTGACTTTGGCACTTTCTGCTTCTTTATTGCAACTTTCATATTTCACCATGCTTAGCTCATTCTTTTTAACCCGTTCAGAGCTATAGTATTTGATTTTGGTATTATATATGCATTCTGTAGGACCTCAGTCTGAGAGTGTTGGGGGACCTGCCCTGGATGGGTTGAATTGTTCAAGACTATTTGGTTTTGTAATAACAGGTATCTGCATAAACATCAGCCAGAGTAATTTGGGGACTGGATATAACCTGAAACATTCTTAACCCCTTACCTACGGGAGCCTGCTGCTTCCGTAGCCTTATAGGGATTGCAGAATCTAGTCAGAAACAGGTTAAGTTAAAAGGTGGTAATTTTGAGTGTAGTGGTACTGGTGTTCATTCACCTCTCCTCTCTGCTCCCCCACTTCCTGCCTCTGTTAGTCCGATTCCAGGCATAGTTCACACACCGCTTCTCACGTGCCTCTCCCCTCCTCTCCCCACTCTAAACACATCCGCCTCACAGTCATGCCGATTGGAAAGATGGTGCCTGCTAGGTCATAAGCACCTTTCATACTCCCATAGTCAGAACTCCAGCCTGTTAGTCCGATTCCAGGCATAGTTCACAGACCGCTTCACACGTGCTCTCCCCACTCATCACACATTTCCCCTCCAAGCTCACAGTCATGCAGATTGGAAGAATGGCGCCTGCAAGGTCTCGGACCCCTTTCACACTCAAAAGTAAAAATCCAGTCTTTCACTTGCCTTTAGAGACATCGGACACATTGGAAACGGGGCCTAGGTGCCGCTGGCCACTAGAAATTCTTGTATTGCATTGCTACCAACAAATTGGGATCTACAACTCACATGGGAGTCTGTTTGGTGTTTCATTTTTGCCACCTCAAACTAAGAAATTCACAAGGAACAGCCTGGCTTGAAATTAGCACTTTCTAGCCAGAGTCGGCATGGGACATTTCTCTGTGTCAAAAATTAAGAATTTAAACAATAATCAATTATTTTGCATCTGATGTAAGATTAGATTAAAGATGTAAAGAGAAACCTAGAACAGACTTATCAATTAATTGTATGTACTTCTTTAATGCTTCTAGAAGAGTAGTTCAGATTAAGAAGTGCGATATGAGAGGGGCAATAGCAGATCACTGGTTGGGAAGATGACGCCCTGGTCTTACGCTCACAGCAGTAGCTTCACCAAATCACTAATCACAGCTTGGAAAAACTCACAGCAGGTATAAGTGTATCTGATACCAGGAACCTTTTGCATTCTATAGATAGAGGGAACAGGGGTTTAGAAGGCACAATGATCTAGAAAACAAGGGTTAAAACCCCGCCCCCTCCTCCCCCCCACCCCCCACCCCCACCCCCAGTGCCAAATTATGTTGCTAGAGTCTACTTGACCCAGTTTATTACACAAGTTCAAATTGATAGCTTAATCCACATCCGGCATCCACAGACAATAGACCGCTTCTGTAATGTATGCAAATAATATGCGTATGATGTAAGACTCCCCGTTGGCAAGCTTAACAATAGTAACTAGGTCCGGCAAGCTCTGGCAAAATCAGCTTGCCGGACCTAGTTACTATTGTTAAGCTTGCCAACGGGGAGTCTTACGTCATACGCATATTATTTGCATACATTACAGAAGCGGTCTATTAATACAAGCTTGGTAAGGTAAGTAGTCAAGTACAAATAGATACCTATACATTTCATTCCACACTTCTATATTTATGGGAATGAAAGAAAGAATCGGTTGATATTATTTGTATGAATATTGTGACTAAAGTCGACCATGGTACTCACACAGTTAAGAAGACAGGTTGAGTGTTAGGAATGATAGAAAGCTAAATACATTAATCATAAATGTATATCAATGAAGAAGAAAACATATATATCATACAATTGGAAAGTGACGAAGGAAATGAGTCAAAAGCATGGTTCTAGGTATGAGTTCAAGAACTAAAATGTCTAGAGATGACAGATGCAAAGCGAAGTCCATTAAAGGGGGAAAGAGGATGAATAGAGCAACATTGGTAGACATCTCAATCAATGTTACAATGAGAAGTAACATCATTAGGTTCAGGAAACCCTTTGTGTGGATTTCTGATTGGTTCTGAAAGGCAATCCATTATTGAGATTAAATTGAATAATATTGCTCTCTGCACTCGACGACATACATGTATGTAGATTTCAGAGATACACACAGATGTAGAAATAGAAATGAATTTGGTCGGCTTGTGAACACATCTTTTGATCATATCTTGTGATTTAATGTTGTGATTTACCATTTACCATTTCTTTCATGCAACCCCAGTGACCCTTGACAACCCTAATAGACCTTTATGATAAATATCTCTACCCCAGCCCCCCTCCAATGACGTCCACCCCCCCTCCCATCGTCTTATAGCTAACTCTATGTCCATTGCATAAAGTTGTTTCAGAGAGAATGTTAATGTGCTCATGGTGATAAGAAGGTCAATTGCAAATGAGGATGGTATCAAGGAGTCTTTGCACTTTTTAACTTCAGAAGTAATTCTGCAACAGAAATATTTCTATTGGTGGAAGTCATTACTTGCAGTATTGGTTGTAACGTCTGTCTCCAAATGTGAAGGTATCTGTGGTGCATTCCATTCCCAAGGTTAGCCAGAAGAGTATTAACCCTAAGAGATGATTTCATTTAGGTATATCATATGCAACATGTATTCTTCCAATCCCACAGCTAGTATTATCAGGACTGGTCTTGAATGGGTTCATACACGATAAATGAATTATATGGAACAAATTAACAACAACTATGAGGTGGTGGTGGGGGGATGGGGGGTTAACAGAAAAATCAATGAAGATACATCTTTCTTGTGCAAATGACCTACTTGGACATGATATAGCATGAATTATCTCTATGGAAAGCAGAACATCTAGGAGCATATTGGTTAATATTAGAGATTGGTTGGGGGAGAGAGAGGAGATGGAGAACTGATTGGAGTCTGATGATGATGAGGAGGAAGATGTTGCGGAAGCCATAACTGTCTGAGGAGATCAGAGAAGATGTCAGTATTTATGAGTCTGATTACAGAACCTGCTGGATTTGGTAGCTAGATTCATGTAATAGACATGTCAAGGGGATATTTCAAATCATAGCGTGCTTGTAGTTCATGTAGTTCATGTGGTATGTCAAACTTACCAGATAGGAAGAAAGAGAAGGTTACTGATAAGTTTACAATATGAACACTTTTAGAGTTAACCCATTCAGGACTGATTGACTTTGCTATAACCCCTACCCAAGTATTTTGGGGACCAGTCCTTAAAGGGGTTAATGTGATAAATCAATATTTTATATTATCTTTTTGTTTATACTCATGATTTTTTGTAAAAGAATATTGTTAGGAGAATTTACTTCCTGTATATGCCACTAGTGGTAAAAGGCATTGTAGTATGAAAACGGAGTAATACATCATACCTTAGTCCAGACATGTTCTGACAAGTCTAAGGACTTGCGTATTGAAGTAAGGTCCCAATTAAATTCTTCCACTATAACAACAGAGATTTAAATCTCTGTTAAATCCCTTCCTCAGTATTAAACTAATTCCCTTATTGAAAGGGGGATTTCCGAACATCCAAAGATAAAATGAGAGACTGAAAATACCAAAGTAAATACAAGAAGAGTTACTTATCCCACAGACTTCTTATCCCCACAAGTGTAATTGAATGCAGGATGATACTTGGTTCTTTTTCTGGCATGAGATTTGTAAATTGTTCAATCAAGAAAGGAAGGCATTTCCATCTGAACACATTTAAGTGCAGTTACTTTTATATTTGTTAAGTGACTGAGAAATTGGTTCACATTGTAAGTGGTAAAAGCAATCAACTACTGTAAAATGACTCTTCTAATTATTCTGCACTTTAAAAAAAAATCCATTGTTGTGCAGATAATTCATAATGCAGACCATTGCGATTTGCTTTACAAAATGTTTGAAAGAAACTATGTATGGAAGTAAAGAATCTACAGATATTTTCATTACCATTGTTTACAATTAATGTTTGCAGTTTGTGTGATTTCAGCTGAAGTTATTATGACTCCAATGCCCATTTACAAACAGCTCTGAGACAATTTTGAAGATATTTTAAAATCAATTCTAATTTTGAAAGTTCAATAGTCCAGCTTAGAGTGGCAATCCCCTTTCTTAAAACATGAAATATATCACGAACCTACGTGCCTGTAGAACTAAAGAGTGTTTATGTTCTGCGATTAGTGTTTGGTAGTACCACGTCTCCTGACAACTTCATAACATCCGATTGGTCCTTGAAGGGCCGCTAACATCAGAGCCTTGCACTTGTAGAATGACTCTGTTGTTAGTGGTTTGTAATGCCCAGAAGGGAAAGGTGAAAAGTTGACAAATCTTTCTTCAACTCCTGATTTAAAGAGTTTTTTATGCATTATACTTCAGAGGGGAAGTTCAAGTACAGTTATACCTTTTGATTGTTTTGTTTGATATTTCCCCAATACTTTCCCAAGTCAAGTAGTCTTAGTCTTGTTATTTTATACCAGCGATAACAAATTTCAGACATCTCTTCTAAAGGATGTATTTAGTCTACTACAATCGAACCTCGTGTCCGATGATGGAAAAGGGTGCTCTTTCAATCTGGCCACACTATGTTCAGTATAGTAGAAGGCCTGCGGTATACGGCACTGGAAATTGCAAACATGCACACACCTGCAAAATGTGTGGTTAGGATAGCTGAAAGACCTGAAAGAAAACACTTGATGCATTCCCTACATTTCCAAGAACACAAACCCAAAACACAGATAAAGAGATGATAAAATAGACAAAATATTTACAGCATAGACCAAACATAATATGTTGTTGAAGAGTTAGCTCCAGTGTGGTTATTTCCTTGTCATTTATTGACAGGTGACTCAGGTGAGTGGTAGAGATACAAGATCTTCTTTAACCTATTCCCTACTAGGTATTGAAATTCCCATAGACTTAGTACAGGACCTACCAGGTTCCCCTAGCTTACGCAATGAACAAACTTAGCAAAGATCTGCTGGCCCAGGACCACTTAAATTTAGATTTACCTTTAGACCACCAAATTTCAGTGATGCTTATTTCTACTGGCCCATACGGGCAAATGAAAGTAACATAATTTGTTATGTTTCTCTTTGCTTGGGGTCACAAGATTCAACTGGTCCACAATGCAAACAAAAATTTGCTTTCTAGTGTTGGCCAAGGGGTTAATTGTTCACTGTCTGTTATTAACACATACTACCACTCATCCCATCAGATACCAATCATACCACCAGGTTTTGTTTGCTTAGAGCTTTCTAGATGTGGGACTCTTCCCACGCTCAAGCTTCAATTGGTGATGGGTATCTGCACACCTTTCATCCCAGCTAATTATAGGTGCAAGTGGACATCATTCTAAAGGGGCTTGGTTATTGTGTCAGGAGGGGGGGGGGGGGGGGCATTTCCAAAGTGATCACAGGGGGGCACCATTATGATGTACAATGTGATGTACATTTACACAGTCACATAAAGACACCCCCTCTTACCCAGCTCCCCTTCCCATCCCCTTATCTCGCCCAAATGTATACAATAAAATACTCAACCCATATTCTCACAAAGTTATCCCAGATCAAATGTTTAAGATGGAGTTGGAGACTTGTGATGAAAAGGTTTGGTAAATACTACTCTCGCCCTTTTCTCCCCCTCCCCTTTCTCCCTTTTCTCCATTACTTCATCTCACCCAAATGTATACCTTGCTCAACCTATGTTCTCACGGAAGTTCTGTATCTGAGATCAAAGGATACAGACACACACTTGTGACATATAAAGCATTCAGGTAACAACAGCCCTCAGGCTCAGGTAATGAAAATAAACCGCTTATCTCTGTGACTGCTGTCGGTAAGGTTGACTTAAGATTCTGGTTGAGCTGATCGTTCTCACAGGAAGGTTATGATGATGGGATATGATATGCTCTTGGGAACGATGAGACTCTAATTAAATTCTACTGCTCTTTAGCAGGAGATATTACACACATTTTTCTGTAAATAATCCACTGTAATTATTCATGGGAGTTTTGTCTTTTCAGGAACTATGATATTGGGCATATCTCCAAACAGGCCCAGATGATTGCACAAATAATTTGGCTAATATGAAAGTGTTTGGATATATTGCTTAGTAAAAGATGTGAAATATTGCATCAATAACAAAAAGATTGCACATCCCACTTGGTTGTGAGTAAATTCAAATGAGCTATATGAGTATAACTTATAAAAACTAAAAATCAAATCCGTAAGTTATATAAATCTAAACAACGATCAAAGTATGCTTGTTTGTGTTTGCTTTTGTCTTTGATTCCATTGGACTGCATTGGACTGTCTACACATCTCCATTAGATAGCCCCCACAATGGTGTTACTGTGCAGCTATGTTTTATACTCATTGACATGTACTGTTTGTACTATCCCTAGTTTCAGCCTGTTCCATCAAAACAGTGCATCTTTTCTGCTATAAATTCTTTCACATAAAAGGGGTGCAAACATCCCTCCACCCGATTCACAATATTATTATTATCATTGCATATATTATAGTTAGGTGTCTATTTTGGCATTGCTTTAACTAGCTACCACTACCAGGTGTGTGTCTCTACACTAAATTCTCTTTGTACTATCCCTAGTTTTAACCTGTTCAATCAAAACAGTGCATCTTTTCTGGTATAAATCATGCCCCACAAAAGGGGCGCAGATGAGCCCAGTCCAGTCCCCATCTCTCCACCCCATTCCCAAAATATTATCATTGCTTATTGTTAGGTGCTTCTTTTGAAGTTGTTTTAACTAGCTACCACTACTACTAGTTGTGTGCCCACATATTCTGTACTCTTTGCACTATCCCTAGTTTCAACCTGTTAAATCATCTTTTCTGGTATAAATTCTACCACACAGAAGGGAGGTGCAAACAAGCCAAGTCACTAGCTCTTCATCTCATTCACAAGCTCATTATTAGTATTACACATGGTTAGGCTCCTCTTTTAAAGGGACTTAGTAACATTGTCCAAATCCTCAAAATAAAATTGTAATTCTAGCGGTTCCTTTATACCTTGTTGTATTCGTATTAACAATAAAATCATGGGACAGCTTTCGGTTTTTCAAATTTCCCTTTCATTACAAAGATATGTATGATTGAAGTATTTAGATAAGAAAATCTCCGGGCGAGATTTTCATCCCTGTACAAAGTGAATGCAGTGAGTTGGTGAATATCACCCAATATCACTTTGCATTTTCGCTCATTACTTGGCCATACATTGTCCATTTGACCTGAAATTTTCACACAATACCCTGAGGACATATGAGATAACAACAGTATACATTGCATCAACCATTCATCAGTTTTTGCACATCTCAACAAAGTTACTAGATCCCTTTAAGATTGTTTTAAATGGCTACCACTATCAGTTGTGTATCTGCACGCTAAACACTCTTTGCACTCTCCCTAGTTTCAACCTGTGCAATCATCTTTTCTGGTATAAATTCTACTCCACAAAAGGGAGCAAACAAGTGCAGTCTCCATTGAGAAGCTGTGGTTTATTGTGATGGTGGTAGGCAGTTAAAGCAGGGGTATTATCCCTACCAGCTCCTTTGTGCAAATATAACCAGTGATAACTGCCCACTAAGCTTTGTAAACATAACTGTCCACGTAGTCTTGGTAGGATAGCTTCAGCAGACTTTGATTATTTAATTATGGCATGTCACTGTGTAGCTTTGTAGACACTGATTCCTTCTCGCATTGAGCTATTACAAAATATTTTAGTATGACTATTATAATAAGTACATTGGGTTTTTACCCAGTAATTGTGTCTATATTATGTCTGATTCAATCTGTAATCTAATCAAATATCTAAAAGTAAAGATACTTATATCATCCCACTACTTATATATCAATTATACTATAATTGAATTGAGTAGACTACTGCGTGTGCAGCAAGAGAATCGCCCGGGATTATATTGCCTACAAACGTACACGTGACTAGCATTGGCGCACTCGCAAACCAGGAACCAGGAACCAGGAAATAGTAGTGGTTCCGTAAGTGGTGGAAATTAATTGCTTTGTTTATGAATTACACAACCCTTTGTAAAATGTTGGGTATCTATTTGATATCACAAAACAGTATCAAAACATATAGTAATGTGTTGTTATTTGCCCGGTGGTCCCCTTTAAAGGGACTTAGTAACATTGTCCAAATCCTCAAAATAAAATTGTAATTCTAGCGGTTCCTTTATACCTTGTTGTATTCGTATTAACAATAAAATCATGGGACAGCTTTCGGTTTTTCAAATTTCCCTTTCATTACAAAGATATGTACGATTGAAGTATTTAGATAAGAAAATCTCCGGGCGAGATTTTCATCCCTGTACAAAGTGAATGCAGTGAGTTGGTGAATATCACCCAATATCACTTTGCATTTTCGCTCATTACTTGGCCATACATTGTCCATTTGACCTGAAATTTTCACACAATACCCTGAGGACATATGAGATAACAACAGTATACATTGCATCAACCATTCATCAGTTTTTACACATCTCAACAAAGTTACTAGATCCCTTTAAGACCTAGCAAAGGATAATGCTCTTATTATATTGTTTGCATTGTGAACAAGGGCTACTTTAACCCAGTCTGGTAACATGAGACTACCGGGGTGTGTTGACACTGCAGTGCTCTAATCTTGTTGATGTGTAAACAAAGCGTACTGCTGATTGCAGTACCTGAATGCATTATGAATGGGCTTCACACAATAGAGCATACTCATTAAGTGTTTACACTTTGAAGGGGAGATGATAGGGGGTGAGAGACAAGATTCATTACATAACTGGCACTGACTCCAGCTAACTGGTGGTATGAGGTGCAAAATTGACCCCCTCACTGGTGGAATAGGGTTGTAAAAGAGACCCTCATTGTTGGAATAGAGATATAAAATGTTCCCTAACTGTTTATGTATAAACAAAGGGACTTGCTGATTGGAGTCATAATGGGCTTTTCATAATAGAGTACCCTCATTAAGTGTTTACTCTTTGACAGGGAAATGATAGGACCTATTATACAAGATTTATTACTTAACGAGCACTGACTCCATCTAAATGCTGGTATCGTTTATAGTAACAAAATGTCACTAAACTAAGACCAGTAAACACAAATAACGTTAAACAGTTTTACAAAACAGGAATTCACTTCATAAAAATGACAGATTCTGGTCACTGGGAGTGATAGTTTGCTTCTTTGTATTCAATGATAGCAACTTTTACAACTTATATTGAAATATCCTTTTAAATATTTCCTTCACATCCAACATATTTGTGCCTTTTTTGGTTTGAGTGTTTATATTCATATTCTGATTGAGGTATGTATACTGTGTCAATAAAAGTCATGCACAAGACAGCTAGGGCTGGTCCCAGAAATACTCAACTTCTCAAGTAAAAAGAGTGAATGTTACACAGAAAGCAAATGGTCTTAAACAGGGTTATAGATAAACATTGAGCAGAAGCCCATATAATCATACTTGGGGTACTTGTGCTGATATTTAAGGTCAATATTGTCTCGTCTTTGTTTAGATAAGGTCATTGAGATTGTTGGTTCTTTACTTCACACTCATCTATTGTCCATTGTTATCTGGTCTAGATTAGCTCATAATTCAGATTTAATAAGACTTGATTGATTGCTCCTCAATTTATGTATTATAGCAGTATACACCTATAAGACAGGTTGCCATAGTACTATATAGAGCCATATCAGAGAGTGCCCTTGTTCAATGTTTGTCTTTCTATAGATAATCTGTTATAAAGCCATCTTTTTAAAATGCTACGATGAGGTATTCTGTCACATCGTTCATTAAATCTTGGTTAGAAATCTGCATTATGGAAGTGCAAAGTTCCAATTAGTTTCTAAGAATTAGAATCTGTGTGTTCAGAATAAATGTCATCGTATTTTTTTCTGGACAAAGCATGTCTTATCGTAAGACTGTTTAAATGTTTTGAGCAAAATTGTTGATATGAACTTACAAGGTGACTAAAATTCACCCAAGTCATCCCTCTCTCCCTTGTAGAAAAAAATACATAACTGAAAAGGGTATGTGCAATCAAATTATCAAAATTTGAAACCCCTAATATCACCATTCTAAGAAGTGAGAAGGCAACCAAAATATTGAGTGTGTTCCAATTTGTTGTGAAATCAAAAAGCAATTTTGCAATTAGTTGTGATTATGTCAAGTTTGTATTGTGTGGGTGACACTAATCAGAGATTATCCCCTAGGTTTGCTGATTATCTCACTGCTGATTATAGGATTACACTCATAATCCAGTGGCACAGATGATTGCTGCATGACCATTGGGTTGTGTTTTGAGTTTGGAATCTTTTTTCGGCTAATGTTTTTCAGTTGAAAAGATTGCCCTGAAACATGTTTGAAAATGCTGATTCTGGGCCTTACCAATATAGAATTTGTATACTTTGTCACAGCTAGTTCATAAGTGAAAATATTATAAACCTCATTTCCAAATGTTAATGTAGAAAGAATATCATACCTGACAAACATTTTTAACAATTGTGTTTTCCATTTTCTCTTTTTCTTTATTCTCTTCCTCCATATCATCACCTGGACATTCTCCCCATATTTTTTGTGCACCATCTCTTCATCAATGTTCCCTCTTGCAGGTAAGTGAACTACAATTAGTGGGTAACTTACTGCTTGTTCTACACTCAGTTTGGCTACTAGCAAAATGAGATTGTAGAGTCCCAGGGGGTGTTTCACAAAGATCCTAAGTTGAACTTAACTCTAAGTTCGACCTAACCATTATGGAAAGCCATTTGTAGCCTTGGAGTAAAGCAATATTCAAAAGCAAGAATGCAAGTATTTTAGACCTCAACACATTTTATATCAAGAACATATATCAAGAACATGAAATCTTCTTGATAATAGAAAATATAATTATGATATGAACTAACATTTTATACCTTTTAAAAGAACTTTTTTCAACAAGGTTTCAAAGAATCTAATGGCTTTCCATAATGTTTAAGTCAAACTTAGGATCTTTGTGAAACACCCACAGGCCTCACAACCTTGTATGAAATTGACTTTGATTATGACTTGTATGTGAACTAGAGACCCAAGATATTGTGACAGCGCTTGATGAAGAGGAATGTTAAGAGCCCTATCACTGACACTGCAAATACATGTCATATACCTGATGGGTGGGAGCAGCAGGAGGATGACTACCTGATGGGTGGGAGAAGGGGGTCCTTTAGATGCTCACTGATCTTCATGTCAATTCCACTTCATCCACAAAGATCCTAAGTTGAACTTATACTCAGTCTGACGTCTTTATAGAGCATGCATATTATACCAAAATCAAGTAACCCATTGCTGACCCAACATAAGATGTGCATGTACTGATGTGCTAAGATCTGGTGTCTTTTATGTCAAGTCAGAAATTAAAATGGCTTCATGAGGTCAGCTTAAATTTAAAAGATGTAGGATGCAGGATATGTAGAACATGGCCCTATCCATGAGCTATTTGACAAACATCCTCTGAAGTAATGATGTAATCCCTTTAACCCATTCAGGACTGACTGGTCCCGAAATGCCGAAAATACTCAGGCTAGGGTCTGTAGAGAAAACATGTTATAGCAAAATCAATTCATCCTAAATGGGTTAAAGTTGAACTATCTTGTATCTGTCATTATGTGTGATGAAGTCAGAAAGAGCTGAGGTTGCAGATGATGACGGCTATGGGACTGCTTGCTTTACGATGGATATTTAGTGCCCAAGATAATTGACAACGGCAACAGGGCAACCATCTCTAGAATGCCTACATCACTGTTAGATTACTAGGACTATTCACACTGAAAACAATGTCAGGAAAGTTTTATATTATATAACTTCAATGTGTTCTCTTCTATTATACGGTTCAACAACTTTTTTGATGCAGTACTTTAGTTCAAAATTCTAAATGATATGTAAAGTAACAAACTAAGAGATAATGCTGAAAATAACATGTTTGCTCAATTCTATGAGAGTATAATGATGAATTCTTGCATTTCCATCATGGCCACCGCCACCACTCAAAACAAGGTCATGTCAAATTATACAGAATTTCTTTCCCCCTCTTTGTTTTCCGACATTTAAATCTTGGCTTGACCAGAATAAATCATTAATTTGGCTTGTTTTGGACAAAAGAAGAAGTCGAATTGTTCCTATGATAGGTTGGTCAGTCTATTTTGGACATTCTTCTCATGTGAAGAAGATGTTCACTGCGATGATGGATGTGTGCTGTCAATTAGGATGGACACACAGTCTTGTATGTATTACAGGACATGGCTGGGTAATAAAACTCTTTGGCTTCCCTCAGTCCCACACAGTCATAAACTTGCTGGAATCTGAGCATTTTTATGTACAACTGTCTTGTTGAAGGTCTAGTCTTGTCTTGTCTCGTCTTTCATCATCAACATTAGTAGCATTTAATGTCTTCCAGAATGGCATATATACATATACACTTTCTTTATTCTCTGTTATGTATATACTAGGCCTAGTATATACATGTATGAAAATCCAATACTTAATTCAAACATACAGAGAAACTGACCAGAAATATATAATGTGATTAAAAATGAGCAAAGAAAATGGAATCCCATTTTCTTTGCTCATTTTTAATCACAAAATCCAATACTTATAGCGTCTTTCAAAATATAAAATAGGAATGAAAAGAAGTTGTCCCAAGAACAGCACATAATGCCATGAGAATGCAAGTTGAATTGGGAGGACTATGCACACGAGATCCAAGGAAAATGTGTGTTACATACCAAAATAAAATGTCGGACATGGATATTGATAACAACTTTCCATTCCTTAGAATTTGATCCTGCTTTGGTGTTGTTGTTTTCTCTTTGTTGTCATTATTATCATATGTAGCTGTTCTAATATCAACCCATTCAGGACTGGTCCCTAAAATATGCAGGCTTGGGTCTATGGAGAATACATTTTATAGCAAAATCAATCAGTCCTGAACGGTTTAAACAGTCATGTTTATTAAAAAGTTTACATGATATTATCAAAACTAAAACTGGAAGTACATTCTTGCACTTTAGTTCTGAATGTTACATTATTTATGTCAGTGAACTGCTACAATCAAAACCTTCCTACATTGTTTTCATACCAGGCAATTTGGACTTGAGTACCTGCATTGAAAACCGAATTATTTTAAAGATTGACTGTATCTTAGAATAAATTCACTTTTAAACACTTGATTTCAGCCTAAGAAGATAAAGAGTACTCTTGTTGTAAATCAAGGTTTTTTTCCCCTTATACTAACTATTAAATAATTTCTACGAATAGCAAAATCAGGTCTTTATCATTCTTTTTATATTCAAAATGACTAGTATTTGAGAGCTTAGAAACTCAATTTCATTGATATATGAGGACTAAGTACTTACTACCACTTGACTTTCCAACCTCAACGTTTGGAGTTCAAAGATAGTACAGTCTCCAAGAAATTTATGCCGCAGCTTTCATCTTCATTCAGTGAAAGTACTTCAGATGTGCATATTTTGCTTTGCAAGAGGTCGCTTGAGAATTTGTGAAGTGTTTGATTTGAAAGATGAAACCTACAAGTATTTGGTAGGAGGAAATTCTTTTTTTTCAGTTGTAAATTTGTTTATTACTCTCTGAGGGAAGAAAAAGAAGATGATGTTTGTTACAAACTTTCATGAAATGATGTTAAAAGTCTTTATGAGAATGTTTCTGTAACAAATTTGGCTCTGAAAGCCATGGAGAAACTTGTATATTATCTACAATATACCTCCATAATAGAACAAAATGTATATAGAGTCACCTAATCTTAGAAAAGTTTTTCAAGAGGTTATGTTTAGGCAACTTTAGATTTAGATATCACTCAGTTGAATCATGGACTAGTTGGTCCATGGTTGAATGGAACATCCCATCTACGATGATCGAAGCAGAGGAGATACATGGTTATGATGATGTCCCTCCATAATAAAACAAAACACAGTGTGACCCGATAAAGATAATGCAATTACCGCTAATCACTTTTGGAAGAGAACTGAGCTGGGTGAGTCATGTTATGACTATCTATTTTATGATGGTTATAACTGCTGTTAAATGAAGCTGTACATGGTGTAATAGACATCGCTTACATGAATCATGCCTGGTGGGACTAGCTATGTCTTCATCTTCATCCCAGCAATCCGTTTTAACCCTTCCATGGCCCAGTTGCAGAAAGACTTGCAATCGATTGTAAAGTTGCAATTAATTGGTAGTCAGAGCATGTAACTGAATGTGTAAATCTGATCGGTTCAGATGTGCATATTTTCTGACTTGCAATTAATTGCAACTTTACAATTGATTTCAAAACTCTTTCTGCAACGGGGCCAAGGACTGGTTGAGTAAATACTCAGGATATGGTCTAGGGATAATGCATTTTGTAGCAAACTCCAATAGTCCTGAATAGGTTAATATCATGTTGACAGGCTCCCATGAGCAATGCATGAGCCCATTCAGGGCTGGTCCCCAACATAGTTGGGCTATGTTCTATGGAGAATGCATGTTATAGCAAAGTCAAATAGCCTTGAACGGGTTAAAGACCTTTATATTGGCCTCATGACTTCATGTGAACCCTATTGGCTACATGAACCAGGTAGACCATGCATTAATTCAATGTGAGATGGTAGGTTGGGGAGGAACATGGTCTAGGGGGAATCATGTTAACCCATCAAGGACCATTGATATCTGGTATAATACACAGCTCACCATTAACCCTGGCATCCTAAAATATCAGCCACCATCTTCAAAGGGTTAACCTGCTCTGTACAAAAGAAGGAGCAATATACTTATTATAAACTTTTGTAACCTACATAATATGAAAGTAAATGTATTGATCTACCTTATACCTTTTTCTTGCATAAATTAAAATTTAAAATGTTTAATAGCTCATTCATCCAATATTATGGTTTAAATCTGTGTGATACAGATAGATAACACAGGTATAGAAGTTTATCTTAAATTGTATGTAAAATAGGGGCAGGTATATTTAATATCAGATAATATTGAGCATGTAATCTGCACATGATATTTCACGGATGACATTTTCAAGCAAGATCTTATAAGCTGCTGTGTAGATATCGTACAGTGTGAATCTTTTACAGAATGTCTGCAGTCAACAAACATAATCCATTGAAGAATTTTTTCCTTTTTGCAGAATTATCTGACAAATTATCTAGTACTTGAAATACTTGGAATTAGAGAATATTTCATGAGGATTTTCAAGTGATAGCAGAATGTGATTGTAAGGCCACCCATAATCCATAATACCACATGAATACCAATGTGAGAGCAGTTGACATACCTATACAACATGAATGAGGCACAGAGAACAAAATATATATACAGGGTGGGCAGAAAAAACCAGAAGGGAATGCTCTGATGAAGTTACCAATTCCATTTCAAGGGATCTAGTAATACCGCAGGAATACCAATGTGAGAGCAGTTGACATACCTATGCAATATGAGATTAGGAATAGGGAGTAGAAGAAAATTACAGAGGGGTCAAAAGGAGTTGTAAGACTGAAGAGGAACCAGGATGTATGAGAGTGAGAGCTATAGATGTTAAATAGATAACCAACCTCTTCCAATCTTAAATGGATGTTTTATTTTCTTCAAATAAAAAAAAAACATATTTTGAATTTCAGCAGTACTCTTGAACCTTGATGTTTGACCCTTTTCTAATTTCTCCTTTGTGTGGTTGAGATACGGTTGAATCTGAAAGTATCCGCTGGATACTTTCAGATGTATGCAAGCATATGGCAATGTATCAGCAAATCGTAGTTTACATTACGCTGCCCTCACACCCTTCACATCTCAGCTGTGTGACTTGGTTAAACAAATTTAAACTCTCACACTTCATTCAGTTGGTGTGTAGCTGGTAATAATAATATTCTCAATTGATCTATATATAGTGCCTGGTATGTTTTCTTCATCCTACATTCATCTTTGCAAGTGGCTTTGAAGTTACCAGTTCCCTTTAACATCAATCTAACAGCAATCGTATATCTCACAACCCAATTTTTAGTGCGATTATCCCAAGAATTGGCATCCCCTCCAAAGGACGACTCTCATTGTTGGCTCCAGATTATGTCACCCTCCTGTCAATGCATCTTTTATCCGTATCCCTGAAGTTAGCCCATGTTTTTACACCTTTACTGAAGATAATTCCGGTTTTATGGTTAGAGGAAAAACCAATATTTTCTCTGCATTGGTCTAGCTTTTTGTTCATTCAAGGACGTTTATCCACTTTTAAAGAAACAGGGGATCTTCCTTTTCTGTTCAGAAAGAACTGTGAATCTGTCCATCTTCAGTTTGTTCACAAAGCCCTCAATGGTTAGAGCTAGCTTGTTGGGATCTGCCTTTGTCCCAGTCTCATTCGTAGAAGGCATTTAACCTCATAAAATTTGACTTCTCTGTTTGGGCTCATGGTACTGTGATGATGACAGAACGTTGATAAATTAACCTGAAGTTAGATCACTTGGATAAAATGTTTCTTGTGTTGGTTTTCATTTATTTTACACACTTTCCCTCATGTTTATGTGAATTGCTCTCCATTTAACAACATATATGTAAACATAAAGTTAGCATTCATGTTGATTTATCTCATAGTGTTAAGTTGACTCTAAACATATCAGTACCTCATACTGTTACACATGAATGGTTTTTATGTTGATTAAAATGGGTTTTATGTTTCAACATTCTTTGTGATGGTTGTCGGTATTTGCAGGGGTCAAATTATGTAGAACATACCCCAACTCACAAAAAGCTGCAAGATGTTTTGCAAGGTTTCATGTAGCCTTTATGATGGCTATGTAATATCCTCACCCTAACTGACTACTTAATAATGATACTGATGATGATGATGATCTGTTTACTCAGTACAGTTTGCAACATATACAGGCATTAAAGGGCTGGTTTGTCATTTCAGAGGGGGCGTCACAAAGATATGCACGCTGCAAGTTGCACATTCTGTAGCTTACATAGAATAGACTGTTGCATGAATGTTGCCCGGGTAAACAAAAACAAACATTTCTGGGGCTACTTTTCAAGCTTAACTCCAAGAAAATATCACTCTACAAAATTGTTTTACTAAACTTTATTGGGGCTCTTTTACTAATTTTGAGGGCTCTTTTTGGCATTTTGAGGACTAAATTGCTCTGAATACCTGAGTAGTTCTTTCACTTGTGTTGTCCTCTTTTACAATTCCACCTAGTTATGAAGGCATGACACTGTCCTTTGCGCATTTACAAATTAGTATGACAGTGTCTTTAAAGTCCATCTTACATGCATATTAAACATGAAGCGCTAATAGTTGGTTGTGGTGTAGACGAGCGTTGATGCATTCCAACATGCACTTAACACTGGCATTGCAAGTGATGGGATGCATAGAGGGACCACCCACTTCCACATGACGCTATGTCAGGGTTGTTCAGACTGGAGTGTGAGGTGTGTTGGGATGTTCACACTGAGGAGCAACATACATGTAGGTATTCAAGTTCATTGATTCATGTGTGAATATGCTTCCAGTAGTATGAATACTGCTAGTACATACATGTCTTTATACTGTATTTATATCATCACATGTAAAATCCTGCCATTAATTCTTACTAGACTACTAGCCTAATAGTAAAAATAAGTCAGAATGTATGAAGGAGTAAATGATGAAGTTTGTTCAGAACATGCTTCAATCCCGTTTTATATCTTTACCTTTAGGATTAATTAGGCCTTGTGCTTTTGATACAGTCTTACATATAAAATAATATGAGATAAGTTTGTTCAAATGTCAGATGTAAATATATTTCAACATTCTAAATAAGTTTTAAAATAGTAAAATGGAATATTTGATTATCCATGTTGTTTCAACATTTTAAAAACAAGTTTGAAAGTGTCAAGTTGGAGCCTTGTTTGATTAGGCATGTGTGCCTTTGACACAGCTGCCACATTCCACCATGCAAGTCTAGCGTGTCCACACCTCAACCACACAGTCTCTGGCGGCCACGGCATGGCGTGGTGTCAACTATCAAGAGACTTAAAGACTTTCTATAGAAAAGCATCTAAATTTGGACCTTCAAGAATTGTGTCAGTTTGCAGAGTCTATGTAGTGTCACCTAACACGGGACATTAAAGGCTTTCTGGAGTATAATATCATTTTTTCTTCTTCAAATTTAATATATTTCAACAATCTGAGAAAAAAGTTACGAACAATACAAAAAATGAAGTTTTCAGTGAAGTGGTAGAAGTAACATCTAAAGAAGGGTTTTAGACTGATTTGTAAAATCATATATTTCTTTCACAACATTTAGAGTGACTTATCTTTGATGACATCCGTGTACTGCTGTGTTACATAGGGATCCGTAGATCTTGTAGAATGGTTCCATTTAAAAAAATTATGTTCGAGTAAATTGACCCAAATGCATGGAGATGTAGAGGGTAGTGTGAACATTCGTAGCAAGGCTAGCTTTTAGGCGCACTACATACATGTAACACTGGGCCAGTGTTTATTTTGCACCATGCACAAGACGTTTGCAAGAGGGCACTGCGTGTCTGATGATTTACAAATCCCAACTACTGTAAACGTGGTAATGTTCGCGGTGCATTCATTTTTGCGGATTTCATGCCCAAGTCGGCGTCCGCGAATATTAAAACCCTCAAATATAAATGAGCGATTTGCAATACGTGTGTACACTTGCTTGATGGCGAAATTAAAAAGCCGCGAATGTGTTTTTGTGTCGCTCAGCGCAAAATATTAATCGCGCAAAAATAACAACGTTTACAGTACTTTTACAGCATCACCCTGGGAACTCTCTGAAAAGCTCCCTCAACAGAATGAGGATGTACCCCCTTTAACATGTTTGTTGTCTTGGAAAGAAGATCAACAACTGTTCTTCCACATAAACATTCCCTCCATGTGGCCCTGACACGCCTTTAGTCCCATGGGTGATGTTTCATGTGAGCGTCTTGTTTATGTCTTGTTTTATGATGGACAGGTGGGATGTTGCATGACATAAGACATCCTACCAACTGGAGCTTTGTTATTACCCCTCTTAAAACTCTTTACCCCTATTTTCTTCATCATTATAGGGACATTACCCCTATTCCCTAATCCCCTGTGGTATTATCACTGTCATCATCATGTGTTCCGGTCCTTATGTTGTCATCTGTTATCCTACTCTAGTTGCTATAATGATTCTTGAACCTCACCCCTGTCCTCTCCCAGTTTTCTGTTTTTCTGTCTCCTAGTTTCAAAGTTTCAATATTTTAAAACTTCCCCGTTTGATATTTGAAAGATTATTTTGTTTTCATCTCCAGGGGCCTATTGCACAAAGAACTGCAATCAACACAAAGTTGTGATTTTATGCAAGTGTAAAAATGCTCAAGTCTGATCGGCTCAAGTCCGTGTATTTCCTGACTTGCGATTGATCGCAACCCTTGATGAAATAGGTCCCTGATTTGCTATCGATGAAGCCTGTGTTATTTTGTTTCATCTTCATAAATGCAATTTTGCCATAAACTGCAGGTGTTAAAGAAAAATGCCCCGGCGCTCTCACTTAAAAAAAAAATAATTAGAAGAAATTAAATGAATGATCAATACATTCATACATCATACCACTTAGACCAACAGTCAGGTTGTCACAATCCTTAGCTGGGAGATATCATCCAAGCTCCCCCTGACACAAAGCTCCCCAAGAAGGGCTAGGTACCTGCTCTGCTACCACACTGTATTACCCCTCTGGTTCTAGAACCCCCTACTGATCTTCAAACTGTTACCCTGCTATTTAACTAACCCCTTGTTGCATATCTCTGGTTTAAGTTAGCCCCCCTCCACCCCATTGCCCTGTGGGTTCAAGATCATGCAATCTCGACTGTTGCTCCAAACAGGGAGGGGGGGGGGGCATCTGCAATTTCCTCTATTTTTACTTGTCCTCCTGTTTTGCCCCTTGTGATAGGTTTTCAGAAGTTCATTATTATTTATCTCCCGCTTTCAATCCGAAATTGGGGAGGCAATTTCTATGTTACCCCCTTGTCATACATCCCTTTGCTTACTTAACACCCCCCCCCCCCCCCCACCCCTCCAGTACCCCTGGGTATCATCCCTCAGTATCACTCCAGATTATTCAACCACTACTGCTTCCTAAGATGGTTGTTCCCTCCTTGGTATACCCCTCTAGTTCCACTCACCCCATTGGTATCACCTCTCTATATCACTTTCAAGTCCAAGATCATTCAACGCCTCCTGCCCCCAGAAACACTGAAGGAAACAAAGATGTCTTTGACACAGTCTCCAATGCCAGGGTTGTTTAGATATGATAGCCATATTTTGGCCCCAAACCATATTCCCTGTAGGGTTTGGCAAGTGTCAAACACTTTGTGCCTTTAATTCCAAAGTTGCTACATCTCTTGATTGACATCGTTTGTCCTCGGTCCGTTATAACACCACTTGCCACTCCTTGCCGTGATTATTTCTTGCTTTTTCTTTATAATTTTATAATTTTTTAAAGGAGAATGTGAGTAACAAAAAATTAGTTTCCCATTTCCTGCATTCTTTTCCCAGTAATATATCTTTGTCATTCTTGTCAAACAAGTTGAATTGTAATTCTGGCAAAGTCTTGTAAACCTCTTGGTATTCTTTCCCTGGAAATTTCTTGATACTGATATTTTGTCATCATCTGTAATCAAATTTGAATTCACATTTCCAAGAATGTCAAACTCTTTACTTTTTTGCATTCTTTGATTCATTTTCCAGAATAATTGTTTTACCTTTCACCTCTGTTATTTCCTTGTCATTTTATCAAAGAATGTTGAATGTGTCATCATCTGATCAGAGTATAGATCAATTTAAGCAATTGAACAAGTATTAAACCTAACATTCCAAGTAAGCTTTCTATTTTGAACATATGAGGTCATGCTAATTCAATCAAAATGTCATGGATCATATACTGTAAAGTCATAGATCCCATATCCCAAAGTCAGATATCATATATTGCAAAGTCAGAGATTATATTTGTAGATTCAGCTAATCCAATATCTCTTTCACTTATTATTCTCCATATGGTGATGTTGTCATAATTTTTACATCAACTGCATAGACATACATATCCTCGTTGATGAAAATATTGAGTGTATCGCTTCGCTAATGGAATATTCACCACTAGGAACAAAGAATTCATCGCGCAGAGCATCCGCAAATTAATGAAGTTTCCGGAGCGTCACTGTTTTCCCTTTTTGTTTTTATTGTGCAGATGAGTCACGGTTGTTAAATTGGAGTGATGCGAATTATGATGTGGGGATTGGGGATCAAAATTCATCTATTATTTATTGATCAAATTTTTATTTTTTGCAGGTGGGTATGGTGTGGATTCAGTAATGTCATTTCTCTTCTGGTCTGGCTCGATATGGGAGCACAGTAATGATGTGTTATTCAACAAAATAATTAAATATTTAATTATTTTTTCGAATGGGAAGAGAATGCCATATGATTATGAATATAATGATTAGATGATACCACAAGAATTGAAAACTCTGCAAAGCTGTATCGAAACTGAAATGTTTTGTGTAATTTAGCAGAATCCAATTAGATTTTTTTTTAATGACAGGTTGAACTCTGAACTTCTCTAGATATATCTGAAGATGATTGGCAATTTTATTTGGTCTTTATATTTTTGATAGTTTGGTCATTAACGTTTAATAAATGTGCATCATGCTACAGTTATAATATCTGTAAAAATTTGTTTCCAGGTTTATTAATGGTTAATCATAACAATTACAATTTTCTTACATGGTTAATCATCAATGAACAGGTAGCAAATTGTAAAACTCTTTGAAAGCATTCCAATTAAACAAAAATACAAGATATATAAGATGCAAATGTAATTATATACTCAAGAAATACATGTACAGGGTGACAAATTCAGACTTTACACAAATGCTTCAAGATTGTCATCGCCATTGGTTACTCTTGCATGCCCCCTCCCATCACTTCTCCATTCACAAAAACACACTAATTCAGAGATGTTTGCACGAGTTGCTCCTTTTCAAACTCATTTTGTTTGGATAGTGGTTACATATGGACAGTATCAATACCACTGAGCAAAGGCAACGAAGGAGAAAGATACACACAGAAGTGAACGCCCCTCTAAATCAAATCTTAACTTTTCGATTATGGGGAAAAAATATGAGAAAAGAGATTATTAGTCATTTTGCAAACACGACGTTTCTTGCAATATTGTTGGTAGGCTGTCGCCGACTGCTGAGAGTCATTTTGTTGCCATTTTTAGGGCCTTTGTTTGATTAAAACCCCCCACAGAGTGAACTTGCGAGTGCTGTAATTATCGAACAAGCGTTTGTTGCCATGACGGGAGAAATTAGGTTCTGTAGACACATCCTTTAATGGATCGACCGGGACTTACCTCACTCACTCAAATTTGTTTCTTCATATTTCATATTTCTGCTTCCTCCTTGACTCTTCTCTCTTTTTACCTAATGTTTCCTCTTTCTTGATATTCCAGATTTCTTCATCTTCCCAGTTTGCCAAAAAATCACATGTTCTTCTTCCTCTTTCTCTTCATACATTTCCATATTTCATATTTCTGTATCTTTCCCCGTCTTCCTTTTACCTCACATTTGTGCCTTCCTCTTGTGCTACATTCTGTTCCCTCTTTCTTCATATTCCGTATTTCTTCATCTTGTCTGTCTCACATTTAGTCTTCTTCATTCTCTATCCGCTTTTACCCTTCACGTTCCATATTCCATATTTCTTTATAGATCTTTCCCTCTTTCTTTCACCTCACATTTTTGTTACATTCTGTCCCTTCCCCTTCTGCACCTCTCCCCCTCTTCCCCTCTCACATGTACCTCTTCTTCACGCCATCACCCCGGATCATGCCCTGTGTGCCGTTGCAGAGATTATGACACGTGGGGATTTGATCCAGAGACGAATAGAGGATGCATTAGCAGTTTCTTTGCAGTAACATATTAACAGCTTCCATCATGGCCCTCTTCATTCTCTGTTAGATTCTCCCGTCAGTCCCCAGTGTTTTAAAGATTTTTTCCCCGGTCTTCTAAAGATTTTCTCGGTCCGGTCGGCAGTGTGGGGGATGCTCCTCAGATGCAGGGGGTATCGTCTTACTTCAATTAGCGGCATCGTGCGATGCTGAGATTGCGTTTCTGCCATGTGTGTTGTAACCATTGACATTGTCAACATTAAGAGTGACAATAAAAGTCCTATCAATTCCCGCTGAAGTGGTGGTAAATATATCCATCTTGAACCCGATACGATACTTTGGAAAGTCTCTTTACTACTATTAATCTGTTTTTTATGTTACTATTTGTAACATTTTCAAAGAAATGAGCCTTAGAACCTGAACAAAGATAGAAAATTGGTACATCTGTACTTCCATTTATTTTTTATGTTATAATTTGTAACATTTTCAAACACATTAGTCTGGAAATTCATTAAACAAAATATTTAATGGTTCTTTTCAGGCAGAATTTTCAAGGAAATCAATCCAGACTTGTATATATCAGTTTGGGAGGAAGTTAGACAACAAAGAACAAAGAAAGACAACTTTAAACTCATTGACTATTAGCTCTATGGGGATTGAACAAATCTATACTTGGGGAACAGGGTAGCATTGAAATGATTGGAACACTATATTAACACTCAGAGGGTTACGAACTTAAGGTTGAGACTCCTTCACCTGGCTGTGACCATAAGTCTATGCTGTGACAGGCAGAAGATGTATGTTGCCAAGTGTTGTGCTAACATGCTGCATCAGTTGTGTTAGGAGGGATGAGAGTGAGAAGGGCATAAGTACATTTGTTGTTAAATTGAGTTCTGGATACCGTATCAGAGGTAGGAACCTTCTCTATGTGAAGTCGAATTTTCAGATAATACTAATTTCTGCTTTTGGAAATATTTATCAAAAATTTCAAGAGAGCTATATTGCATCTTTACAAGGCTCCTCAACTTTGAACATGATTATCTTAGAAGTACGAAAAAGTGACTTAGTGCCCTTCTCTTCCTCAACCAATGATATGAGAAAGGGCTTCCAATGGGTTTCCCACAATCTACAACGGGACCAGAGGTATTATGGGAGATCATCTTGGATGTGGTGCAACAACTCGTCATGTCTGAGGATTAGAAGTTTCTCAAGTTTTGACATAATTTTGAACTTAGTTGTTTTGTATTTTTTCCGCAAAGGAAGCAATACAATTTGAATTGGACATTGTAGACTTGAACATTCAACTTTTTGTGAAGTACTTGATGTACAAGTTGGTAAATCATAATTGTATATGTAATAGTGAACAACATAATGTAATTGCATGTATGTTATTGTTTGTTTTATTTTTTCATTATCTAAGTGATATAGTCATCTAGATATATCTATAGTCATTAATTAGAAAAGAAAACAGATAATTACAAAAAACTATCATATGCAGTGCAAATTTATACAACAGATTAGAAGTCCAATTAATCAAACCGATAACATTTTCAAACAGATAACGTCTGTCAGGTTTGTCCATCACAGGACAGGTAATCTTGCAACTGTGTTTAATTCAGGACTCTTTATCGGTCACAGAATTTAATTAATCAGAATTATCTGACATTTCAAATCAGATAACTGTGTTATCTGCTTATCTCTCACCTGAGACAAATCAGATTCAAGCAGTACTGATAATATGTCAAGTGAGGAAAATAAGCATTTCTGTTAAGGATGAAAAAAGTAAACAGCAGATGTTGATGGAATACTAAAGGAGCTAGAATAAATGAAACTAAAGTTTTAACCCTTCGCTTATCATTCATTAACTGTTATTCAGTTCAGAGTTAGATAAATATCTCATCTACTTTTCTCTTACCTGAGTTAAATCAGAGTCACACAGCACAGATAATATAAAATTGGAAAACAAGCCTTTTTTAATTTAGCGGACAGCAACATTTTTATTTCACAAGTAAACTTTTTACTTTTCAAAATATCACTCTTTCCTGATCAAACATGTGATTATAGATGAAGCATGACATGGAAGAAAACAAGATTTGTTTATAATTTTGTCAATGTTGGTTTCAAAAATCTGCTGGCCCGAAGTGCAATTTTACTGGCCCTGGGCCAGTGCGAGTGTCCAGCCCTGGGACAGTTGTAAAGGGAGATTATGAAAGGACATATTAAAGGATACATAGTAAATTCAACAAATGTTTCCCTTTAATGTTATCAGTCACTATTATTGTGTACAGCGTTAGATAAATATCTTATCTGCTTCATTCTCACCTGAGAAGAATCAGAGTCGCACAGCACAGATAGTGTGTAGTGTAGTAAACAAGGGTGACGACTTAGGATGACAGAAGAAATATGCAGATGAGAGACATACTGTAGAAGTAATATGAAGAATAAAATGCAAATACAGTTTTAATGCTTTGCTTTCTGTTTTACTTTGATGTTTTGATAAACATCTTATTACCTTTTGAAAAATATCAATCACAGCACAAATTAAAAAAAATAGTAGTATCGATATATGTTTATGTTTGTGCAAACACTGATGCACAAACGCACACACATACATACACACACATACACACACGTGCCCACGCAAATGCATTCACTCACACACACACATACACAAATGGCGCGCATACACACATTTATGTGTGTGAATGATGTGGAACAACGCACAGCAAAGAAAACCAGCGATGTGAGCCATCAAAAGGTGTTGGAAACAAATGGAAACGAAATATGATGAACAAATACAGATGTCCAATTTATCTAAGTAGCTATGCAAACAGATGAGCACAGCTACCCATAAGCTGTGTGTTTGAATAGAGCACATGTGACAGGGCCACGGAATTGTGATGAAACAAAGAAATTATGACTAAAAGGGAAAATATACAAATAAATTATGACTAAAGATGGAAATATGCAGAGAAATTATGACCTAAAAGGGAAAGACACAAAACAAATATGAGTGAAGGGTAGATTTGCAATAGGAATTGTGACTGAAGGGGAAATATACAAAGACATAGGGGGGGGGAGATTAAATTGTGACTGAATAGTGAATAGAAAAATGTTTGTTAGAATTTAGAAAGTGCAGTTTGAGCGTGTTGGGAAATAGAAAATGGTGAGTGAAACAAAGAAATTGTCTCTAAAAAGTGACAATAGTTATATTTAATAGCAGGGTATGTTGTATTGAAACAGTAGGGAGCATGGGTGTTGTATGTTAGACAATGGACAGACAGATGGTTGGTTGTGTGAACGATGTATTGTTCGCTGGGATGCTTATGTAGTGATCATAATAATTAGGGTAGATGATAATATAATACTTTTTTGTCCGTTGTCGAGCGAAAGATAAATCACATGTTGGAAATGTTGATTTATCTATGCTATTAATGCATATTAATTAGCAGATGCATACTATTATGACTTTCACTGCAATGCCGTTTTATTTGTCAGAGATTAGGTTGGTATGTTTATTTTAGAGGGAAAGAGAAATAAAATGTACTAAATGATGATTAATCTGAGCTATTTAGGCATAAATGGATAGATAAAAAGATGGAGGTAGTGAAGTGGAAATAATTGGGGGGGGGGGGGGGGGGGGTGGTTAGGGAGGAGGGTAGACAATGGACCCAGTCAAATGTGGCTATAATGATGTGATTGTATAGGAGCACGGAGTTCCACAATAGAAGTAACCTATTTAGGACAGCTGCACAAGAGAAAATAATGTCGCTTTCTTTTTCTGATATAAAAGATGAGAGAGATGTGGGTGAGAAAATCTGTTGGTAATAGAGGACATCTCAGAGGGTGGCCTATTGTATGGCAAGGAACAAAACTCTAAATTATGCTCATCAAAACCTAAATGAATTTACTTTAAAAATGGTGTAGTAAAATAAGAATGGAACTCTTGATTATGTACATTTGTTGCATTGAAACAAAATCATTGAATATAATTAATTGTGAAAATGATGTACTTAAATAAGAAAGGAACTCCAAATTAGGTACAATTTTACAACATAACAAAGGGCTCTCAGTGTAAACCTAAAAAATGTTGTAGTTAAATAAGAATAGGACTCCTGACTATGTTTCTTCTTTGTACATAATTCCCAAGGAAAAGAGGGTCATTATGAATGATTATAACATTTACAAGTAGATGGGACAAAGAAGGGAAGCTGAAGATGTGTTCAACCCTGTACAAGATAGAACAGGGTGGATGAATAGATAATGAGAGAGTTACCAATAAAAACTCAAAAATAGTAAATGGTTGAACCTCATTATAAACACTAATGCAACAAAAAATTGTGTTAGCAAACTTCTGATTTTGTGTGTGTTTTATTATGTTTGCAGTAATATAAAAACATTAAAAAATATATTTTAAGTGTATTTTGTATTACATCTTTCATTATCAAAACCTAACCAAGCTGTAATAGTGCATTTGTTAAAACCAGCCTATTGTATTTTCAATAATATGAAAGCATTTTTTTTTTTTAGGTGAATTTCATACCACTTCTCTTGCTATCAAAAACTAATCAAGCTATCATAATGCATATTTTTGACCAGCTGACTCCGGTAAAATAAAAATGAAATTGCCTGACGTTAACCAGTGATACATAGCTGTGTCATGATGCAGGGCTATTAGGGGACTGATAAAAAGCTGGTGACCCTTAGCAAAGAATTCCTACTTCAATATATGAAATAAGAAAAGCTGACAGGATAGGTGAAGTGGTATAAACACTGGTGAGGATTGATACCATAGCGTTCATGTCAAGTGGCTTCTATCAGAGAATTCTGTCTGGTTTGTTTCTGATATTGGACCACAGTGGGTAATATTTGCCCCCTCTCTACCCCCTTCATCTATAGCATGATTTGTTAACCCATTCAAGACCGGTTTGATTTTGCTATAACACACATTTTCCATCAACCCAAGACTGAGTATTTTCAGGACCAAGCCTGAGCGGGTTAAAAAATCATTTAGAAAAATTCTGTAGACCAAGTCCTTCTTTTGATGTTACCGATGATTAACCCATGTGGTACTTGGTCCTGAAAAATACTCGGGCCGGGGTTTCCTCTGTTTTATCATAGACCTGGGTCTGGGACCCAATATACCATGGTCATTTCATCTTCAACAGGGTACTGCAAGTTGTTCCCTAGTGAACATTGAAAAAGGATGATGTAGAGTGTCTTAAATGTTGGTTTATGTTAAATTAAACCACAGAGACCTATCACACCACCCCCACTGCAAACTTTGAGGATACACTTTATGCAAGACCATTTATCTTGTGCAATCTAATACCTTGGTTTAGTCTGGGCTATATCAGAGATCTCTGTTTGGTTCCAAAATTGGACTACAGAGAATATAAAATCACATCACCCACACCTCCAACCTGGGTAACATTTGAAAGACCATTTATCTTGTGGAACTGAATACCTTGCTTTGGTCTGGGCTCTGTCAAGTATCTTTGTTTGGTTCCAAAAGTGGACATGAAGGATGACGGCAATGACCTTAGGGTCACTGTAAGCTAACATTTAAGGCCAGTTAGTGCCCTTGAAATATTTCAGTGATAACCTGGTGGAGGAGACCCAGATAGGGACAATGACCCTTAGAAGAGTTTGTAATAGAACAGTCCAACCTGAGTTAGCATCCACCTGTCTATAGCAAGTCAGCAACCAACCTGCCTATATAGGCAATCATAAGTGATCCCCTGCAGAGAAACAGTGTTCTGTAACCTGTCTATAGAGGTCACCTGTATACAGTTGCCACTTTTCTTATTTCACGTAGATGGCCGTTATACACAGGTTTGACCGTACTTGGCAAGCTTTATTTAACTAAAGATTCCAATCTTTTATATAGTCTGAAAGATTGTTGTTATGTGATTTACGTGGATGTACCTATACAAATTTGAAATGTATTTCACACACAGTATTTCTCTACCTTAATCCAGGAACTGTGAACATTTTGAGATTTGAAAGATTTGAGAGTCGGCAAATCCCGAAATGGTCTTTTAAAGGATGACTTTGACTTTGACTTTGGCTGCCAATTGATGGGTTGCTGGTGACATGGATCATGGCAGGCCTAATCAGGCCATGATTGTTCATGAATGAGAACGTCTCTGTAAAAAAAAAAATGTCCATGGTACATTCATGTGCATCTCTAGAACAAAATATCACCGCCCCAAGTTCATATCATCTTCAGACTTCAGTAAAAAAAAAGAAAAGGGATACCTCGGTTCATTCGTGTGCTTTTCTGGAAAAAAATAACTCATTCGTGATCATCTCCAGGGAAAAAGCTGATCTTGGTTCATTCATGTGCTTTTCTAGAAAAAAAGAGAGGTTGCCCTTAGTCATGTTCTCCTCGATTGGGAATGATTAGTACCTCCCCTCCATTTAATGTTCCCTCCCAGATAGTCACCACTTTCTCTCCTCACCGCCTCTTCTCTCCCTTGTACGCTCCAGGCGTCTGTCTTTACATCCCCGGCCTTTTCTTTGTACCCACAGGCATCGATTAGGTGTTTGATGAGACCAGAACGAGCCGACACAGTCTTTGATGGACATGCTTTGTAACAATTAGGCAATTTTAAAGAGAAAATGTGTCTTCTTGTTATCGCGACTATCACAATACTCTTTCTTTAGGGGCCTATCACAGTAAGATTTAGTGTGTCTGATCGCGCAATCTATTCACGAAACCTTCCTTCGATCAAGACGGACAGGAAATGGAAGGTTGAAAATGTAGGCCATTGACAAATCAAAACGATGACTGTCATTGTTTTTGTTGCGAGCGTAAACGACGTCCAAATGATTTCCATTCGTGATTCATCAATTAGGGGCGAGTTTGGAAACATCGCTTTGGTGGGGATTTCCAATTTTGATCCTATCAGTGGACGGCTTAATAACGGGGCTGACATTGGCGTAATAACTGATTCATACTTGCCCTTTATTGGGTCTGCTCAGGGGAAACCCTCTAACTGTCTGGGCGGAAAGCAATGCTCAAAATATACCTTGTGGCCCTGCATGAATCTTGTGGCCCAAAATAAAGAAAATATATGAAAGTTATATGTGGTTGCCCATTTAGGTTCATTATTTTTTCTTTTCCTTTTTGTAAATGGGGTATGGAGAAGGGCGCAAGAAAGATTAACCACACACTTATATTCAGCGTGAGGTTGGTACAAGAGAACATTATTGTTTGGCTTGCGGTATTCAAGTCAATGATTAGGATTTAAATCACTTTTGTAACTGCTACGGTTTGGAAAATTATTTTCAATGGATCTTGTTCAGTTCTCTATATAGGAACAACAAATATTTTCTGCATATCAAGAGACAATATTACTATCTGTTCATTTTTCTATTATTCTGTTTTTTATATGTAATTATTGGAGAGGAAAAGCACATCCAATATGTATTTTACGACTTCATTGTCTGCATGACACAGAGCTCTTGATGCGATTGCATCTCAACTTTTCTCATCTTCACACAAAGGACCGGTGATAACAAAATCTCAACAAATTAGATTTTTTTAGGAAAAAGAGGAAAAAATGGCGACAGACACGATGAAAAATGACTATTGTGTCTCTTCCCATTTGATACAGTGCTAATATTAGCTCAGGTTCCCATCCACTTTGCCCGCTTGTCAAAAGAAATGTATTTTTGCCTTTCTCTTGTCCCCTGAGCGAGGGGGTAATCCGAAGCTCCTCAGCCAACATGGGGAACAATCTCTCCAGTGGTATCACCTCAGCTTGGCTCACGTTTCATGTTCGACTCCATCAAACGCTCCACCGATTCGATTTGATTCTCTCTCCCTACCTCTTGATTTCAGTCAACATTCATTCACCTGTATTCTCCCAGCTTGTATCCAGGATAATGGATGGGGAGGGCGGACAATCGGAACAGTTAATATTATTTATTCCTTGTAACTTATCCCCAAGTTCTGATATAGCTGGTGCTTTGTGAGTCACAACCCATAACAATGATCAGTGTGTGTTTTGCCCGGATATGTTACCACAAACACTGTGCCTTGAGACCCCCTGACTTTCCCTACCCTTTCCTTCCCCCGGGAGACAAAACATGAGCCAATTGCTTACCTTTTGTTACACATTTTCAGTCAATAAGCTAGATATAGGGAGGGAAATGATACGGGTAGGCACAAGTCAATTCTGCTTGTTTGCACATTGTGTTAACATGTTGCTATTGTTTGACTTGAAATGTCAGCTGTGTGAACATTGTTCAGAACAAATTGGTGGTGTTTGATTTGAAATGTCGCAATGGTTTTGAAGTCCCACCTTTAGAAACCTTTTATGAGGGAACTGTTTAATGTCAGAAGTTTTATCATCACACATTTGACCTTCTTAAAGGTTTTTGTATTTCCCAAGCATTCTTTTAGAGCCCAAAAATATTGAGATTCTCAAACTTCTTTGTATAACGCTGTGTAACTTGAATAATTGTACTTCATATTTCCTAAAAGGTCTCTTGAAAATGTCTGTTAAAGATTTAACCCTCACAGCTTCATGGGCCCACTATTACCTGAATTCTTAACAGTCGGTTAAATTTAAACCAGGGTTACATTGTCATTTGATGTTATTTCTTTAGTCAGTCGAGTATGTTTGTAATTATCCACGGACTAAAATAACCTAGGTTTAAATATAGCCCTCTGATGATAATTTTGAACTAATGGCTCTGTGATGATGTGCTGTGAGGGGCTGAAGGCTACATACTCCAAGCAACCCACATATTAACTACAGTATACAAAATGGGAGTGTAGATCCCTGGTCTACCCTTTACTACCCCATTCTCACAGAGCCTACAAATGTTGAGGTGACTTAACACCAATGTTCCGTAGAACTTGTTAGATTTTGAATGTTCTGTTGGGTTAACACATTTTAGTGCTAGATACACCAATCAACTCAACTATCAAATGATTTACATGGTAGTAACAGAATAAAAACCTTAGCCTAGGCAGAAGATTTTGAAAACTCTGTCCCCTAATCAACTCGCGTATCAAATATACATGATAGTACCAGAGATGGAGTTTGGTATCAGAATAGATTGGCGTGTGCCGCTATACGGTCCCTTTAGTGGGTCACGCTAATCTCAGAAAAGGCACTTAGGGCCCAAGGGTTTTGAATGTTTCTAGGGGAGAGACAAATCTGGGAAAGCAATTTAGGCCTGTGTGGTTCGCCTCTCATCCCATCCGACCGTGTAGTCCCATATAGCATTCTTCACGTCAGGTCCTTTTACTGTCATGAGTCCCGGTGATATAACACTTCATTTGTCCCCCGCTCTATCAACGAGGGCAGGCTATAACTGCATCTTTGGAATCGTTCAGACATTTGTCGGTTCTCGGTAATGACGACGAGCATACAGTGTATGTGCGTGATGAAAAGTTAGTCTACCATTACTGTCCTAAACAATAAAGTTCTACTAAGTTTATAATTCTATTATACCTGTGCGTAATACTCAATAACATTTAAATGACACAGGCACCATACAATAACTGGCATGAAAAATTATGCATGACAAAAGGTTAGCCTGCCATCATTGTTCAAAGCTATGTAGTTATAGTCTTCCAATTATGAAGGAGAAAACTAAGGAAAGGAGGGGAGGGGGAGGGGTGAAGGAGGAGAAAGATGAGAAAAGGGGATGGGAGGAGGAGGAGGAAGCAAGTATGGTAAAAGATCAAATGTAAATATTCAGTTCGTTTAATTGGTCAAAACTTTTTTTATTAAAGAGTCATGCAAAAATGAATGTTTGTAAACTAATAGATTTGCATGCAGTTGTTCATATCCATGTGGCTTGAATAAGTAAGAATTCAGTGATTTTCAGATATTCTCACAGCAATAGGTTTTAGACCACATTTATCTGTGATTCCTATATTGGTATTTAATCTCATTTTAATTGCGTACAATATGGTTAAAAAATCTCAATAAACGATCTTTTAATTGCAACTTCCACTTTTTTCACTAAACTCACCATTATTCTGTGTGTACTCTATAGGAATTTAGGAAACCCTATAACCTTCAAGTTCAACTGCAGTAAATCAAGCGATACAGACCCCCAGTATCCACCCTAATAAAGAGCCGTTCTGTGCCAACTCAAATTCAGTTAGCGCTAAGACCTTGGGTATCGCACAGCAAGGGGTGCAAGCTACAATTGGCCCAAGATGCTAGGGCAAAGCCAATATATTCTGCTTCAATTTCGGCACTGAGGTCTTTTGATATAGATTTGGCAGAGTAACCTGCTACATTTTCAGGATAGAAGTCTTTTGGTAAAGTTTGGGCTGAATTTGCTTTACCAATTCTCTTCCGTGCCAAGGTTTTTGATACAATTTTTGCTATTTTCTCCATGCCCTGCTCCTACTTCTGGTATAAATCAGGCAGACTTTTTGTATACAATCTCTATTCTGTGGAGAGGTTTTTGATATAGTCTTTGCAGAATTTGTTGCTATATTCTCTATACCCGGCCAAGGATTTTGGTATAGTTTTGGCAGATATTTTGTAGATTCTCTATCCGTGACCAAGGTTTTTGATATCGTTTTAGCAGAAGATATGCTCCTGTAGATCTCCTCTGTACTCTCTGCCCTCGCCCGCACGACACATGGTTTTATACTTTCCCCGGGAGAAAGGGGGAATGCGTTTGGAGAAAAGTTTTATTTGGATCGCGCGTGCCTCCACGCTACGACTGATCATTCCAATCACTCTTGATAAGTTGCCGAAAAGGGGGAAAAGAAATCTGGTTTTTGCAGCACATCTCTTGACTCTTTGTTGGAAGTTTGTTGGCCGTGAATGATATTAGGTATACGGATGAAGAATTCAGATGTTGGTTACTCCAAACAGCAAAGGGTCTATTGTGCAGCTCCACAGGACTGTTAGGAAGGGGATGGTTGTACAAGTAATTGTGCATTATTACAACCACACGTCCTCCGGTCGGTCGTCCGCACTCAGTTCATTTGTTTGGATGAATCATAACCTCTCTGCCTGTGCTGTGCTGTGATGTGGATACTGGATTGTGTGAGGGCAAGAGATAAGACCATTTTCAAGGAGACTCGTTCAGTGTATGAATATGCTAGCACAAGTTATCTGTATCTTGAAGGAGTAGCAGCATTCACTGGATATCTTGCTTCTAATTTGTAATTTAGTTATTGCATCTGTTCCCATTTCCATTGCTGGATCACAAATCTGTTCATCTGGAAGGAGTAAAAACAATGGATCTCTTGATTATGTCAACAGGAAAATATAGTTTATAGAAAATGTTCAAAACAAAGTTTTAAATAGTGTGTTGTGCTTCATTACATCTTGGGAATCCAGCTAATTTTCTTCAATCTTTTTGCAAAAACTGCATCAGGATCTCTCTCTGCATGAACAATGAACAGATGTATGTGTAACATTGGATAACAAATCAAAAGCAGTTTCCTACATAGTGAATCGTGTAACATACCTTTCCATACTGTTTCCAAGGAGTTTTATACATCATATTGTGCATCACTATAGTTATATACCAAGTTGACTGGCATCGATGAACCACATCCTTACTTCATAGTTCATTTGGAAGGAGTATAACACATGCAGTAAAGATGTTCTCCTCCTTCCTCGTCCTCCATGGGAGTTTGTTTCTGGTTGCCATGGCAGTCGCTGTGGATTGTAAGTAACTATTGGACATCATCATTTATTGTCATATATTATGTTGTAGCTATCATAGAACAAAAATCTGTTTTCACTGTTTAATTCTAGGACTCGTCTGATGTTTAATTTTGTCATTTTCCTGAATGTGTAAGTGGATAGAGAAGTATTTTCATAGCTTTTGTTTTGTGTTGCCTGTTACTCATGTTCGTGACTCTATTTAAATAGTCACCTGTATCATATTTTGTGCGAGGCATATTTCATTTCCACTGCTTGACAAAATAGCTTTATGCTACTGCCAATAAGAAGGGAATCAGAAATATAAAGACTTTTTCGGAATGCAATGGTCAGCACAGGAAATGGATGAGATGTCATAATTAAGGGATACTTTGGTCACTTTTTGGTCATTTATTGGTGATATATTTCCATTTTAGATTCCATCTGTCAGATATTTCATACACAGAGCGATCAAACTTCCCATTTCCCACACCTGCTCTGACTTTGTCTACATAAAACTTGACAGTTCAGATGAAAATTGTGTCCATATTCAATATATGTGGTATTTCTGTACATGCAGCTCTCCTTGCTACTAGCTAGTATGACCCCCTCTCTCATCCATTATTCCAGCCAGCTCCAGCCCACTGCTGTGAGAGCTAGTGCCTGCTGGTTTATGATGCTAGCTTAGGGCTGCTGGTATACTTACTTCAGGGTGTGTGGTACCTCCACGAATTTGATATTGTAGCAATTAAACAAAAATATGACAAGATACAGAGCTGCTGTAGGCTCTGAAGTATGGTTGAAGATGCTGCCATGGGCTAAAATATGTGATGTTTTGCTACAGCCATCGGCTTATTTAGTCTAGATGTTTGAAATTGGCCTACTATACCTCGATACTTGTAGGGAAATGAAAATAGCAGAATGTTATTTTATTTCAGAAAGGAGGGGGAGAGGAGGGAACTAGAATAAGAAATTAAATTTAGATGAGATATAAGACTAAGAGATGGAATGGAGAGGAGGGAAGGGGGATTTGATATATGAACCAATAGAAGGAACTGCATTAACTAATTCAATAATGTAATAATCATACAATTATTTGTTCTCAATGTATACGATTATGAAATCCTTTGTTTGTGAAGGTATTTATATCTTTTGTATTAACAGTGATTGATTTTCTTAATTTGATTATGAGTGCTTTTGTTTTAATTGTTTTAAAGGTCAATGGGTTACACAGCCATCGATAACGTTCTGTAACACTGATTGATTTTCTCTTAATTTGATTATTTTAAAAGCTCACTTCTATTTCGCTGAGGTAAATTAATTACACAGCATTTTTGTAACTTTCTTTTCATTGATTGATTTTTCTTGATTTAATTATGAGGGCTTTTGTTTTGATCTTGTAAGAGTAAATGAGTTATACAGCTCCCTCATTCAGTGAAGTTGTTTTTCAAACAAAGCCTTGACCTCTTCTTCTGTGTTCTCCATTGCCAGTCTTTCCAAAATTGCTTTATCAAATTATGAGAATTAATTACAAGACCATCTTTGAGTTATGACTTATATTGAAGAATTCCTGAACTACAAGACACCTAGTAATTTTTAGTTATATTTCAGTATCGCATATTTCATTGAAACATTGGGAAATGTTTGGGCTCTCTTTTGACTTTTGTCTGTTTTCTCTGTCATATAAGGTCATATTTTGTAAGGAACATTATGAAAATTGATAAGACATTTCATGATTGGATTTGAATTAATGAGTTCCTGTATTGCAAGAGAACCAGTAAGTTTTGAGAATGAAATACTAGTTTGATCTGATGGGATATAGTGAATACAGACAAATGGAAGTGAGAAAGTGTCTCTTTCTCGGTCCGGTACTATTGGTCATATTTGGTCTGTTTTATTCAATTTAAATCATGAAAAAAACTAACTAGAAAACCATCAATTATTCATATTGAAGAATTCCGGTCAGGAGGGGTAACTCAAATTTAGCAAGGCCAGTAAAAGTGCACGAACTGAATTTATAAATGAGGAGAAAAGTTGGAATCTTAAAGTCTGGTTCTCTAGGTCATATTTGGTCAAGTTTGTTGAAGGTTGATCGTAAGAATTAATTAGAATACCATCCATGATTGTAGATTAAAGAATTCCTGTTCTTACCAGGGCCCAGTCTGCCAGCACAAGTCCCTCCATTAGGGCAGAGCCAGAGAAAGTGCATGAAGGGATCTGATAAAGCACTATCGGAAAATGGGGAGAATATTTCAGGCCGGTACTTTACGTTAGGTCATATTGGGTCACTGTAATTCAGCGCAAATTGCTAATTGAATTTCAGGTCGTGCACAAGTCTTATGAGAATCAGATTATGGGATGGAAAAGGAAGGGATTGGATGAGGAGGGGATTGGATGAGGATGTCTGATGAACCTATTAAAGATGGATAATCTTCCGGAGAAACTATTCAAAATGAAAAAAATTCGCCCGTCTAAGTAATTAGTCCTTTTGAGCTGATCCACAGGAAGATAATTTACTATGATATAATTTACAAGAAAATTTATATTTCGGCAATTCTACAAAGATGACAAATCCTATACTCTAGAGAAATAATTCAGGGAAACTCATCATCGCCTTCTAATAATAGTATCATAGGGTCCTTGTGTAGGCCACGAGGTACATGCAAGCTAAATATCAGATGCAGTACCAGTCTCTCCCTGCTGGTTCGCTGGATTATTGGCTGAAAAGGAGGTGATATCAAAGTGATAACTGATGTTCGTATTCTTGTTGTTTTCTCCTAATGTGGTGGGCTGCAAAAACCATTTTATCTCCAGTTTCTTGGATTATTGGCCCCCCAAATTAGAGGTGATATCATGATTTTTGTTTTTCGTTGTTTTCTCCTAATTCGGAGGGCTGCAAGCACAATTATGAGTAATCCATGGCTAATGCTTGCAACACTTCTACCAGGCTCACACATGCCCAAGTCATTGAATCTTCCTGAAAAGTTTGAAAGTTTATTGTCATGTTCATTGCCCGATGCATTTTTCTTCGATTTGGTCTATTATATTCTACATTTTATTTCCCTGAATCCATGATTATGGTATAATAATTGAAGAAAAGTTGTAGTTTTATTGCTGTTGGGGGAGGATGTAGTACCAAAATAAAATGATTCAGAAACTAATGCATCATACAATACAATACATCAAAATATTAAATTCTCAATTTTAAGTGATAATTCAAACTTATTTACGTTAGTGGTAGGTTTATTAGTATAATTGCAACTGTTGCATGAAGAAATATCATTAATATTAGTATTTAATATACACAGAAGCAGCATAACTTATCAAGGATTGTTTTGGAATCATGTCATTGCAAATATTTTTAGTAGGAAAGAGATGAACTGTATATGAACTGCATCGAAGTTGCCTCTAGAGGATCAATTAAACCCCAGAGCTTTCCCAATCAATGCCAATTAAGAAGGAGCAGAGCTTTAAGAGTTATGAAACTTTGAAAGTCAAGACGAGGACCTTAATATCATCATCTAATGATGTCTGATGGTTTAGTCCCTTAATTCCCTTTACTCTATCAATCCTGCTTCACTTCTCTATACTGTATCAATCCACCTTGATTGTGAGTGAAGGCAAAGCCTCTGAAAGATGGGCTTTAGCTGCGAAGTTATTTGATAACCGGTCGGCAAGAATCAAAGCGGGGCAGCAGTCTGATACAAGATACACCCTGTTGTCAAAGGATTCACCCCAAGTCATGATAGATTCTGGGACGACTGGGGTCAGGGGTCAAATCAACTAAGATCGAGGGCAAGAATTGATCAGTCTTCTCTTAATCTAAACCATCTTAACCTGTTCCCTACTAGATTTTGCAAGCCCTTATAGTTATCTAAAACCCCTTTTTAATTGGAGAACGTGTTTTCTACCTCGCTTTTACCCGAGTGAGATTTCCATAAAAACAGTAGGAGGTCATGTCGTAAAACACGCAATGAGAGGTTGTGCAGCGTTTTTAATCAAAAGTGTTTCTCCGAGTCACCCGGGTAGGTTACTATAGCAACCGCACCTCTCTCATCATGCGACCAGCTGGCGTGACATGTGCTAATCGGCGCGCGCTGGTATACGTTAGCGCGGGAAATTTTGACGGTCAATTCATATCGGGTATATATTATACAACAGGCAATCGGGAGCGCAATTGTCAGTCACGCTAGTTTTTTTTTCGCTGCATAATTATAGCGCATGTAATAATACTATACCGGTTTATATTCCTTACACGTACGGTACGAATCTATTATTCTTCAATCCGACTTCAAACTTCAACAGTAATCATGGATTTGCGGTGGGTAGCCATAATGCTACTGTTCCGTGCAATTCACAGCATGCAAACTTGTTAAACTTCCAATTTTTATATTCATAGTATTATAACTTGTATTATTTGGGCAAATTTAAGTCTAAAATTAGGAGTTTGTGGAATAATGTTTGTGTGTGAACTTACAGCAGTTTAAATTGGCAACCTTGTTTACAAGAGTACCACATGTTCCCGATCCAAAACGCGATCGCTGCAATGTTTACATTTTTTTACGGCCATGACGTCATCTACCCGGGTAACGTTCTGCGCGCTTTTTAATACAATGTTTATCAGCTTAACATCCTGACAACGTCCTGACGTTACCTCGCTATTACCCTAGCCCGACTAGGTTGAATCCTACCGCGCTGTTGTCAGGACGTTACCCCGATTGGACCTTTTTAATACAAACGCGGTAGAATGTCTTCCTGACAACGTCCGGACGTTACCGCGACTATTTTCCTCAATTAAAAAGGGGTTTAATACAAGTCCACTAGGTGTCTGTAGGCGATGGGTTAAGATGTGATTGCCTTCCCTTCTACCAAAAGCGTATTTAAAGACCCTGGGGCAGAAGTTTACTTTCTTGGGCTGTATCATCAACAATTTGCATTTGCCTGTGTAGGTACTTGCTTGTTGAATTAAGTACAAATGACAAGCAAGGAATTTAAGATGCAGAAGAGTTCATACAGATATGGGTTATTCAGAACTCCAATAAATAAAATCAATATTTGTTCTTATATTTGTATTTAGTTTACTTTCATATTTTACGCACATCTGGTTAAATAAGTACTAAAATGGATCATTCAATTAAAAGATGACATGTTATGCCAAACATCTCTGAATACATGGTATAAGTTGAAAATGTTATTAAAAAATGTACAGTTCCTTGCACAATCAAACTTTTTGAATAATTTTTCCCTTATCTTGAAAACATCAATAGCTTTGCTTCTTTTCCGTTATGATAGTGATTTACATATATATTTTACTTTTATTTATGAAAAATATTTTCACAATTGTTGTTCTCTTTGTTTTTATCTCCAGATGTCCAGGTAACCACAGTAGCAGTGCCAGCCATAGCCCCGCCCCCAGAACCAGAGTTTGAGATCATGCCCTCAGACGTTTACATCACCAAACGACCGGTCGACATCGAATGCAAGGCAGGCCCCTCCCAGTCTGTCTACTTCGTCTGCAACGATGTCAAGATCGACTCGACGGCCACGCACTCGCTGTCGACTTTTGAGGAGTATTATGAAAATATCCACCATGTCCGTTTCAGTAAGTATACCGGTCCTTTTGCTTATATTTATTTTATACTTTTTTTGGTCAAATTACTGTGTTATATGTTATGACCTTCGGCCCTCAGGATAGCCATGCTGTTGATGATGCAATAATGCTGTTCACTTTTGTAAAGTATTACAGCGACACCCAACATATATGTATGATTAAGTATGACTTATTCACTAGTTATAGCGCATTGACCAATCATGGAATTAATCCCTGTAACATAACTGTCTGTATGACTCTAGTTGAGTCTTGCTGTAGTTTCTTAGAACTATGAACATGTTTATTTGACTCCTTCTCCACACACACCCACACAGACATGCCCACCTCTCTCCATCCTGCAAACAAAAATAAAAATAAAAATGTTTGAAATGTTTTAAGTTCATACTGTGGACTTCAAATATTTAATTCATCATGATGTTATGGAATTCATCTCAAGCCTGATCAGATTGGACATAAATCGTCAGGGGAGCAACTGTTGTGGTATTAAATCTATGTAAAGAAAAGATGTCCAAACTTCCTAAGTATAATGCAGCTGTAGTCTGGACATAATTTACAAATATTGTACATTCTAATCCGTGTACGTAATCAAATTATATGTTCAGTTTATGTTCATGCAATATATACATTTGTTTAACCATCTTAATTACAATCGCAAATCAAGTTTTATAACCTAATTACCCTTTGATAGCTCCAAATCAAAATGTGGAGGAGAGTTTGATATCCATGTGCGAGCAAAGGACATACATGTATGTTTAGGTAATGTATACATTGTTTTGATGCTAATGAGCATGTTAGCTGCTGATGAGTGACGCAGCGCACATTGCTGTCATTTCTTCACGACTGTCATGTGTTGAAAGATGGCAGTGGATGCGTATGAATCAATTGCGTAGCTAAGGACTGGGCAAGGGGCGGGGTACTGTACCCACACCTTCAAGTGGGGGGAAGGGTTAAAATGAATAAATAAATACAGTCAAACCTGTGCATAGTGACCACCTAAGGGAAACAAGAAAAGTGGCCACTCTGCATAGACAGGTGACCTCTATAGACAGGTTCGATAACATTGTTTTTCTCAGTAGTGGATCACTTTTGTTGTCACTATAGGCAGGTTGGCTGCTATAGACAGGTGGTCATTGAGACAGGTTTGATTGATCTGTTCTAATTAGGGTAAAGACTGCCCCACCCTCCCCCTTCCTCCCTTTCCTCATGGAGAGACCTGTCAAGTACCCCTTGCACCTTGTGTGGTGTAACCATGGCTCCACCCCTGCTTGAATGCCTTTCTCATGGAGAGACCTGTCAAGGACCCCTTGCACCGTGTGTGGTGTAGCCATGGCTCCACCCCTGCTTGAATGTGTCTCTTTTTATCTCATTAGGAGGCGTGCAGATACAAACGTTTGTGTCAGCACACACCAGCATTAATGTCATCAATAAACCAGCATATATGTCATCGTGAGGAGGGGTTTTGTCATCTGTAGAGAGGTTTTAATGTCACCGTGTCAAGGGGAGGGCAAACATGCATGTTTTATGTTAGTGTTCAAACCAGGAATTGAACTCTTTCAAAGGCCTTGAAATAAGCACAGGCCTGTCGACCTAAAAATGGGGGCCTTGGGTTATACAATCCCCTGTCATTCAATGTTAATTGCCCTTTTATCGCAATTTGATACTTACAGTTTACTTAATTTTCATATCCAATATTTCAGTCATAACTTTTTGAATTGCCTTGTCATAGATTCATTTAAAAAGCCTATTCATTGCTTAATTTCTCTTAATTATTTGTATCCTCTTATGCAGCCATCTCCAAGAATGATGTGGAAACATACTTTGGGGATGAAGACTATTGGTGTGTGTGCGAGGCTACAGGACCAACAGAACCTATTAGAACACCCAGGGCCTACATCAGGATAGCATGTAAGTCCAACCTTTCTAGGAAAACTCATTTTCAGCACAAAACAAAGACAATTTAGTATAATTTCTCAATGTGACAGTTGAGAAATATACTGCTGTGATGAAGTCTATTTGTATTTTTGTGCTAGGTAACTGGGCCCTTGGTACCTATTTGGACACCCGGGGACTAATAAGGGGTTAGCATATATATATAAGTTGCAAGATTTTTTCTGGTGACCTTTTGGTGTATTGTATTGCCTGGTCAATACAATAGAACCAATTATACACCAAAGAGGTACAATGAATTTGAACTTTTCATATATTGGTAGTTCAGACGATTCATATAAAAACTATGAGTTAATAGCATACATGTCCAACTAGACAGAAAACTAATCTGTGTCACAACACATCAGTTTTACTTTCCCCGAGCCATTGGGTGCCAATAAGCCCGCAACATTATTTTCATTAACACTTTCAGCAGTTTATCTACATAAATATTAAACTATATTCCCACAAAGTGCACTCCATTTAATTTTTACCAACCTGCTTGTAATTGCAATTGTGCTTTCTTCCCTTTAACGTCCATGTCCTAATAACCAAGCATTACGTGGTCACGTTATATCCCACCATATTCACAGAATTTCATTAGTCTGGTTTTAACAGTCCTTTAGCCAAGCAGGATTTTTTTTTCTAGGGGTATTAAAGGGGGAGGTGTGATTGAAATTTATCAGCATTCTAGCATCGTGTGATACATTAATAAATTATAAAGATTATAATTGATGTTGCCCTCAAAGTGCAGAGGTTTAGATGGATCGTTTTCACTCCTAATCAGTTAAAGGGAACATGCGTGGCAGTAAACCTAATTTTGTAGTAGTTTCTAGGCACTGACAGAATTGTGCCAAAAAGCAACAATATCTAGTATTTATTGGATTGAGAACATGTTGAAAGGGAATTTAATAAATTGTCTTGTTTCCTTGCTGAATATCAACAAAATGTAGGATGTATGGGTTTTAGAGCTTGCTCAGATAGATAATCAAATTCCGTACATTCAGAGAATTAATTAGAACACTAACAAACAAACAAAGCAATTATAAAAATAGTCATTCTACTTTGCTCAGAATCCCAATGTATTTTGCATAGAAGGAGTTAGGGGAAATGTTAACATGAAAATATTTATGGACTTGTCTGCGTACAATACGCTTTGTATGGAGAAGGGGCTTTCAATAAGTCAACAAATTATGAACAAGCGTAGAGCCGAACCCATTAATCTGATCAGAGCTTAGTCTCCATCGCCAGTCTTTAAAATTGAAATGGCTTCATGAAAATTACACAAGTTACTACATTGGCTTTTTACTAGATTGACTTTTCATAGGGGATAAGAAGTTTTAGCATTTTTTTTCTATTTTTGAGCTTCACTTTTGAATCTTTTGTTCATGAAAAATGATTTATAAACAGTGGAGACAATACTGCAACAATGTGATTTGATGAATTTGCACTGATTTTATTTTTTATAGAGGGCCTCTGTATTTATCATCCTGCAAATGTTGCGATAAATGGTACTAGAATATATGGCGCTTTTATCGACTACCACGTTGGAGTGCTTATGTTGAACGTCTAGCAGTAGTGAGTGGGAATGCGGGCCAAGTTTCTGCCCAGTGGTTGCGAGTGTAATTAATTTTGTGAAATTGAGCATAAAACCTCCAAACATGACATGCTCACTGAGCATTTGACAGGGATTCCTAAGCAACGTAATGCACTTAAACCTATTAATCTATATATGGAATTTGAAGAAGGTCTTATCTACCATGTTTTTTCTAAGGAAACAAGGACATTTTCATCCTCTTTGGTTTATTTATCTTCCAGGGGTGCACTTCATGAACATGTTCTTTTATTCTTTCAGTTTATTCATAATTGCTTAACAAATATTGGCCTTGGCAGTTTTGTTTTATAAACTTCTTGTGTTTGGTTGGTTCGTTCCCCAGCAGATGCAAATAAAAATAACCTACAATGGATAAAGCAATATTGAACTCTTTTTTTGTAGGTCTGTTCAAATTAAAATGCAGACTTTTAAACAACTAATACGACTTGATTAAAAGAGCTCAGATAATCTATACCTTTAAAATCTCTGTTGAGTGTTGACATTGTACATCTGCAATGAAGTTGTCAACAAAGATGTCCCTATACTGTCTGGGCCCTGCTGGGCGACACATACTGCTGGCACTAGGGTTGCATAGCTGCATGTTCTATCCCTCGGCTAGAAGTTAATATCATGAATTATGTTCACAGTTGTTGACTTATGGCATTTCTAGTCAGCAAGGACCATCTTCATTAACATCTAGGTCTTTGGGGGAGGAGGCAGAGTTCTCATTTTTCTTTCTTGTAAATCTAGTTCTACCCAACCCAAACCCCATGTTCTCTTTTATACAGAGTACGCTTTTCATATCGGGAAGAAACAGTATCTGCATTGGTTCAAAAATGTTCTTAACTTTTCATTTGAAGAAAAAAAATCATTTAAGATGATTTGGTTTTGTTTGGTATAACATGCAACTTCCATCTCTTGGACCCAGATCATATTTAAGGACTTTAGCTCTTCTTCTGAACATATTCAAATCACAAATGTGATGTAAATGGGGTAAAATATGTGCTCGAGCTGTTCACATCTCGCACTTGTTAACATTTGACATGTATAATTCGCAAGAGCACACTCTCAAATGAAATAATGAAGTGCTACAAATCAACTTTTTTTCTAGTTGTGTCTACCCCGCAGCACCGTGACAACTTTTGTTGAACTTAGCCTAGTGAGGGTTACAGGGGGGTTGGCTAACGACCCTCCTGGAAACGTGAGAAGGGTTCGGTTGCCTTCGGGAATTCTTTCATCCTTTTTGCATCAAACTGCAAGAAGGTTTTCAGTTATTACGTATATGATATGCATGATACACTTACACTACAGACTTTCACGAATCCTGGATCCTAGCGAGGTAAGGGTGAAGGGAGGTTGGGGAATGACCCTCTTGGAAACGTGAGAGGGGTTTGGTTGCCCTTGGGATTTATTTCATCCATTTCAAGCCACCAGAAGTTTATTCAGTTAAGATGACTCCTGGCAGGACTTGTCCTCAGAATACTCTGGCTGGGAGATGATCTGACTCTGAGGTGAATGCATATTATCCCAATATCAAATAATTTTAAATAGGTGAAACGCACATTGGGGTATTAAAGGGTTAGGGGTCGCAGTATAACTTCAAAAGGTGAGGAGCGTTCGGTTCCATGACTAAGACTTATTTAAACCTCTAATTCCTAAGCCATGGAAAGTTTGCTAGATAACCAAACTACTGATCTTAGCAGGTTAAACCTTCTTTTACGTTATGAATCTACTCACTGCAATAATCACTTTGAATGTATAAGGAACTCTGTTGTTTTTTTATTGCACAGAACCAAGAGGAATACTAGGCTCAAATGTCATAGATTAAAATTCTCAAATGTAACAAATTTCAAATTTCATTCTTAGAATTTTCAAATCTATTAAAAGGATTTCTAATTGTGTGAAGTCGCAAATGTAACAGCTTCAATTTTCAAATGTCAAATTTAATTCCTAGAATTCTCAGATGTATTTCATATTTCACAATTCTTAAAAAGTCAAACATCTAACAACTTGAATCTTCCATTCGTGTTGATGTAACGTTATTCTGTAAGTCATTATCCATTATAACTGAAATCAGATGTTCACCCTGCTAATTCCCACGACACTCTTTTAAAAAAAGCGAAACGTATGTTTGGATTGCTTGTCCACTGTAATGTGAACTTGGTTAGTGGTGGGAGGGTCATGGTGTGTTTGTAGTTGGTTACCGTAGGGGGTAAAATGTGGGCACATGCAGGTACCTGTTGCAGTCTTAAAGGGATGGATTGTTGTAATTAAAGATGGAAACCTGTCTTCCAAAATGGCTGTTAGAGATTGTGATTCTAAAATTATGTTATGATGCAACAAACCACAATAATAGTGGTACATGTATCTAGTTTATCTTCAATTTTATGGTTGAAAATTGTAAAATACCCATGGGAACCTAACCTACCGACAGAGTTAACTTACTACTTAAAGATACTTTTCTAAATAATGAAAGATAGTATCAATCTTGGATCTCCTTAAAACCATCCGTTTATCACTCTTGGAAACAGAGATGCACAACAATGCTCGGACAGCAATGGTTTTTGGATAGAACTCCTGTGAAGTGACAATCCACAAACCCAATTGAGGTTAACTTGCCTGGAGGATTTCTCACCATTGATAGGTTATAAGTGATGAGTCTAGTACCACAACAACACCATCCATTAAAACCCCCTCCAGATACAAAACCAAGATGTGCAAGGTGTTTCACAGGGTTGGTTTGGTTAGATCTCATGTGAAGGTGCACCCCACAAACCTATAGGAGGCAACCTTTGCTTGGAGAGTTGTTCACAAGTGATAGTTTATAAATGAGCAATACTTCTTGTCTAGCACTAAATCGTAACTAAACTATCCCTTAAACCGCCTCAGAATCTAAGACGCACAAGGTGTTTCCCAGGGTTGGGTTTGGTTAGAACTCCTGTGAAGTGGCAACCCACAAACCTATAGGAAGCTGATTAATGGAATCGCTGCCTCCCTATAGATTATTAATGATAGCCACAGGCTGGTTGAGAAGGTGGAAACCTCATATTTTATTCATGGCTATTTTTTAGCTTTTGATCTATTTTTGTTTCTTTTCTTTGTACGTGATTCTATAAATCTTCTTTTATCTTCTTAGAATGGTTTTCTGTTCAACATTAAACAAACAGTCTTTTCTTCTTTGATTGTTCTTTCTTATTCATGGTTGTTTTTAGCTTTTTATCTAAGTTCCTTTCTTTTCTTCATACGTGATTCAATAAATCTTCCTTTTTCTCCTTAGAATGGTTTTCCGTTGAACATTAAACAAACAAACTTTTCTTCTTTGATTGTTCTTTCTTATTCATGGTTGTTTTTAGCTTTTTATCTAAGTTCCTTTCTTTTTTTCGTACATGATTCAATAAATCTTCCTTTTTCTCCTTAGAATGGTTTTCCGTTGAACATTAAACAAACAAACTTTTCTTCTTTGATTGTTCTTTCTTATTCATGGTTGTTTTTAGCTTTTTATCTAAGTTCCTTTTTTTCTTTGTACGTGATTCAATAAATCTTCCTTTTTCTCCTTAGAATGGTTTTCCGTTGAACATTAAACAAACAAACTTTTCTTCTTTAGTGATTTCTCTTTCCTCATCTCAGTTCCAATACTTCACATGTCTTTCGTTCTCCTGAATGTATTCCTCAGCATTCTCTACTCTCCTTTCTTCTTGTTTCTTTTATATTCTCTTCCCTTCTATTCATCTCTTCTCAATGTGCTCATCCCCTCATGCCTATTGTTTTCTCTTCGTTTTCCTTCTCTTTCCATTCCTCCTCTCTCTCTCATTCTCTCCTGTTCTCTCCTATTTTCTCTCCTCTTTGCTGCTCTTATATTCTGTTCTCTCTTTCCTCCTTCTTTCATCTCGTCTCTTCTCCCTCATTCTGCTCTTCACTCTCTCCTCTCTCTCTCTCCCCTCACTTAACCCAGGGTCTAGACATTTACCCATTTCTCTTCCCAGAGGGGGGTTGTCTGACCCGCAGCCCCTGGTGCACTAGAGACGCTCCTTCAAATATGCTGAAGTAATGTAGGCTGAAGCAAGAGATGTAAAGTTATGAGATGGAAATGAAGAAAGTATGATCACTTGAGAAGAAAAGATTGTTTGTGTAATGTTTAACCAAGAATGGAAGATTTATAGAATGAAGAAAAGAAGGCAACAAAGATGATTTCAAGTATGGTTGTAATGATGTGAATATGACCTGTGGGATAGGGTTGAAGAGCCCCTTCATTGACTGTGTCGCCATTATATCTAGGAACATTTGTAAACCGGCATCATTAGCATTTCAAAAGAGGCGGGATGACCCAAAGTTATGTATTTCTTATGCTTCGGGTATGGAAGTCAAAACTAAAGTTGAGTTGAAAAATATAATTTGTAAACAATTTTCGCCACTTAAAGAATTCATTTTGTGGAACATTCTGCCACTTGAAGATATTTGGAGTACCTAGGGCAGAAATAATCATACAATGTTTATTTGTAGAAATCATCATACAATACATGATATTTACTTGTGCGTTGTATTATTTCAACTGTGCACATTAATTGATTCAAATACAGAAATTAGTTTAATGTTTGAAATCTAACCCGGATGTGAACATTGATAATTGTCTTAACCCATTCAAGACTCTTTGATTGTTTTCAGGACCAGTTTTGCATGGGTTAATTAACTGTTTGGTACCAAATCTGTTTAGTATATAATAATACAAATTGTGGCTACTGATATAGCGCACGTTCCATCTTTCGATTCTTGCGGCGCATCACTATTACCCTGGTTATCCGATACATACTGCTATCAATCCAGCACACAAAGTGCACATTTGATGGTTCCAAATATTCTTGATTACAAAACAAAACTATGAGAAATATCTAGTCACATGTATTACCTTTTTTATGGAACTGTACAGTAATGTACAGAATGTTGCATATCCAAGTCATTCTGTAACATTTATTGACATAATAATGTCACTTGATGGCCAGAAGACTGTTACCATGTACGCCTGTGGATAGTGTTATTCTGGTCCTCATCGCCCGATACCCGATACATTTGCTCTTCACACGATCTTCTTCACAAGTTCCTCCGTTCCCCATCAGGACTTTTCATGATTGACATTTTCCTCTTGGGTTAATATAAAAATTTGCTCTACTTAATTGTTTCCAGGTCACATTTGGCACCTTTCCTTTCCCTTTTCTTGTTTTTTCATCATACTAAGTTGCCTACCTTCAGGCTTGAAATGATCTTCCATAGTATTTATCAGGCCCATGCACTCGGGAGCGCAGAAATACTTCCGGCTTTATCTCAAACGGGAAGGAACTCACATATTCCTGAAGGACACATTATTTGGAGCATGACAGCATCTTTTTTTTTTATTTGTTTTAATCAATGAGAATATGATTCGAAGAAGCTTTATTTTCTTGAAAGACATGCTATTGGGAGCTTGCCGTTTTATAATTATTTCATTTTTTCTGTGAATTCTAGTACTCTTTCAAGTATTTCTCCTAGAGTGTCCAGTATCAGGTATCCTTCACGGAGGAACACAATCCTCATGAAGGTATGAATGAATGCAATCACTATGAAGGGGATGCCTTTTGACCAACATATTTCCTTATGAATGGGACCGTAGCAATGTATCCTGGTTTGGGATATTAGTGAGCGCTTGTCCCATGGCTTAGGACTATTGAGATCATGCCCCTGGCTTAGGGTGATGATAAAAGTATTTCTGCGTGTCTATTTACATCTCTGCCAATCTTGCCCTGGATGTTAATCTGTTATTTTGTTTGTTTGTTTAGATTTCTCCATCTTTATCATTTAGAGTTGTTTGTCTGTCCATCTGTCTGTTCATGAACTTGCAATATCTTCTTCTGTTCAACATCGGTTAACCCATTTAAGACCTCTCGACCTTGTAATACCACACATTCGCCATTGACCCCAGCATGAGTATTTTATGGACAAAACTTGATTGGGTGAACGCTGTTGCTGTCCATCTCCCCCTCCCCTTCCACCAACCCTAGACCAACCAACAACCACTCACTTGTCGCCTAGAAATATAGGAAGACGTTTCTGCTTGGAGAGATATTATCCAAGATGGCCGAGACAAAGTCTGTCATTGGGAAATTGTAATTTTAGACTTGGTGACAGCGTGCTTGCCCCTTGGATGTAGAACTCAAGCTGGCTTTGATGTCAGTGAGCTGCTTACCAATCCACACATTTTAATTAGGGCCTGTGACTTTGAAACAATTATCATCCTGAATGTTTATGTATTAACACTTCTACTACTGATAATGTTACTAAATTTTCTACTGCAAGCAAAGAACTCAAGCTGGCTTTGATGCCAGTGAGCTACTTACTAATCCACACATTTTAATAATGACGTATAAAACAATTAACGATTGACAATTAACTTGTTACGTATACTATGTATACTACTGCAAGCACGAACTAAAGATGATGTTGATGACTTAAGCTGGCTTTGATGTCAGTGAGCTCCTCATTTTTAATTAGGGCCTGTGACGATAAAACAATTAACTTCTTATTACCACTCGTGGTGATTGTGCCTTTTCTACAGTTGCTCTCTGCCTCATGAACCTCCATCCTGTTCTTCACACCACAGACAAGCCTGAAAGCATAACAACAGGCCTCAACACCCAATTTTGTACTTCAAGCAAATGAGCCTTTTTTAGCTATAAAAGGAGTAGGAGAGTTCATCATCACCATCATCATCATCACCATCACCATCACCATCATCATCATCATCATCACCATCATCATCACCATCATCATCATCATCACCATCACCATCATCATCATCATCATCATCATCATCATCATCATCATCATCATCATCACCATCATCTTTATGCATACAAACACACAAAAAAGCTCATTTATCTGCATACATACACACACTCATACTTCACACAACCACGCACCATGAACACATTCCCATACTGTACACCAAATGAAGATTCAAACGATATTGCAAATGCCCATCTTGAGCGGCAGGCAGCTAATATTGAATCAAGTCCTGGTTATTATTCCTCACCCCGTTCCTGGCCCCCCTAAATACCATCAGGCCAATATGATTTGTAATCACATTTCTCATCATGGGATTCCACCACCAAGGCTCCCATCCTAGCAGCCAGGGTGTTTCAGTGGTCCGCCTGATTGGGGGATATGCAAATGATGGGGGAGGTGGGGGGAGCACACCGTATGTATTTCTTTTCGTTTACACAGATTTTCCCCCTTATGTTTCATATCGTTTTGGGCAAATATCTGGGGGCACACATATCACTGGGGTAGGGGGGGGGAACCCTATGTATTCCTTTGTTTTTACACAGATTTCCCCCTTTATGTTTGTTATTGATTTGGGCGATTTTTAATTTTTTTTTTGGGGGGGGGGGCATGTGCCCCTCACACACTCAGCTAAGCCACTTCTCCCTCCCATTATAGCTGGCTAGGGTGGTTGGTGATTTATTTGGTCTGATTTATTCTCCTGTGAGCCTGCCTTGCATACACAACCAATTATGATTCATACCAATAATAAGCAGAGGCGCATCATTTATTCCATCTCTATGTGGAGGATGAAGAGAAAGAGATAGACACAGATTTATTCCATCTATGTAAAGAAATGCACGGATGAGCAGAAAGAAATGTACACAGATTGTAGATAGATGTATTATGGTTGGAAATGCAAACATACTTATGTTGCTGTAGTTATTTTTGTATGATTATTGCAAAGACAATGTTATGATTTTATTTGCATTTGTTGCGTGACTGTGCATACTGATGTATTAGAGGCATCTTTCATTTGATTTCTAATGATGCAGATTTTGAAAGACATTAAAAGTGATCTATACATGCCATTACATTTATTTTGTTTAACATTTTCATACATTTTGATATAATTCTTAATCCAATTTTCATTTTATTTCTCTCTGTTGTGACTAATATGTAATAATGAGAACAGCAACATACACATCCTTGTAGTATGATTTGATCTGCTTAAGTCTATCATTCAACTGACTTCTTTCTGAAAATGATACAATGGCATTAAATAATGTTTTTCTTATGATTTAATTCTTATCTGTGCTCTCCAGACCTCAAGAAGCAGTTTGCACAGATGCCGTTGGGCGGACGTGAGCAGCTCGGTACCTCGGTGCACCTCCTGTGTCGCGCCCCCGAGGGAGTACCGCCACCAGAGGTCTACTGGGAGAAGGATGGCGCGGTCATCGAGCACGAGAGCGATGTCCACTACATCGTGACCTACGCAGGGGGTCTGATCATTAATCAGGCCACTGCAACAGACAGTGGCAACTACACGTGTGTGGCAAGCAACATTGCACTGATTAGGAAGACCGACCCTGCACTCGTCACAATATATGGTGAGCAACCTTCTGTTTATTAGTTTTTATTCCTTGGTCAAGAGAAATGAATTGGAAAAAATTAGATAAATTAAGAATGAATAAGATTTCACACACAACCACTACCGAACTTCTCTATCAAGGTAACAGGACCATAACTCCAAGATGTAGTTGTGATTGGCAGGTCCTATCAATAAAGCAAAAAGTGTGGAAGAATCTGTCATAATTTGTCCCAAAAGATTCTGTTAAGATGTTCATAATTCTCATCTTTTTGTCCTTCTATGCTCGGAAAGAATGAATTCTCTCAAATGCTTGAGCACTTCATCAAGGCTACTTGGCTAAAGCCAGGAGCCAGGGTTGAACTTCAATAAAGCGCAATATCAAAATGAATTATTATCATTCTCTTTTATTTTGTTCCACAGAGAATGGAGGCTGGTCCTCTTGGAGCGAGTGGGGTCCGTGTATAGGGGACTGTGCAGATGCTACCAAGACTAAGACCAGACACTGTTCCAACCCAGCACCCCTGAACGGTGGAGCGTCATGCTCGGGCAGGCCATGGCAGACTGCAGAGTGTGTCAAGAGCAATTGTCAAGGTACGCAATAAGCTTTGTTTTACCAAATTTGTTTGAATAAAGTGTAAATTTGCACCCAAGGGAGAAATCAGACACTCTTTTAACCATTAATGGTACATGGTTTTAAAGTAAAATTTGTAAGTGAAATTTATTTAGCAATCGCAGAGTGAAGAATCCTTAACATGGTTATCATCAATGTTGTAATGTTTGATCCCCTGACCAGGCTGGGGTGAATGGAGTACATGGTCCAGGTGCAGCAAGGAGTGCAGACTGATTAACATTGTTATCATTAATGTTGTACTGTTTGATACCCTTACCAGTAATATAAATGTTGTAATGTTCATCCCATAACCAGACATTTTGATGTTGTAATGTTTTCACCCCTGACCAGGTTGGGGTGAGTGGAGTACATGGTCCAGGTGCAGCAAGGAGTATAGAACCGTAACAGGGGTATCATTAATGTAGTAATGTTTGATCACCTTACCAGTAATATAAATGTTGTAATGTTCATCCCATAACCAGACATTTTGATGTTGTAATGTTTTCACCCCTGACCAGGTTGGGGTGAGTGGAGTACATGGTCCAGGTGCAGCAAGGAGTGTAGAAAGGTGCGGAGGAGGGACTGCCAGGGGCCTAACATGAGGATGTGTGCAGGGGAGTCAGAGGAAAACACCAACTGCTCTGGGGACTGGTGTGGGGGTAAGTCAAGCTGGTGTTACACCCCTTCTACCCCTCCCCCATCTCCCCTTCCCCATAGTAGACTTCCTTGAAAGGAGTATGAGTATGTGTGTGTTTGTGTGTTTGAGAGAGTTTTGTTTTGCTGTATTGATGTTGGAAGCTGCGTATGTTTTGTATGATCTTTAACTGGGTCAGTGTCTGGAATTGTGTGTTTGAGTTGTGTCTGTGTGTCTGTGGTTGTGCTTTGTACATAACATGAGTTTGTGAGTGGATGTGGATGTGTGAGTTGAATTTATTTGTTTTGGTGTGTGGAATGGTGTATATATGTATGTGTTTCTGTGTGTGTGTGTATGCTTGTGTGATTTGAGGAAGGTATTTCCCCCCCCCCCCCCCCTACAGCCCCTATGAACTAGGAAAAGAGATCTGATCCTCAGGAATGTTATGGAGTAAGAAGATACCCCACCCTCAATTTTAAATCACCCTGCCTTATATATGACATTCTCACATATTTATAAAGATAATAATAACTTCATTATTATGATAAAATGGCATTATGAATGTTAATAATCTTAAAATTGTGTATTGTATGTTAATTTATGAAAGTCTAAATACACCCATGTGTTTGTGTCTGTATGTTTGTGCATTTATTTGTCAGAGTATGTGTGTTTGCATGAGTATGTGCATGCCTTTGTGTATGTATGAATGAATGCCCCTTGTTATCTTACTGAATATATAAACAAATATGATTAATACTATGGTTCTAGTTTGAAAAATAATATGCTGTTTTACATTGATTTGTTCTTAAAATTGTTTTTATCATCAATTCATTAATTCATCAATGAAGTTCAACTTCTCAAAGAAGAACACAATATTTTAGCTATCAAATATTTTAACACTGATGAAATATTAATACATATATTTCCATTCATATTATGACTATATGCACATTTCTGCAGTTTTCTGGCATTATAAATATCTTCTGCATTATGCTCTGTTAACAGTGTGATCTTTGCTGTGGTGTGCAACGTTTCTTGCAGTTTCTTGCAGTGCACTTACTAGTCTTAGCTTCATTCAACACTTTCTGAGATTTAACCAGCTTTCCAATTTTCCCAAAACTAATTCAAGGCACTAGTTAGTCTTTCCTTTTCTGCACTTTATAAGCTGTTTGACACTTTGCCGTCTTTCCTATTAATGGATTCTTTTAAAACTGCACTTTAAAACTGCACATCATGAAACTTCCTAAACCATAAAATCATATCACATATGAATTCATAACTACTTGTAACTCTTAACATTGCGTTAGATCGATTGCTGCCAAATAGCTAAACTATAATATCAGAATAACTTATTTTTTGAGAACCTCAAACCCTTTCCAGCCCAAGAATTTTTATTTGTATGGTAATTCAGGATGACATGAAATCATATTCGACAATTTCAGGAGAGTAGTAGCTACCATAATGTTTAGGTCTTGGGGAAAATAGGGAAAATCTGATTTTTATGCAGGTCCCGACTCGTCCAAATGATAATGCTTCCCTCAAAGTTTATTTTTGAGAGATTTTGAGGGTAGTTGAGGATCAATAGCTCATTAAGATTCAAGGGAGCGATCAATGACCATGAGTCACAAGAAATATCTCTCCGATATTCAGGGATTTTTTCCCTTTCGGTCTATATTTTGTCACTTTGGCAAGACACGTTGCTGAGGTTCAGAGGACTAACACTGATGCATGTTTCCCCGATCTAATATAAGCATTGCTGTCACAATGTATCTTCCTGCCCTTATAGGAATGGTTTTCTTTGATAGACTTACTGAAGTCTTCACTGCTCTTGCGCTTGGTTGCTGTATGAGGGAAGTCCGAGTTGCCAACCTTAGGTTAATCAAAATATATCAACAACCGGACAAATACAGCTCAATATCAAGATAGCTGTCCAAATTTACCTTGCTAGTAATATGTCAGAATAAACTTTTTTTGTTGCTTGTAGTCACTGGATAGTCTAGAGGAACTTCATCGCTCTCAATACACAATTTTTCACTGCAGATTTGTCGCACTTGTTTGAGGGAGGGCGAAACCAAGGTTAATCAAAAGATCCCAGTAATGAGACAAATGCAGCTCAATATGACCATAGCTGTCAGATTTCATCTTGCTTGGGATTTGTTAGAATAATTGTGGCCAGTATAACAGGACAGCTACACATTCTTTATCGCTTATGCGGTGGTCATTTGAGGGAGAACCACATTTCTAGGTATATAAGAAGATCAAAGCCACCCAGACAAATCAAACACGGGACTGAATCATTTTGGAAGGCCAGTAACAGGAGTAAATGTGCGTTTGATGTTGGGATATTGTCTACCTTTGAAGTTATGGCCCTGTAATTGCACGATTCAGCGACCGCATCATCCCCTGGTATCATCAACTTTCAATTTCTGCTCCATGACACAAGGGTAGGGCGGCGTTATTGCCTCTAGCTTCGGTTCAAATTTTGAGCTGTTGATTGAATGTGGCATGACCCAGTGAACATTCTTGCAAAGTAACGCCCTGTATGTGTTACAGTCTAATTCCCCCAGCCTCCCAATATCCATTCTCTTTGATGGGCGGCGCACAGGCCGTCCATTGATAAGAGTCCGCCCAGTCATTATTGCTACCTGTGGATAAAATGTGATAAATCCTATCACCTTATTTTATTGCCATATTTGATGAAAGGCCAGACCCTTTCCCTAAAAAATAAGCGCAATTGAGCATGGCTAGATATTGCATAGGCAACATAAAAGTGATGAGTTCTATCATACCACATGCATGTCCAAGTTTCTTGTCATAGAATGGCATCATTCCACCATCATTTTTTCATCATCCATGCTAGATAATCATCCCCCCTCCCCAATTCCTCTCCCTATACATGTATGTTTAGCTTCCATATTATATTAACCCATTCAGGACTGGTCCCAAAAATACTCAGGCTCTGGTTTCTGGAGAATACATGCTACAGCAAAATGAATCAGTCCTGAACAGGTTAAAGTGACATATATTTAAAAGAACTGGAGTGAAAAGGTGGGTTTGTAATTCTTATGAACCCTTACAGGACTGTTCCCATACTCAAAACCTGACACATAAAAACATGCATGTGTGACTATATTTCATTACTTTGATTGGGTAAAGAAACTAGAGGATAAATATGGTTGTTATTCAGAGCTCAAAAAGACTTTATTCAGTAAATAATGTATAGCCATCACTCATTCTAGCCCCTGTGCTTATCTACAGCTTAGCACATTGCATTTCAAATGGTAGTTTAGACATGAACTTAGTAGTAGGTTCATGGTTTAAATAACAAATCATTGTATATGTATACAAATATTAGATTGTCCCCCTTATAAATGAATCAGCGTCTAAAGGATTTACACCCCCTGTAGGCTGCACTTAGAGCACATGACTTCAAAATGGTGATTCCTCAAAGAAACAAGAGTGCAATAAATCCTAAAAAAATTCAAATCTGAAAAGTAATTGGTCTTTAATCCCCTTCCTTGTTTCCATTCCTTGGCCCTCTGTAAGGGTCATTGACCAGTTCCCATTTGTAAGTGACCAAACCAAATGCCTCTGGACATTGTAGATTGAGTGGTCAATCAACGGTCAGTGTAAATGGAAAGGACGTTGTTTATTATGCAGGAGCTGGTGTTAATTCAGATTCAGATATTAATAATTGATCTACATAGATGACATATATTCATTGTTTTGAGAGATGCTTGGATACACATGTGAAATGTTAGGGAATGTGATGGTTTTCTTGCAACCTTTTTCAGAAAGGCTTGTGTGATTAAACATGCTACTGGGTGACAAAACTAATACTGCTAACAAATTAGCAGAAATATTTTTGTTGCCTTCATGCATGCTAATTCGATAGAGAGTGACTGGGCTTAAAACAAAAAGAAGATGATTTTGTAATTTTCCCTGTATATATATTTCTTTCTCTTGCTTTATGCTTGTTTTCATCAAAAAAATATTTTGTCAGTATATCGTTCATAACTTTTTAAGGGACATTGAATGTTTTATTTTCAAAACCAGAAAACAAACAAAAAGACAAGTAATTCTAGGAAAAAAACAAAAAAAACATAGGACAAAGAGGGAGACATAGTAATAAATGGAGGGAAATAAAGACAAGAGAGAGAGAGGGGGAGAGAAATTGAAGGACCGTAGGAGGAAAGGGATTGAGTATAGCATCTTGAAAACATGAGTGTGCAAATAAAGAAAATTGTTGAATAAATCTTGAGATCTGTGTAAATAAATGAATATCCATGTTCAAGTCAAGATGGCAATGTAAATCATCACCTCTGCACTCTGCACCACTCAATACACTAGCCTCTAGGTACTCGCTGGTATCCATTTCTCTAGGACGATAGTCTTGCAATTTTCTCCATTCATTCCCATGAACGTCTTATGCCATTTCCCAAATCACGATTAGGTCTAGTAAATATTGTAATTTACCAATATCTGTTAGACTCTCAGCTGGAGACCAATTGTCTTTATGGCCATTAATGAGGATGCGAAGGAAAGATGGAGATGGAATTTTTACTGCAAATATTCTCAAAGAAACGATTCTCAGAAAATCTCTTTATTTCCATCTTCCTTTTTTTTCTCACAAACTTGAAAAGAGAAAATCCTTCTTGATTACTAAATATGATACCTACTAATGATAAGAATTTATTATACTTCTTCCTCTGTTCAAAATCCATTTTTTGATAAAAGATAAAAATATTGTCGCATCTGAAATGCAGTGAAAACACAAAAGTGGTGCACGAAAAAAACATAAGCGGAGACTGATCGTCTCCGATATGGTGTGAATCACGGCCAATATGAATTGACTGCATTATGATCCAATAGGGGATGATATTAATCTGGTGCGCAGTATCAACAGATGGTTGTGGGTATAGCTGCCTGCCTGCCTGCCTGTATGGTTATTGCTAATTAGGGATTAATGGCCTATGCATACACAGATATAGGGCAATGGGACTAACAACTAGGAAATATGGAAATGGTTGGTGGATTCTGAGGGAAGGAAAACATTGAATTGTTGGCATTGAGATTGATTTATATCCTTGTAAACATAGAAGTAGTGGGATTGTTGATTTCAGGTTTTATCTGTTTGGAATAAGGATGCTAAATTGAATTTTCAACGGTGGTTTAGTGTTTAGTTGCGTTAAGTTTAAACTCTAGCTCAAATTGATGTAAGATAAAGTATGATGAATACTGGCACAGATGTTAAGGCCAGAAATGCAAAACAGATATACTCTTAAAACACTCATAGGGTAATAGGCGTCATAGAAGAAAAGGATTATAGTCTAAGAAATTACTGTGAACGCTGCAATTTTTGGAGACCATTAACTCCTTATGTAGTCCCCAGTGATCTAATGATATATTATGGCTTAAAGACCCTGTTTGTCACAATGTATGATGCATGTTTGAAATATGAGTGGATAATTGATTAATCCCTCTTGGGTTATTCAACTTACCCATTCCCAATTTTCTCGGAAAATACTCGGGGTGGGGTCTATGGAGATGGCATGTAACATACATTGTACATTCTTCATGCACTCATATTTCATAGTTTACTTACATGTAGCTTACATTATGACTAAAAATTTAAAATAGAAACAAAAACAAATTCAGAGTGGTATTTGATACGATCTGGCTTGAAAAATAGCCCCCCTCCCCAGATATGGACTTACACATGAGCATACACACACACTCATGCACACGCTCACACATATTCACACAAACATAAACACATGCACGCACACATACTCAAGCACAAACTGTATGCACAAATACACTCACACTAAAAAAGTAGCATTTTATTTTGTTCTCCTTGGCCTCAGCCAGACTAAGTATCCATAATTGATTAATCCCTGTTGACTACATGATGTATGACATGAGTCCTCTCCCCAAATGCTGGCTGAATGTTTACAGGACCAGCAGGTCCAATTCCTGGCATGCCTTGGGTCCAGTAACAGACCCCGCACATCATGAAGAGGCCCAAATGAGGAACAATACCCTCCGAAGAAAAAAAATAGAACATAATAAATGAACAGAATAACTGAAATTAAAGTGCAGAGTAAAATATGAAAAAAGATCATGTAAAAAAGAGAAAATGGTAGAAATTATAATAGTATTTTGATCTACTCTATTTAGTCGAAGATCTGAAAAGTCATATTTTCTGATAAACATAATTAATCATTCTGTATGAATTTATTGGATGGGAGAAAATAATCAGGGGAAATATTAGAGAAAAGTTTCTATCCAACTGTACCTGTATTTTGTATTAACCCGTTCAGGACTGGTCCCCAAAGTACTTGTGCTGGGGTCTATGGAGAATACATGTTATGCCAAAGTAAATCTGCCTTCAATGGGTTAAGTAACATTGAAGCAAACATGATTCCAGTCATTCCTGTAAGAGTTGAGTGAGACCCAGAACTTTAAAGACTAGCAGAATCTACTACAAATGACAGCTATCACTGTCACATAACCTACCATTAGAACCAAAAGTAAGACCTACTTAATTGTTGAGAAGGAATTGTGCCTGTCGATTTGGGGAATAGGAATGATAAATGTGATGTCACAAGGGCAGTTAGGTGGCTCCTGATGCGTTCTTGTTCCAGACATAATGTCATATTGTTGGGAATGTTATGGGTTAACTATCCATATTATCAACCCCAAAGTGCATACATTTTAAAACGTGTGCCCCTTTTCCTCATCCCTTCTGTATGTACTGACCAAAGTTCTTGACCGCAAGCAATTATATTAACCAATAAAAGATGGTTTGTTTTGTTCATAACACTCATTCTCCATTGACCCCAGCCCAAGATGGTTTGTTTTGTTCATAACACTCATTCTCCATTGACCCCAGCCCAAGTATTCTGGGGACCAGTACTAAATGGGTTAAAGCAGATGTTTGATTAAATGGGGAAAATATTAAAACTATATTTTATACAGATCAATTAGAATTGTATGTAATTAAAGCTAATATTTTGATTGCCCCGTCCCCCTCCATTTTTTGTTTATATTTAATAATAATAATAATAATAATAATTGCATTTATATGGCGCTTTATATGGGCGTTTCTAAGCGCACTGGTGGTCTGTCTAAATAAGAAAACTAGTAAACACGATAGCATAAAAACAATACAACACTAAAGTCAAAGTAACTTATAAGAAATAACAAATACATGTATATGTGATACAATGCTTAATAACTAAAATTACAACTGCTTAAAAAGATGGATTTTGAGGAGGATTTCATATTTGATAAATTGTCTGTCTATTCTCTATAGGAGTTATAGTACGACATCCCAGATTGTATGGGTAAAATAAGCATAGAAAATGCATGTGGTACAATGAAATTCTTGAGTAAGATTTAGAAATAATACTTGAAAATTCCATCATTGACTTTAAGAGTTGTACTTCATAAAGTGCAACCCCTAAAAGTGCATTGATGCTTGACCTGTGTGATTATGTAGTTTCTTTTTCCTGTTAGGTATTTTTAATGTATGTATGAATTGAAATGATGGGAAACTAAATCCTTTAGTTGAGATCTTGAGTAGGGGAAGATGAAGTACTTTCATCTTTTGATTACGTCATTGTACATATTCTCAAGACTCCAATCACAATGAGAGCATTGGATTCTCTGTTAACGAATACCCTCCTGAAACATAAATGCTCCATATGTTAACCCCTTGACTACAGGAACCGAGTGGGCTGTGTACAAAGTCTATGGAGATTTTAGAATCTCAAAGGGAACGGGTTAACTAGATATGGATTCTGTCTAGGAGAGCAGTGGTTAAAACTCATCATTAATGCTGCCATTGCTCTAAAAAAAGGATGATAAAAATCCTTCATACACTCTATTGCTAATATTAACAAAAACTTGCTTGGAAATATTCCCATACTCTACCGTTGTACAGATAAAGACTTGAGCACTGAGACAATCATACACACTCCACCAATTCAATTCCCATTATATCGAATAAAGAGGTCGGTGGGGGTCTTAGCGGAGACAGTGTTTATGATTATTGATGTAATTTTGGGGGAGAAAGCAAGTCAGATGGACGCCATCCGTAGCTGAGAGAAGACTCTTTAAGGGATGCTAATGATGCAGCGTCTGAGGTTGGAGGAGCTCTCTCTCTCTCCTCCTTGCATCTGACTCTTTAAGGATCCTTCTCTGAGGATCGATGGGTGACTTGCTTGCAGGCATGCCGCTATGCTCCACGCGTGCATCTGTTTTCATTGTGTGTGTAGTGCCGAGAGTTTCGCAATTGCCTCTGGTCTTTTTGTTGTCATGTCAGGATCCCTTTTTGTGTTTGGTTTATAGATTGTGATGTTATTGTTTCATAAGTTTGTATATGTGTGTGGGTGGTTGTGTGTGTGTGTGATTGGGGAAGCTGTCTGGCTGTTATGTTTTTGTACAAAATTATATTTATATTTGTAGTTCCATGATAAACTTTTAAACAAATCTCATCCTTAAACTATCCTTATTTTGTCTCTAAACCTTTGCATTTTTTCTTTCCCCATCTGTACTTTCCTTTGTTTCTCTCCTTTGGACTATCATGCTTATTTTCTTCTCAATGTATTCCTAAGTAGTAAACAACCTCTCATAGTGAGAAACTTATCAAGAGAGAGACTTGATCAGAATATGAATGCTTAAATAATGGCTGCAAATATTCCAAATCTCCCAACCTATTTACACATCAAGAGAAAGATAAAATCCATAGTATAAATGCGTAAATAATGGCCATTTTTCCTTGCCACAAATATTCCAAATCTTCCAACCTACATTTATTTACACTTATCAAGAGAGCGAGATTTAATAAGAATATGAATGCGTAAATAACATACGTTTATTTTCCATTGCAACAAATCCCCCAACCTATTTAATCTTGCAAATTGCAGCCATTTGGCAGATCTGGTTCTTTGAGGGATCAGGGAGGGATTGACGTCGGTCTCTGTCATCATGGCTGTATATGAGGAGGAGGGGACTTATGGGGAGTATTTACTTGGAGATCAAGAGTTGAATCAAAGCCACTATTCACTTGTTTACATCAAATTCACATGATCCCTTCACATGACAAAAAAGAGAGAAAATGTTGATGTTATAGTAGTGTTGATCATGGATATTTGTTTGGTCATTTGCTGGTAGATGAAGATTAGAATTAAAGCCACCCTTCACTTGTTTCATGCGCAAGAATTTCTAAATGAAATTCATACATTCTTATATTACTGTAAATCGAGTTGACAGAATCAGTGGATTATGTATATTTGTTGGAACATTTGCTAGTAAATCAAGATTGGTATTAAAGCCACCCTTCACTTGTTTTACTACAAGTATTGTTTTCATGAAATTCATACATTCTCTTCAATGAAAGAAGAAAATGTTGATATTATGGTAAACCAACTGAATACGTGGATGATGGGTATTTGTTTGGTACATTAGCTTCTAGATCAAGATGGGACGTAAAGCCACCCTTATTGTTGTTTCACACAAATTCTTTGTATATCTGTGGAATTCATATATATGTTTAACTTGGATAAACAAAGATAATTTGACATTTTATAAATGGAATATGTAAGTGCATTATGCACTAAATGGGATAGTTTCATAAAGGTTATAGTGATTATGGACACATTTGTAGTACTATTTCAGTTACCATTAGTGTTGCAAATTGCTACTTGGATGAAGACATAATGATTATCTTGGCTTTATCAAACTCGAATGGCTAATTGCCTTTTTAAAAATTGTGGCCTAGTTGAGGTGTGTTAGAATACCTAAAACAGTCCTTTTTCACTAAAGCGTTGGTGGGTGTTAAACACCCAAACACCCCCTGGGTACGCCTAGATGAGTATGGCTTCACCCCAAACACCCCCTCTGTACGCCTAGATGAGTATGCTTCATTGTTGGGCTTCCTCTCTTGCTTCAACCTGGAAATTCCATCTCAAACTTTGATTACATGTTCATCCCTCCCTCCCTCTGTACTCTGTCTCCTTCCCTCCCTCACTCTGTACTCTGTCTCCCTCCCTCCCTCCCTCTGTACTCTGTCTCCCTCCTTAGAACGTTCCCAAGCCCTGTCAGTCTCATCTCAAACTCTCACTTTGTGATAATACATGTTGTACAGATGCAGGCATGTTGTATGGAATTTAAATGGTATTTGACGGGTTAACGGCGGTTTAGGGTCAGGATGCTAAGCTTGGGTATGATAGGGTCCTTTCTCTCCTCCCTCTACCTGGAAACCTCCATCTCATCCTCCTCCCTAGATACCCTCCACCCCCCCCCCCCCTGGAAACTCCATCTCATCCTCCTCCCTAGATACCCTCCACCCCCCCCCCCCCCCCCCCCCCCCGGAAACCTCCATCTCATCCTCCTCCCTAGATACCCTCCACCCCCCCCCCCCCTGGAAACTCCATCTCATCCTCCTCCCTAGATACCCTCCACCCCCCCCCCCCCCCCCCCCCCCTTGGAACTTGCCTGAACCTTTAAGTCTCACCTCAAACTCTCATTTTGTGAGACTACATGTTGTAGGAATGTATGTATAAGAGGTCAAATGGTGTTGGATGAGTTAATGAGGGTTTAGGGTCAGGAAGCTAAGCCCTAGAATGATAGGGTTCTAATGACATCTAATAGACTATGAGATGTCTTGGACAATCATCTCCATAACTCTACTTGAAGAGTGACGAATGTTTATTTTGTAGTGATAAGGTCAGGAAGGGCAGAGGAGGTATTTTAGTCTGATTAGACGAGAGAGTATGAGAGGATGAAAATGATATGAGGAGAAAAGAGAGAGAAGGAAGAGTTGAGAGAAGAGGGGGAAAGATGGAGAGAGGAAATTTTGGGAAGATGGTGATGGGCAACATTTCAAAGCAGATATTTGAGTCTGATTAGAGGGAGAGAGGATGAGATGAGGAGAGAAGAGAGAGGGTAGGAGAAAGAGAAGGGAGGGATGAGAGAAGAGGGAGAAAGATGGAGAGAGGAAATGAAAGAGTGATAGTTCTATGACCTGATAGGGGACATTGTCAAAGCAGATTGAAGAAAAGTACAAGATAATGATAATTGCAACAATATCCAGTGATGCTCAGGACAAATATATGTATATTATTGAGGATTAAATTATGAAATATTTCTTATTTTATTAAAGTGATATACATCAAATACATCATTACTCCAACATTCAAATCACAAATCATTCAAATGTTATCTATGTGATATCAGTATTTGGGTATTTCATTATAACACAAACATATAGCAACCAATTGAGTCGATTGCCTCAACGTACAAGGCATTTTAGTTGCAGGTCAATTTGTCAGTTTAGTCAATGTGTGTCGTACCAATTACATCAACACTTGCTCAAGAGATATGAGTGGATGTTTGCAGAGCAGGGCCCCGTAACCAAGCAGAGGAGCACTCGCCTCTGAACGTGACTCTTTCCGCCTTTCTGTGTTTACACCAGTAAGTGCACAGTTTTTACTACAGAGGTGTTCACACGTATTTCACCCACCCACTATATTAAATGCCTGTTTCGTTTTCCATGATTTTTTTTTTTTTGGGGGGGGGGGGGGGGGGGGGGGGGGGGGGGGGGGGGGGGTGTAGAATGTACACTAGTTTTCATTTGAACTGGAAGACGGTTTTGATGAATAATAATCTCACTGTGTTACTGATTGTGCATGTGCATATCCTTAGGAAAATAAATATAAAAGAGTTACCTATAAAGCCCTCATCTCACATCCTATACATAACAACCCTCCCCAAAAACCCATACAAGATGTCTTTGGATAATAGTTTCTTTGTACATTAATGTCTATTTATTACAGTAAGTGCAAACGCTTACTCATATTTTGAGTGGAAAACTCTTAAGAGCAGCTTTAAGTGAGTGATGTGAACACTGCTTCATTTGATACCCCATCAAACAAACAAAGTCAAGAATATTTTGGACAGACAGACACAAAATGGAGAGGGTAAGACTGTGTTCCTGACAGCTCTCTTAGCTGACCTACAATATTCCATGTCAACTTCCGTCTTGCCAAGGGACATTCATCTACTCCTTATCATAAGTTTGGGTTTGTTTGACCTTCAACTGTTGCTAAGTATGTGGTAGTTAAATGATAATGCTCAGTACCCCAGTCCATTCCAGTCTATTCATGTTTCTTCATGTTTCAAGTTGTAATGTTTATTATAAGGTCTTGCCAAAGGGAAGACTAGTACAACTTATAAGGGATCATTTCTTTCAAAGACTGGTAGTGATTGGGATAATGATGAATGAATGGATGATGATGTTGATGATGATGATGATGATGATGTTGATGATGATGATGATGATGATGATGATGATGATGATGATGATGATGATGATGATGATGATGATGATGTTGATGTTGATGTTGATGATGATGATGAATGATGATGATGATGATGATGATGATGATGATGATGATGATGATGATGATGATGATGATGATGATGATGATGATAATGATGTTGATGAGGATGATGAATAATGAATGAATGATGATGATGAGGATGATGATGATAATGGTGATGGTGATGATGATGTCGATGGTGATAATGATGTTGATGTTTTCATTTCTCATACTAAAAATACATCACCTTTCTAAGGGACATATCTTCACAGACTAAGGAAGAAGCTCTACATGCTCTTAATAGTTAATGCTTCACAGTTCTCCATTGACAAAGCATGTTAATAATTACTGACAAATGAACCCCATGTGGGGGAATAGAGGTGGCAGGCATTAAGTAAAATTGCTCGCTAAATGCCTTATTTTTCATTCCATGGTTATCTTCTGATCCACTCTCGTTCCCTTCCCATATCAGCTTGGTATTTCAGCATTATTTTGAGGTCGTGCTAAGAGCGCTACATTTGTTTTAGATTTCAACCGAGTTGAGGATGGGTTTAGGGGGAGAGTTGAAAGAGGATTTGGGCGCTGCATTGGCATGCCTCAGATACTGGGAGATGACAAAGGGGGCCAAGAGTTGATCTGAATGGCATCTGGTCTCAGCAACTGCTCCCAAACCTTCATTCAGACTGATCCAGTATGGATGTTTAAAGGCCCAGTCAGGTCTTGTGACCTCTGAAATGTATCCATTTTGTATGGCCACTGGTTTTTGAGAGCGTTATAAAACGATATCATAATTCAGCATTACGTGACTTCCAGGAGAAATGTAGATGACAAATTTGATATTGGATAAAAGTGAAATAAATATATATTGTTTAAATTATAACAGTTTGATGGATCTTAAGTCTTTTATGATACTATTTATGAAATCTTGAATTCACCCAGCCCAAGTTATTCAGTCCTAAACTGGTTAAAGTGCTTCAAAAAAAAAAAAAGGATGTTTGTGATGATGCTTGATCAAAGAAAATAAAAACAATAATATTATACATTTTTAATTCACACTCCCCAAGTTATTTTGTGACGATATAGTCCCAACTGGTTTAAGTTCAAAGAACAAAAAAGATGTTTGGGATGATGCTCGATTAAAGAAAACAAAAATAATATCAAACCCACAAAGCTCACGCTGCCTGTCTGACAGCATCAAGGTTTAATCTGGTCACCTCCCCCTGCTTTCCCACAAGCCACATGAGTGAGGGGAGAAAGGGAGCCCTCGTGTGTGTGCGTTGTGTGTGTACCTAGGCAGTCCAGTCCGCAACAATGATTGACATGGACCTTGAAGGAAGACTAAGCCCTTGGTCATTGGATGCAGATAATGGGGCATGGAATCCCATGATGCCAACTCAAACCATCTGCATCACATGGGTAGCGATGGAAATTTATGGGGGCTGGATGGGAGCTGGAGGGTGGGGTGGGATCTAGCCCCCCAAATACCAAAAGGAGCCCCCATTAATGTGCATAGAGTTCAAAGCAACAACAATTTAGAGTGCTATTTGCATGCAGGCGAGTTTGATAAGTCACCCCCAAAAACAGATCCCCCCCCCCCCCCCCCCCCCCTCTGTGCATGGGGGGATACCATACTAGATGTTTTGTCTATTGTTTCTGAGCAGATGTTAGAAGCATGTTCAGTACCCGGAGAACCCAAATGCTCTGATGTGCAGTGATGTGTATGTTCTTTCTTTCTACATTGTCCTAGACTTATATCTTATTTCTTTTAGAAAACCTGTTCAATGATACTCTGTCTCTATGTCCTATTTGAAGTGCACCCCCCCCCCCCCCCCTCCCAAACAAAAACAAAAAAGGTTAACCTGTTTTAGGTATCCTTACTACTTTATCAACACTGCACCCTCTCACACACCCAACAAATCCATGTACTTAAAAAAATGAAATCATGACAAACCAACCTCCTGCCTAAAGCCAAGGCAGCCTTAAATTAGCTTTTAACTATATATAGGAATTTGACAATTTAGGGGACAAGAGGTTAACAAGCATGTCCAACAAGAATACATCAGGGTCACGAGTCCTTTGTTGCCACCCAATGGATGACAAGCCAAGCCTATCCTACTCAATTACCCCATTTCCCCGCTGTGATAACCCACCACATGAACATGACAACGAGACTGCAAAATTAAAAGATGCACCATATTAAAATCAAGGGGATAAAAAAGAGATTCATCATTATATTGATGACAAATCCTCTGTCATGATTGTTATGGGCTAAGGTTATAGGGTCTGTGTTCTAATTGTCTAAACCAAAAAATAAAACGGATCCACCACATGAAAGAGAAGAGGCGGATAAAAAGACCCTCAAAATGCATCATGATTTTGATTTTTTTAAACCCTCTGACATTGTAGTTACTGGCTAAGGTTAGGGTCTGTGTTCTAATTGTCTGTAACGAAAATAAAAACATATCCATGGTCGTCCACCACATGAAAGAGACAAGGAGGATAAAACGACAAAAAAAAAACATAATAATTTTGATGAAAACCCCCTCTGACATTGTTGTTAGGAGCTAAGGTTATGGTCTGTGTTCTAATTGTCTTTGACAAAAATAAAAACAGATGGGGATGGACTAATGATGCACTCATCCGTTAAAGTAGACGAGTGAAATATAAAAAAATGGATGCACCACAATTTTAATGAAATAATAACCCACAGAAAAGCCTTAACTGACTTAAGGTAAGCTTATGAATAACTTCTTGCCTCGGTTGAGTCGATGTGTCAATTATTAGGGGTAGGAGGTGTATTCTAATTGTTTATGACCAAAATAAAACAGATGGGTTCGAACCAAAGATTCATTCATCCATTGAAGTAGACAAACAGGAAACGTAAAGAAGATGCACCACAATTGTAATGAGAAAACCACCCTCAATGAAGGGGTTTTCAGTAGGCTTATAAATAGCTTCTTGCTTTGGTTGACTGGATGTGTTCAGGTAAGGTGAAGGGGGAGGGGTAGGGGTGTATTTAAATTGTCTATGACCAAAATAAAACAGATGGTGATGAAGCAAAGATTCATTTATCCATTAAAGTAGACAAGAGGATACAAAGTAAAGATGCACCACAATTTTAATGAGATAACAACACTCAATGAAGGAGTTTTCAGTGGGCTTATGAATAGTTCCTTGCCTCGGTTGAGTCGGTGTGTTAGGTTTAGGTGAAGGGTTAGGAGCAGGGGGTGTATCATCCTCCAGAGAACAGATGGCGGTGGAGCACGGATTTGCTCATCCATTCAAAATATTTCATGATACATCGCCAGATGGTCAGTTGCGTTCTCTTCTGGTCAACCCATTCCCTCCCTAACATTGTACTCTACATACACTTGATCAGTTGTTCACTGGTTTCTGTAGGCAGTGGGTTAAGGGTCTAATTAACCTGAAAATGGTTGAGGTATGGGCTAGAATGGTTCATTTGATCTAATACCGTACACATCGTTCCGTAATTGGAAGTGTTGGGTGAATATGTGAAGTGATTGATGCGCATTGTTTGGTATTAGATTGACAGGAAGATGCTGGAAAAGTTCATCTTATTTCTATTTAATAGAGATTTTATGAAAAAATATTTTCTTATAAATTTTACTTGGGAGTATGAGGGTTTATCTGCACTCTCGCTTATGCCTTTGAAGTACTCGTAAACTGCCAAATCACAGCTTTATGGGCAGTTTACGGTGGTGGCTTCTAACATTAGAAACTAATTTTCATATTCATTTGGCTTGCTTTTTGACAGCTTGTTTAGCCAATTCTAGGGTCAGTACTATCGCACTTTTCACTATAAATATCACCCCGGTCAACGGATGCAATTATTCCAGCACATGCGTGCTCTGTATCCTCATCACTTGGGAGCATCCCAGCCAGTCACTAGAACTAGCTTCAGCGTATCACCAGCTTTTCATCCTTAAATCCCTTTCATCACCTCAGAGCTATTTCTTTTGTAATATTAGATTTGTTTGTCACTTTTATTTGTTTACAATACACTTTTGCACGATTCTTATTTAGTGGATGATGAGATAGTTTTTATAACCCATTTGCATGATTTTAATGAATAGTACTTTGTTTGGTTGTGTAACTTGCATGAATATATTTGCCTGTTTTGCTACCTTAACCACATTTTCCATTTGCATGCCCCTATCTTCTCACCTTTGCATGATAACCTCATAATCTGAATAATTAAATAACTTTTCTCATTTGTTTTGCATGAATTTCTCTCATTCGTTTTGTTTACTTTGCGTTCAGATCATCGTTTACTATTGTTTTTATTTCCCTCCAACTTTGATTTTCTTCTCCCGTTCAGTGGTTCCCGCCGGTCTCCCCGATGGAAACCCGCCCGGCGCGAGGGATGCGACATCCCAAAACCCCTATGTGCTAGCTCCTAACATGCCCGATCCGGCCGTGTATTACCCCAATACTGGAGTAACCACCACCAAAAACCCCACCGGTGAGAAGGACTTTTCACTTCTGTCCTCTCAGATATAGTTGATGAATAGTTAGGTATCGCACACTCTAGGCAGGGCTTGATATTAGCGCGTGTTTCCTCATGGTCCTGTTGGGCAATGAAGTCGAATCAAATAGTTTGGGGTCTTTCAAACTTGATGGCCCGAACAAGGAGAAATTTTACAAAAGTCGGAAACAATTTTGCGTTATTGAAATGTTTATGGCCCGAAGCTCAAGTAAAGGCAAAAATTGGAGATCAAAAGTTTGGGATCTTTTTGGTGGGAAAGGTCCAAGCTTTTTTTGTTGTTTCATTTTGTCCCGTACATCACATATTCTGCGTAAATACAAATCAAAATTCATGTCAAAGACTACAGCACTGATTGCTACATGTATGTAACATACAAAGGCTATCAATACCTTTAATACACACTTTAAATTATATTCAGAGAAATATGCATCATCCGTTAGTATGGAGGTACATGTATGATTTGTGTGACGAGACACGCGATGTACGGGACAAAAAGCTTGGACCTGCCATGGCCCAAACAAAAAACTCATTGCAAAGTTTGATACATTTAGAGTTGACTGTTTGAGCAAGTAAAGTTAGGTATTAGTGATATTTTGGCAGCCTGAAGTGTATTCATTTTTAGTAGCACTTGGCCATCAGGCTTGTGCTAATGTTGAGCTCTGCCCTAGACCTAGGACCAATAATGATACTCTTTGCACTAGTATGTAGATAGAATACTTCAATTATCAGTCAAATATTTGAATATATGAATAATAGCGAATAGAGTTTTTGAATCTAGGAGACCAAACATCTAACATTTCTGTACATACTTGTCATACTAAAACTGGTACATTTTGTAGATGGTTGTGGTCATTGTGTAAATTGTTAGAACAGTTTTTGCCCATGAACACTAATAAGACTGATCTAGTGTTACTTCTTGAAAAACAAATTGCAGATTCAGTCACAGAATATATATACAGAGACATTTTTCTGGAATAAAGCCATTTTCCATACAAGTTTGGCGTAGGAATGAAAGTTGGTTGCACCTTTGTCAAGAGATGGCGCTATTTCACATTGACTATAAGCTATATGTGAGTGTAGATTGTTTATTTTAGAAAGCAACAATTGACCAATGAGCAGATTTATAGGGTTGAGAGATGGATGGAGAGAGAGATCATTAAATGATGAAGGACAAATAAAAGAATCATTAGGCAACACTTAAAATGATTACACAATGATATAGTCCCTGCAAATTATTGGTTTGAAGGTTTCATATCGGCTCATTGTGCACCTTTGAATTCATGTTTTTGCCTGAATTTTAAACCAAAAAATCATCACCCATGGAGTGGACATATATAACACATACAGCATTGGTATCTTGATTGTATGTGTGAGTGTTTTGCATTTGTAAAGTAATATATAAATATTATCATATATGAATAGTTATCTATGAATGTTTTTATTTACAAGTATGTAAGCATATATGCAACTCATTAATAATGTGAGTCCTACACAGGCATAACAGAGACATACTAGAGTTTACCCATTGTCATGATGATTTGTAATTGTTGCATAGAGCAAAAGTAACATCAATAAATCTTCTCCAAAATAAAGAATAACTACAAAAGTGCAGAAAGAATTACCTTTCAAACCAAACGGTATCCTTCAAAAGTAATTATAAAGTCTTGTTTCTTTATTTCATTTGCATTATATAATTTTCATGTAACTTCTCTTGTTGCCATGGCAGCCACCAAGTCAGGTCTGAAGATGCACATCGGTCTGTACATCGGCATCGCACTCTTCGTCATCCTCCTCCTCCTCATCTTCATCTTCATCGCCATCTATCTGACCACCAAGAGGAAACGGGGCAACTCTCCCAGCTTCACCACTACTTCCACAGGTAAGATACATAGTTAGCCCATCCTATGCTAGAATGTACAAACCCCATAGAGTTAATACAGGTTCCTGTAGGCCATGGGTTAGACCTGTTCCATACTTGATTGTGCCATCTCCATAGAGTTAATACAGGTTCCTGTGGGCAATGGGTTAAAGCTGTTCCATACTTGATTGTGCAATCTCCATAGAGTTAATACAGGTTCCTGTGGGCAATGGGTTAGACCTGTTCCATACTTGATTGTGCAATCTCCATAGAGTTAATACAGGTTCCTGTGGGCAATGGGTTAAACCTGTTCCATACTTGATTGTGCAATCTCCATAGAGTTAATACAGGTTCCTGTGGGCAATGGGTTAAACCTGTTCCATACTTGATTGTGCAATCTCCATAGAGTTAATACAGGTTCCTGTGGGCAATGGATTAAACCTGTTCCATACTTGATTGTGCAATCTCCATAGAGTTAATACCAGGTTCCCACAGGCAATGGGTTACTGGACAGAGGAGAGACCTTAATAATGATATAATTGGAATATCATAACACGCTCATAATTATCACAATGTGACGCTCCTCACCAAATATTGCCCCATGTCATTGAGGACAGTTCAGATCCACACAATCATCTTGTGTACCATCTTAACTCCCTGGGGAGCATACTTCTCATGTATGAATAAAGGAGAGCAACAATGCTGATTTGAGGGGTACAAGTTCTTGGCCGTTGATCAGTTTTAAAACTGGACCATTTAATAGAAGTATAGTGCCCGACACAATAATCAATAAACATAACAAGAAACTTATTTAATCTTGCCCCCATTATCTCCATTCAATAGTTGAATTTTTTTTGGAAAGTCTTTCATCACTTTAGATTTTAATATGTTCGTAATATTTTAAAGTTAAGACATAATAGTTTTTTAAGTTTTTATGATCACAGACAAAAACTTTAAATTAACTTAATATTACTTGATAATTTCAAAGCCATAAACTATTATTAATATTGTACATCAAATAGGTTAGGAATATATTTTCTACAAATGCCCCTTTCTGCTTTGATGTAAAATGCATGTCTAAGTCCCTTTTATGTTGTGAAAATTGTTTGAATCGTGAAGTTGTTTAGTTTTAAAATATTGCTATAGTATTTCGAGAAAGTTGTGTATTTAATAAGTGTATAGGATAGCAAAGAAAAACTAGGTATTTGTGATTTAGTAACTTTTGCAGTTAAAAATGACAGTGTATTAATCTTTGGAAGTGTTTTGTTTTTAATAATGCCTTTAGAAATGTTTGAAAAACATAGACAGAAAAGGTAATTTCTGGTGTGCATGTGTTTTGTTGTCTCTGTTATACAGTATATGTTTCTAGTTAGGAAACTTTTCTATGCATGCTGCAAACATTCTTTCTGCTTCAATGAAAGTGGAAACAGACTCCATCCATATTTCTTTCCATAGAAACTTAGAAATGTTAAGATCAAGTCAAATATCCTCTTGTTTTAAAACAACAGTGAGCATACAATTTTCCGTATTTGAACTGAATATTTCAACTGTACCTTGAATTGTGAACTAGTACTGCAAAACCCTTAAAAGGTCACCAAATGTAAAGCTGAACAAATTCTAAAATAGTTAACTTTGACAATACAGTGTCTGTGACATTGCTTGATTTATTACAATTCTTGTATGAGATCATTACCAAAGAATAGCAAAATATGAATATGTAGAGAAATCATAAATACCCAAATCAAACAAATTTAATTGATGCAACTATAAATAGTCCTGTGAGGTAAAAAGTTACATTTCGCTTTAAATGTAGTCTACAAGTATTTTCTGTCTTGCCTTGATGTGTTTTGATTTGCTTTGCATGAAACTCTTTGCGTTTGCTTCTATCCTCTCTCTCTGTGTCTTTGCCCTGGCTGCCCTGCAACCCTCCAACCTACCAACCAAATCAAACAACAAACACAACGTTAACAGATGAGTGCAACCTGGCTATGCTTACAGCTCCCCCAGACATCACTACGCAGACCATGCAGTCATCTCTCCGCTCCAACGGCTGCCACATGTCACATGTAGATGAGAAGATTCCAATGACTGGGACGCCCACGCATCCACACCACCCCGATCTCACCAACGGCAAGCTCTCGCATCCACTCACGGTCTCGTTCTCACCGAAAAAGGGCGGGACGATCACGCAACTCGGCTGCCTCGGGTCGTCAGACATATCGCAGTACTCGTTGGCGAATGGCTCGCTACGATCACATCCACACCCTCACGCTCAGATGCTGTCGCCGACGTCAAAGAGCCACACATACGTGCCACTGGTTGGACCTGGCCAGGAGAAGCACATCTACGCAACGCTGAACCCACCCGAGCCTCCTCCAGTCGACCCACGCTACTGCCAGACGCGTTGCTATGGCGACCTGGAGGAGAATAACGGCTACATCATGGAGGAGGCTGATGAGAAGTACATGCTTCAGGGAGGAGATAGTGAGGAGAGTCTGGAGCCACAGTCCATGTATGACTCTGATCCAGGACAGGTGTCCATGACCAGTATGGGAGGACTCCCTCTACAGTCAGACTACAGTATAGCCACCGGTCATGTGGGCTTCAGGGGAGGCAGGCTGGTGCTGCCTGACACAGGTTAGTATTATGAAGGTTGTAGATCAAAATTAAACAATGTCACACAATATTAAATGTTTTCCTTACCATTAGGGAGCTTTTGATGTGTATCCACACATCTTCATCAGCTTTATCAATCCTTTTAAAGACTCATTAATTTTGGTATAACATAAATACTCCAGCTGGGTCCTGAATTGGTTAACTCTTTGACATTACTTTCTATATTTCCTCAAACATGAGTAAGCTTTATTACCTTGAAAATGTCATCTATGAAGTATTTTCTATCTTAGCTTTTTATGTTAAGCAAATGATTTATTTCTATCATTACTCAAACAGGAGTAAGCCTGATGATCCCAGAGGGCGCTATTGCACGTGGTCAAACAGAAGAGGTCTACCTGGCCGTGTCTCATGAGCTGATGGACAGACCGCACACAGAGCACAACCAGACGCTGCTTGGACCCGTCGTACTCTGTGGACCGCCCTCGCTTGTGCTGGCCAAGTCAGTCGTCCTGGTGATGCCGCACTGTGCGCAGATGAGCAAAAATGACTGGAGGTTTTCTGTGTTTGGAAGCCCGACACATCCCACGGAAGACAAGTGTTGGGAGGTAAGAGAATAATATTAGATTGCTTTACATACGGCATAGAGTTTATATGCGCTATAGCTTGTGCACCTTCTAAATTCCCTGGGGAGCATACATGATGGGGTTTTATAAGGACAGTACTGTTTCAAGACTACTTACATGTACTTGCACCTGTGAAAGACCTACCCTGGCTCTTTATTTCATACAGGAGGATTTATTTAGGGGATGAAAGTAGCAAGATTGAAGTATTGTGTGGGGCTATTAGTATTCTGGTTCAATTGTATTGGTGATCTATAATCAAATGTATATTACATTTCACATGGAGGAAGATAACAAGATATATTCATTGACTGTGAATATTAAAGACATATAAACATATATTTTGATTATAGTTATAATTAGTATTATGTTTTGTATTTCCTTTCCAGAAACAAACAACAGTCGGTGAGGAGACGTTAAACTCCACAGTGTTCTGCCAGGTAGACTCCCACAGCTGCTGTGTAGTGACGGACCAGCTCGGCTGGTACACCATGTCTGGGGAATCATTACCAGAGAGACAGTCGGCCAAGAGGTTAAAGCTACAAGCCTTTGGGCCGGCACTCAAGTCAACGCTAGACTATCACATCAAGCTGTACATATCAGAAGACACACCAGATGCACTAGAGGTGAGACAATGATCATACAGATGATGATGATGATGATGATGATGATGATGATGATGATGATGATGATGATGATGATGATGATGATGATGATGATGATGATGATGATGATGATGATGATGATGATGATGATGATGATGATGATGATGATGATGATGATGATGATGATGATGATGATGATGATGATGATGATGATGATGATGATGATAATGATGGCGAGGTCGACAGCAATGGAAATGACCATGACAATGATGGTAGTGGTGGTGATAATAATGATGGTGAAACTAATGATGATGTTTAATATTATGATGATTATTTTATAGATGCATGTATGTCTTATGTGAGTAATGATGGTCTGATGTGTATATAAATTTATAAATTTATAATTTTGTACCTTCTTTGTTTGACAGCACATACAGAGCGTAGAGAGGAGACTAGGAGGACAGCCCCTGCATGGATGCTGTCAGTTTGATTACCATGACAATGGCAATAACCTCAGGCTAGAGATACAGGACCTGGTCCCGGGATGGAAGTGTAAACTGGCCAAGAATGTTCAGGTACAGTATGTCCTTGTGACGTGTGCAATGTTTTTTTATGACTATTCATTTAATACCCATAAAGGGCTGCTTAAAAGTATTCAGAAAACTGGTATTTCTATGATATTTATTTTTGTTTTTTTAATTTGTATTTATTAATTTTTTCATTCTGGTACATTATGGCTAATAAAGAATATATACTAATGCTTAAATCTCAAGCACTTGTTGTATGATCAAGAATCACAAGTCATACGGAGGGATGAAGGGATATAGGATTGATGAAAATTGTTATATTGAGTTTATAAAATGTAAAATAATGCTGAAAACTGCTTTGAGTTTATGAATAAAGTTTATGTACATTGACTAATAAAATACTACATCTTTTTGTTCATCCATACAGGAGATCCCATTCTACCATGTGTGGAGTGGTACGTCCAACACGTTACACTGTTCCTTCGCTCTGGCCAAGTCCCAGCCGGGTATTGGACCTGTGGGCTGCAGGATGGAGGTCACCCAGGGAACATACTCGACCAGTATGCAGATTATGGAGAGAGGCTTAGATGGGGTAAGAATCAATTTTATTCTGATAAAAAAATATATGCCTTGAAATGATTGTAATTCAAATGAGGATAGTCCCAGTTGAGTATTGAACCGTTGGGCTGCAGGATGTGGTTGATGGTGCATGTTTTTTCAGGAAATTTCTAGTGTGATACTAGACCAAGTTTCATAGTTAAAAACAAGATTTCCTTGAGATTGATGCTAAGATATTCTATTTTGTTCTTTACCTATATGTCCATAGATATGTTCAGACGGAGACGTGCAGATGAGTGGGTACAGCATTTGCCACATGGAGCCATCACAGAAAGCCTTCCACCTGTCCAGGAACTGCCTGGTTATTTATCCCATCATAAGATGTCCTTGTGTCCAGAGGTCTTTGATCGATGCTAGATATAACTTTATTTTACCCTTGTTTGTTTGTGTACACAGGTCTGCTCAGACGAAGAGATGCAGATGAATGCGTACAGCAATTGTCACATGGAGCAACCACAGAAAGCCTTCCACCTGTTTTTGTCTTTGTTGCTCATAGTGTTTGTTTATGATTTAATAAAGTTGTGTGAACAAAAACGTTATCATATGTTGTGTTTCTATTTGCATTCGCAGGTCTGTTCAGACAGTGACATGCAGATGAATGGATACAGCAATTGCCACATGGAGCCACCACAGAAAGCCTTCCACCTGTCCAAGCCTGTGAGGGTTGCCCTCTGCCAATGCCTTGACACCCCCAAACCTAAAGGCAACGACTGGAGGTTATTAGCTTCCAAGCTAGCCGTCGATGGGTAGGTCTAGACATTTCTTTGTATCTCAACCTTTTCCCTTCTAGTATCTCAAATCTCCTTAGACTTTGTACACAACCCACCCGGTTCCTGTGGTCAAGGGGATAATTTGTTTCTAGACATATTTTTCCTAGTTTATTTATGAAAGGTAGAAGCAAGAACAGAGCAATCTAAACCTTTGAAATGTGTCCTCTGTTAATGGCTTGACACTCCTAAACCTAAAGGCAAGGACTGGGGGTTACTAGCTTGCAAGCTAGCAGTCAATGGGTAAGGCTAGATATTGTAATGTGCCTTCATTAAAAAGTGAATATATCTCTGAGGATATCATATAAGTGGTCTTGAAAGGCCGGGGGCAATGTTCTTACACAACCAAAACCAAGGACAATGGTGTTCAGAGGCTTTTAGTCAGTAATATGTAAAGTCCATTGATGTGCAAAGGGTTACATGACAGTCTCAATGCCAATGAATAAATGTTGTTTCTCATCATCTTAATGCCTTATCAAACAATTGTAGTTATACATTTATCATTATGTTTAATTTATTTGTATCCTATTTTGTTTTCCTCCAGGTACATCAACTTCTTTGCCATCAAGTCCAGTCCCACGGACCAGATCCTGGACCTGTGGGAAGCGCGGGACAGCGAGGAGGGCGCCCTCATGAGGCTAGCGGGAGCGTTGCAGGAGATGGGTCGACCAGACGCAGTAGCAATAGTTCAGAAGCAGATGGCTGGCTGGATGTGACAACAGGGGGGCAAACTTACCCCTCTCTCTCTTCCCTATCTTGAATGACTGGTATTCAGGGTGAATATGGACACCTTATGCTATCAGTTGTGTTTGCCTGTATGGAATGCGCCTGATCAGAGCTTGGTAGCTATGTGGATTGCAACCTCACTGATAGGCCGATGTGATGCTGCGTGGCAACAATCCTGACACAGGTGGCTGGAAGGATGCTGCAGTAAGGAGTAGGGGACATTTGTAACCCCCTCTCTCACCTCTCTTGACATACAGGGTGCATATGGACACCTTAATGTATCAAGTTTTGGAACTGCACTTGAAAGACCAATGTGAAAGATCCGTAGGCCTACAGTTGTCGTTTCAGCACAGTGCACATGAGCAAGGCTACATGTAGACTGCAATGTGAATTATACATTTGTTTTCTGCTGACTACACTCGCAAAACACTGCTTCGTGTCTGCACTATTGCCGAGATGTCCATCTTGTCACTGCACATGGAAAGCCCCTGTGAAGATACCTCAGGGTATCAAGTGGTTTTCTCCAGCTGAAAGTGGTAGCCTACAGTGTGTAAAGGCCACTTCCATCTTCTCATGTTACTGGTGGATATCTTTAGTCCAGGGATGGTCTTAACAAGTTCACCATAGAAGGAACTGTTTCCAGAAATGGGACAATTGTGGTCTACTTGTAGTAAAAGATCTGGAACAATATGTGTGGAAACTAGAGGCTAGCTTGGTCCTATTTTAGTAACAGGCCCAATGTAGTCTCCTAGCTCACATCACAAGTCTGAAAGACCTCAAAATCAGAACATTGTAGACACCCATGTGATCTACACATGTTATAGATCTAGTCCTAGAAAATGGGCCATTTGAGGAGACGCATGTGGTCTACTGGTCTTTTATACCTAGTCTTAGAAAGTGGTCTATTTGATTGGAATGGCATGATCTAGAGAGGAGATTGGCTGAGCTGCAACTCTCAAGTGAATCGTTACTAGAAGAAATATTTTTACTATGGTCAATGAAATTGCTGTGCTGTAGATCCCTGCTATATGCATACCATGTACACAGTAGTTGGTAGCAGATGTATGGGTGCTTTGCATTCAGTGATTATACTGCAGACCTTAAATAATCACTTGGCATTCTATATAATAACTCCTATTGGTTAGCCCTTACAGGACTGTTATTGGGAATAGATGGAGAATGTATGAAGAATCAAAAATCAAATGGTCCTGATTGAGATAGTACACCAAGACCACATACAAGCTGTCATGTTGATTAACAAATATATAAACCATACGCTGTTTTGGTACAGAAATAATCCAGATAGCATCAATGTGTGATGTAGCTTTCCCTTGCTATATAACTAAACCATATGATGATAATTCATGATATTTAATGTTCAAGTAATCAGCCTATTTAATTTCCAATGTCATATTTAAGAACATTTTGAACAATCCTTGGATAATGTATCATTGATTATATAGGTAACGCTGCCAGTCAGACCATGTGATTTGTTAATGTCTCTATTTATTCGTAAAAGCTATCAAAAAAGTTACTGAACAATTTTTAAATATGTACATAAGAGTCTATGTATTAAAGATGAAATATTGAGTGATGAAATATAGATGAAGTGGAAAACAGTGTGCAGAATGTGGTCTATTCAGGTAGAGAAAGGAACTATTTTGAAAGTCGGAACTACTGGGTATTTTAAACAAAGTTTTAAACTGTTCATCTTTTCATTATACTCTTGAAAAAGACATCCCTTCATTTTGTAAAGTCTTATTTATAATATAACTGTTATTCCTCAACTGCCGTAATACAAATATTAAACATTGATAAATGTTCTAACACACATGGGAATGGCCATATCTTTATTAAAGACCTGTGACAAACCAAGCACTGCAAATATGTGTAGTATGTACAAGTTATTTCTTGGTGTAAGCCAAATTATTTGATAAAACATTGCATACTACATGCATTCATCGTGTAGACTTGTATTGTAGGCCATGGAAACCATGTCAACCAATTACTCATTGCTACTATTTGTTCCAGTGGAATATTATTTCAGCACCAATCGCTAGATAGTTTTGCATAAGCACCCAACTTTGCAAAATCACCTCGTTAGTACTATTTGCACTTACATGTATGTGAAGTGTTAATTGATATTTAAGAGGATGACCGTAACCTAGTGTATGATATTAGCGACAGTTTGAGTGCCTAGGACATTTCAGTATCTTCCCATTTGGAGCATCCTGATTGGTTGCTTTGATTGTTGCCAATTTGATGGATGTGGTGTTGCCAATTTGACAATAAAGCTGGACATGTGTGAAATCTTGTCTTTGTGATCGCAGTGTCAATACTGTGTGATGCATTGTCTCTTAAAGGGATAGTTGAGTTTTGGTATAGAGGGCGCTACACAAAATCATTTTGTTGTGAGATAATGAAAAACTGAGTGTCAAATTTGAAAGAGAATACAATTTTAATGGCAGAATAAACTTTATTTGATCAAAATCGGTTCAGAAACGGCTGAACTATTAGTTTGTAATGTAATGGTGCAGGTTTTGGTTACTAAAATTCAGTTTGACTAAAAACTGTACTCTCTCTACCAGAACTCAACTATCCCTTTAATCCTTCCCCCATTGTTCCCAATCATAGAAACAAAGCAAACAGAAAGATATAAATAAGCTATTTAAATGGTGTGATAAACTGAAGACATAAATTACTGCTTGTCTTATTTACCCTTCTTCTCTTTTTTTTTTTACCAATTTATCGACCAAAACAGCTATAGTGGTATTCATGTGTTGCTGAACAAATTTTGTTGCTACATGTATAATGCATTTCATATATTTTTTTCCCAAGTTTAGGTTAAACAAAATTTTCAGTCAAGTTTTATGCAGACAATGTGTAAGAAAGGTTGTCAAATCTTATACAGAGTACAGAAGTAATACCTTCACATTCTTATGTTATAATATAGGAATGGTTCTAAACAACTTGTACTTTACATTGGGCTTTTGATAATGGGCTAGCCATTTGCATTTTTAAGCCCTCTGCAGACAGAGCTGACTCGACCCGATCCGACTGTTTTCAATCAGGCTAGAATTGGGCCCGGTCGGTCGGATCCGATTCATCGTGTTGAATTGGCCCCAACTGGCATCCGACTGTCACTTGACTGGCAAAATGTGTGCCGCGAGGCACTGAAAACTGAGCCGATCCGAATGAAAACCAGTCGAGTTGGCTCTGTCTGCAGAAGGCTTTAGGCAGTGCTAGCTAGATCACACATTTTTGGACATGTTAAGCATATTAATTTACTATCATGCTGCATATATAAAGCATGCCTAGAAAGAACAAATATGAAGATTATAAAATTATTGTTGACAACCCTCCTTCTTGCAAATATAATGATTCATCCCCTGGAGAAAAGATAATAATCCTGTTAAAGGGCAAAGCTGCTAAACTTAGTATTTATTTCATTCAAAATTTAAAAAATACATATGAACTTTATTCATTAACTCCTAACGTGCCAAGGTCGCATTTTTGCGAGTTACAATGCACAAAAATGCCATAGAGCATTACAATCCCTGGCACGTTAAGAGTTAAGGGTTGGTTTCATGAAATCACATAATTGATCAAAGGGAGAATGTATCATTGGGCATTTCCTTCCTCATAGAAACATTTGATAATCAAACAGGTCTTCGACATATCTGTCTCGTTTATTTGATAAATTCACTGACTTTTGAAGTCTTCTATGCAATGATTTTGTGGGAGTAACTTTCTTTTAGAAGAAGTTGTTGATGTCTGAATACGGTGTGATTCCACTATGTCTGTACAATTGTGAAATATGTAAATGAATATTATGTACAAATATAATATACATAAATCTCTGAACAACAACTATTGTACAATTACTAATTGAGAACGGTCACAGAAGTACTGAAGACTTAAAAACAAGAAAAAAATGAAACAAAAAGTATGATTATGTGATTGTCAATTTAATGTGGTGATGGGTCTTGATGTGTGGTTTATTGTAATACACAATTTATTCCACACGAATAAGGTTATAGAAATATATACTGATTGTATGAGTAATTACATTTGTCGTGTACATCTATTATAATGAAACTATTTATAAGTTGTGATGATATTTTTATAATTATAGAAAATGGGACATGGGAAAAAAAACTTAAGTGTGTAAATGATTATTTGTTTTGTTTTATCGTTTTACCATGGCTTGTACATCATCAAAGGAAATTATTCAAATGTGTTTGTTTTCTTTTCCATTTTATGTTATTATGTTGATGCTTTTAAAAAATGATGTTTTGTGCTGTGTTTGGGGCTCTTAATTTAATATCATGCTTTGCGTTAAGGAAATGGTGCATTAATGTGTGTTTTACACAAAATTGTTTTATCATAAGTCATACAGTATATGCTTGTTTCGGCACTTGTTTCTATTTGTAGCTTTACCACATGAGCACATACAGTAATTATATCATTATTATTGTGACAAATCAAAGTCATAAAATGACTTGCATTTTCTTGTTTTTAATTGTAAGAGATAATATGTGAGACTTTGGTAATATTTCTACGCAAACATAGAAACATATTATAATGATTCTGTCCTGCTCCATGACACACTCTAGTTGTACGATAGTTCTGTTTGACATTGACAAATGGTTTCTTCCATAATTGATTTAGTTTGATATTTGTAATTCCTTTCTTGCTTTAGGCCAAATGAAATTCTCAAAACCTCTAAGTGGCATCAGTCATAGATAGATATTGTGGTAAATGTTCTCTCATTATTCAAACCTGTTTTATATCAGCATATATGGGAATTAACAGTTTGAAATATACAATAAAATGTAGCGCTTTTTAGACATTTCATTATTTGTTTCAGATACTTGAAAATAAGTCACATTACTAGCTGTTCTCACATTGTTTCAATAATATCATATTGTTGCTACACTTGCCTACAAACTTTGATACCGCTTTCTCCTTAACTGAGGCATATTTACACAAATGTTCACTTTAAGTTGTTGTTGTTCCATGTTCTTCATTCAATGTTCGTTGAGCAGTGTACTTTCTCCCAAATACCTGCAATATATTTTAACCCATTGGTTACGGAAACCGGGTGGACTATGTACAAAGTCTATGGGGATTTCAGAATCTCGAAGTGAATGGGTTTAAGGTTGTCATGCTTGCATGAGGATGCTACACCAGGGGTCGCCATTTTGAACTTGGCTTGTTTGTGTGCATTGCATAACACCTGAGCCAGTGTGTGTTTCACACCTGAGCCAGTGTGTGTTTCACACCATGCTCAAGCATTGACAAGATGGCACCGCATGTCTAATTTACGACTTGTGTACTACCTTTAAGAGTTCTAGCTCTATTCAGTTATATCTTACAATTAGTTTTGGTTTTCGCGCTTCTTTTCTTTGAATGAAACTTGATTATCAGAGATTTACCAATTCCACGTTTATTCACTGTATGGTGGTGTACAAAAGATTGGGGATTATGGTGTTTGTATGGAATAAATAAACAATGTCTCACTTGTAAACAAAATGCTTTATTCTGATTCTTTTTGTCTAAATTGTCTTTGCAATTTGTTATGAGTTGTGGGTTGCGTGATGATGGGCTGCTTAGTGAAGTCGTGATTAACTGACTCCATATCTTTTGGATAAAGAATTTAAAAGAGAAATGAAGAAAGAAATTGGGTTTCCCTAGGATTCTAACCCGAGACCTCCGGATTGCTAGACAGGTGTCCCACCGACTGATTGCTAGACTGGTCATTCGTCCCTGAAACCCTTTTCAATGTTCGTGAGAATTTAAAAGAAAGGAAAAAGAAAGTGATGTTAATGACAATGATCATTTTTTAATCAGACATTTTCTACTTCAAAGAAGTTGTTTAGGGTGACATAAAATAGGCCCCTAAGACATATGGCAAATTCTGTCTATTTGAATGTTGCAATTGGCTGAATTGCTTATGAGATGAATTTGACATAAATATTCTTTATTTATCAAAGTTAGGTGCCTGTGTTTTGGCCACCCTGTAAACACGAGTAGATAGTGGATCAACCAAATCTGTTTTGATCAAATGCTCCTCTTCTTCTCCAGCATCAACAACAACAACAGCAACATTAACAGCAATAATAGCAACAACAATAGCACCATTAACATCAACAACAGTAGCAATAACAAAAACAATAGCACCATTAACATCAACAACAACAGTAGCAATAACAAAAACAACAACATTAACAGAAACAGCAACAACAGCAACAACAACAACCTCAACAGCAACAACAATAGCACCATTAACATCAACAACAGTATAAATAACAACAACAACACCATTAACAGCGATAACACCAACAGCAACATTAACAACAACAACAGTAACAATGACAACAACAACATTAACAGCAATAACAACAATAGCAGCAATAAAAACAGACCCGCCCCCAGGCAATGCTCAAAACAAACACGCCCAAATCGAATGTTGGTGAATGTTCCTGCCCCCCTCTCACTCTCCTTCCCAATCCCCCATTAAAATTGACTAGCCCTTTTGACTAATATCGACTAGCCCTTTTGCAAAAAGACCAAACGAGAAAGCAGGCCATCAGCCTATAGGACAAATGTCAGTCCTCCTCCATATAGTGCTAGAAAATAACTATTAAATGAAATGGGGACAATGATAATTTATGGAAATGTTTATGATGTTCTTTTTAGGGTCGGATGAATAAGAAGAACAATGAGAGAAAATTGATTGATTGATTGATAGCTCAAAGGGAAATCGCTCCAATTCTTGCCACAGAAAGACGAAGCCTTCTTTTTCCCCTACTATTAGGTACTGTACTTTCTATGTTTTCGGGTTGTCCGTCCGTGTCCGTTTGTCCCGTTTTCGTTCTCGTGATATTTGTTTTAATTTTGTTTGGTATAGTGAAGGAAGACTGCTGATAACTATTAAAGTATACTAACAATTATCAAAACGCCTATGTAATCAAGTGGGAGTCAACATAGCAGAATCTTGATCGGAGGAAATAACTATATTTATCTCGAAAAAAGAATATAATTATTGTAACTTTTTGTATCCCATTTATCACCAGGAGATGCTAGATACTGAGGTATAAAGAAAATCCAGGTAGCAAAACCAATAATACCTGGTCAATTAGAGATGCTTGCAATTGTCAATAGGTCAAGCTGGGCAATCGATCGGACGCTCGGAAGCTAGGCCAGGTCGAGGATTGCTTCACCATTCCTTTAATCGTCCCGAATACTATTGATTTTCTTCTTTCTTTTCTTCACCCCAAACCACACCATTCTCCTGCAAGACACACATAAAGGTAAGAACCCAGCAACGAAGCATTGAGACATTGTCCTCATTCAATTGTCCCTCTTCCAAAAAAATCTTATCGATAATTTTGTTTTGTTGGAGCGAGTTAGAAAGAAAACCGACGAGGACAGTTGTATGCAAATGAATTGGATTATTGCATGTCGTTGTATATAACCGTGTGAGATACATCATCTTTAGTGTTACTCATTATAAATTATATCAAATTTGCCGATTTGGAACTTTGAATTCAAGTGGATCATAATACTAGTGACTTTGTGTTACTTATTATATAATCGACGTTCATGATGACCAGCATTATTATTTCAAGAACGATAGAGCTACATATATTTTGGAATAGATGTAAGTTTATATTTATGTGAGCCGGAGGACACAATAGATAATGCAGTACACGAGAAAGGAGCGTTTGACGAGCATCTCACAGTGGAGGAGTAAATAATTTTCAATTAACATACTGAAGTTTACTCACAATTAGCTTACTCACAATATTAATTAATTGACAACTAATCTGAGAAAAGTTAAGCGTAGGAGAGATCTCAGCATATAGTCCCATTTCATATATATCTAGAGGATTCAGTATTACGTAAAGGTCTTCCATACCAAGCGGAGAAAACGAAGGAGGAGAAGATGTTATTTTCTATCATGGTGGTTTATGTCGAGAGACCAATAGTTACCGGTCAGAAACTCATTAACGTCTTCCAGAAGTATCCTGGGAAAAGTACGACCATGATGACTATGTACAAACTGATGTCATAAAACTACCAGGTAATTATGCATTTTTAAAATTAGTTATTATATCTAATCGTTCTTTTCAAACTATGATTATTTGTTTACTAGGGATCTAGTAACATTGTCAAAATCCACATAATTTACTTAGGAATCTAGTGGTTCTCTCACACCAGGCGCGCCGGAAGCAGTTTTGGATTGGGGGGGCAAAACCCTAAGGGGGCTCACGATTTATGTGTTTAGGGGCTCATGCCCAACCCCACTCACAGAGTTGCCAACTTTGAGCCAGAGGTGAGAGGGAAGCCCGAGGGAGCGAAGTGACTGAGCGGAGTCCCCCCTCCCACGGTAGGGAGCTTTTGCATTTTTATGCCTCCGCAACGAAGTAGCCGGAGGCTTTATGTTTTCGGGTTGTCCGTCCGTCCGTACGTCCGTACGTCCCGTTCTCGTGATCGCGTTATCTCAAGAACCGATTAACGGATTTTCACCAAACTTGGGTCATGTATGTATCTTGGGGGGCCAATGATCTGATTAGATTTTGGGGTCATGAGGTCAAAGGTCAAAGGTCACAGAGCTCATTATATATGCAAAAATAGCTCGTGATCGCGTTATCTCAAGAACCGATTGACGGATTTTCACCAAACTTGGGTCATGTATGTATCTTGGGGGGCCAATGATCTGATTAGATTTTGGGGTCATGAGGTCAAAGGTCAAAGGTCACAGAGCTCATTATATATGCAAAAATAGCTCGTGATCGCGTTATCTCAAGAAGGGATTGACAGATTCTGACCAAACTTGGTACATGTATGTATCTTGGGGGGCCAATGATCTGATTAGATTTTGGGGTCATGAGGTCAAAGGTCAAAGGTCACAGAGCTCATTATATATGCAAAAATAGCCCGTGATCGCGTTATCTCAAGAAGGGATTGACAGATTCTGACCAAACGTGGTACATGTATGTTCCTTGGAGAGCCAATGAACTGATTAGATTTTGGGGGTCATGAGGTCAAAGGTCAAAGGTCACAGGGCTCATTATATGTAAAAGTAGCTTGAGATTGGAAATCTCAAGAACTGAATATCAGATTTCAATCCAACTTGATACCTGAATGTATAATAAGGAACAATTGCCTAGTCATTAGATTTTGGGGTCATGAGGGCAAAGGTCAAGGTCACTTATAGCTCATAAATGTGATACGTCAAGATCTAAAAGACAGAGTACCATCAAAATTGAGTTGACAGAATTAATTCTGTGTACATGTTGATTTGGGCTTGACATAAATAAATTGCGTAATGGCGGAGGCATCATTTTCGACTGCGCGCAGTCGAAGATCCATCTAGTTTGACTTTAAATTGTGCAATCTGGTGCATAAAAACATGATCCAACAACATAGCTTACAACCAAAAATGAGTCCCGAGGGAGCGATCGCGACCGAGGGCTGGGGCAGAGCCATAGGGGGAGGGTTTGGGAGGGGGTATCCCCCTCCCACGGGGAAGATTTTGCATACTTGAAACGGTGCATTCTGGTGCATAAAAACATGATCCAACAACAAAGCTTACAACCAAAAAGGAGTCCCGAGGGAGCGAAGCGACCGAGGGCTGGGGCAGAGCCAGAGGGGGAGGGTTTGGGAGGGGGTATCCCCCTCCCACGGGGAAGATTTTGCATACTTGAAACGGTGCATTCTGGTGCATCAAAACATAAACCATATGCCACATTTGTATGATCCAACATCAGAGCTTACAGCCAAAAATGAGTCACGAGGGAGCGAAGCGACCGAGGGTTGGGGCAGAGCCAGAGGGGGAGGGTTTGGGAGGGGGTATCCCCCTCCCACGGGGAAGATTTTGCATACTTGAAATGGTGCATTCTGGTGCATCAAAACATATGCCACATTTGTATGATCCAACATCAAAGCTTACAGCCAAAAAGGAGTCTCGAGGGAGCGAAGCGACCGAGGGTTGGGGCAGAGCCAGAGGGGGAGGGTTTGGGAGGGGGTATCCCCCTCCCACGGGGAAGATTTTGCATTTATATACTTGAAATGGTGCAATTTGGTGCATAAAAACATGATCCAACAACAAAGCTTACAACCAAAAATGAGTCCCGAGGGAGCGAAGCGACCGAGGGCTGGGGCAGAGCCAGAGGGGGAGGGTTTGGGAGGGGGTATCCCCCTCCCACGGGGAAGATTTTGCATTTATATACTTGAAATGGTGCATTCTGATGCATAAAAACATAAACCATATGCCACATTTGTATGATCCAACATCAAAGCTTACAGCCAAAAATAAGTCACGAGGGAGCGAAGCGACCGAGGGTTGGGGCAGAGCCAGAGGGGGAGGGTTTGGGAGGGGGTATCCCCCTCCCACGGGGAAGATTTTGTATACTTGAAATGGTGCATTCTGGTGCATCAAAACATATGCCACATTTGTATGATCCAACATCAAAGCTTACAGCCAAAAAGGAGTCTCGAGGGAGCGAAGCGACCGAGGTTTGGGGCAGAGCCAGAGGGGGAGGGTTTGGGAGGGGGTATCCCCCTCCCACGGGGAAGATTTTGCATTTATATACTTGAAATGGTGCAATTTGGTGCATAAAACCATAAACCATTTACCACATTATGTATGATCCAACAACATAGCTTCCCAGATAACAATGCGACGTTGGCGGAACGTAGTCTATAGTCGGCACCGTCGCGGTTGGAAAAAACAACGTTTAGCCAACGTTGGCCTACGGTAAATTCACAACCATATTTTTGCAGTCGGCGAGCTGACGTTAAAACAACGTTCAGCCGACGTTGGCTGTTGACTGTTGGCAAACTGGTCGGCAAATGTACGTTGAAACAACGTTGGGTGATAGACGAACAATCATATTTATATGGTCGAAAAGCAAACGTTGGGCCAACGTTTCGCCTACTACGTTGGATATTGATTGGCTAGTTGACGTCGTACTAACGTTTGACAAACAACCGCATTACGACGGTAGGCAAGCCAACGTAGGGCCAACATTCACTTATATAGTCGTATGAACGTTGGGGTTTAGTCGGCTCAACGTTGGCTTGACGTCAGAAATAGCAAAATAAAAGGTTGGGCAAACGTTGGCGCAACATTGGCAATTGACGTTGGCTTATGGGGGTTGGGCCGACGAGGGCCCAGCGGCAAGAATGACGTGGGCAAAACGTCACGTTTTGACGTTGGCCCAACATGACCGCCTACATTGGGCCAACGATGGGCCAACGTAGCATTGTTATCTGGGTTACAGCCAAAAATGAGTCCCGAGGGAGCGAAGCGACCGAGGGCTGGGTCAGAGCCAGAGGGGGAGGGTTTGGGAGGGGGTATCCCCCTCCCACGGGGAACATTTTGCATTGATATACTTGAAATGGTGCAATTTGGTGCACGTCACACAAACAGCCAGAGCAATAACAGCCTACACAGGAACTACGTGGACCGGTACAGAAAAATCCACCCCAGACGTAGGTACCATACGCAAGTTACACAACAAACTGGGATGATTTGTTTGCGCGCGAAGCGCGCAGCGAAAACGTTAAATGGATGTATTACTTAGTTTGTGAACGTTAGAATTAACAAGTATCGGCTGATACATTTTTTCTTTTCCTTTTTCTTTCTTTCTTTCTTTCTTTCTTTTTTTTTTTTTTTTTTTGAGGGGGGGGGGGCTTTTTGGGGGGGCAAAAACGAGTTTTGCCCCCCCACTTTTTGGATTGGGGGGGGGGGGGGGGGGGCGGCCGCCCCCCCCTGCCCCCCCACTTCCGGCGCCTATGATATGTCTCACACCTTATTGTATTCATATTACCAATATGAGCATGGAACAGTATTTGGTTTTCCAAATTTCCATTTCGTTAGAAAAATATTTACGAATGAAGTATTCGGATATGTAAATTATCCACTGGAAAGTTATAACCGTATAGTCAGTGCAATGAGTAAGAGAATATAACTTAGCATTTTCATTCATTACTTACATTAGCCCTGAAATGTTCACACATCACTCAGTCATTGTCAATGGACATATCATATCACAAAATGCACATTTTGACAACCATTTGCCAGTTTTTGCACATGTCATCAAAGTTACTAGATCCCTTTAATAACAGGAATCGCCGATTATCACTTTAATTTATAGAACAGTAAGATACTGTATTGTATTCTGTAAAGGTTTCATAAAGATGTACTCGGTGAATTGATTTGTATTTTAAAGGGGTAGTTTAGTTTTGGTAAGGCTGAACTTAAGTAACCAAACCTGGACAATAACCTTCAAAACTAATAGTAATAACTCCACTATGCTCGAAAAGTATACAAACTTGCAAAATGACTAAGTAAAAAGCATGTTATCATTCAAAAAGAGCCATTTTGATCACGAGAGGGCGCTTTTTTAAAGGCGTCAGTTTCAACCATTTTCCATAGACAATAATGCATGTGATGTTTTATTACCAGACTGATTTTATAGAGAGAACATCAACAACTACTTAAATAACACTTTCGAAATGTTTTGAGAAAGTGGAAGCATTTTTTGAATTTTTTGAAAAAACCGTTAATTATTTGGGCCCCAAATAATTATAAGATCAGATACATTTATTGATATTTCAGCCGTTTGTGGGCCGATTTCGACCAAATAAAGTTTATTCTGCCATTAAAATTGCATGTTCTCTCAAATTTGACACTCAGTTTTTAATTACCTCACAAAAAAATTGCGATGTGCAGCGCCCTCTCTACCAAAACTAAACTACCCCTTTAACATAGCCTAATTATTCATTGATATTTTGATATTATTCTTTTGAGGTATTTAAATTCCTGTATATTTTGTTTACAATGACATTATAATGCATATATATTTATATGTGATTTACTAGGTTTTACTTTTAATACTTTGTTAGGTTTTTGTGTTGTTGTTGTCGTTGCTTTTCTTGTATTTTTCCCAAAGAAGTACTAGTTAAATTGCTTTGTATTTGTATATTAAATATTTTCTAACTTTATCTCTGGTTCCCCATGGAAGGCCACGAGTGTCATGTTGGTATTCCTGATAATGGGCCATCCAGCCGTTTACCCCCAAAATGCATTGGAAATACTGTTAGGTTTTCTTGTCTTTTTTACGGAAAAATCTACAAAACAGTCAATATAAACTGGGAACTTTCAAAGGTCATCAACTTGATGTACGTTTCATATTCGTGTGGTTCATGAATGTTTCGACTGAACTTGAAGATGCCTGCAAAAAGAGGATATGATCATAATAATATAATCGAGTTATATAGCGCCTATATATGATTGATAATCATATATCATATTGATCGCTCGTCGGAAAAACAAGTTTTACGCCTGAACCGGTGAAAAAAAATCGGAGCATGAACTTTTTTTTTATATCTCTTTCTTTGTGTCTATTTGTGGTGGTCTTATTTGTCATAACTATTTAATGTCTATTATCGTTTGAGCATTGCCGGGGGGCAAGCGTGTGTATTCAAAACATGTTAAACTGGGCCGTATTATACTATACATGCTCTAGAAACTTATACAATTAGTATATGCCATTGGGTGGTATAGTCAGTGGAAGGTAGATGGGGGTAAGTAAAGGTGAGGGGGGGTGGGGGGGGGGGGGGGTTCTCGTGAAAGGGGGGCAAGACTTGTCCAAATATAAATATTCCATATATAGAAGTGTATCTGAGAACGGGATGTGGAGGGGCAGCATGGGGCTGGTGAAAACCACCTGATCTACGTCCTTATTTACTGCTATATTGTTCGATCGTGTTATCCTTTGAGGATTGCGGGGGGGGGGGGGGGGGGGGGGGGACGCTTGTGTATTTTAAATCATGGTTAAATGGGCCGTGCTTCTAATGTATCATTGGGCGGCGTAGCCAGAGGAAGGCCGATGGGGGAACAGTACTAGGGGGTTTCTCGTGAAGAGGGGGTAGCTGCATGGTAAGACCTTTTTTTCCAAAATATGTATGTCTCTGAGTACGGGATGGGGGTGGGGGAGGAGTAGCATTCAATGGGGGTGATAAACCACACCCCTCCCCTCGCCTCCTACTCCACTATTTTACAAATCGAAATCGAGTTATCCTTTGAGCGTTGCCGGAGGCAAGCGTGCGTGAGAGGGTGTTCCTATTGTTAGTTGTTACGCCTTTATATGACATCGTTATTATTACATGAACACATGTTCATGTAATATAACAATGTCATATTATTAGGGGATCCGCACATGCTCCGTTGACTGCAGCTGCATAGCAACCCTGCATAGCAACGGTGAAACAAGAAGGCCATATCAAAGAGTGAGAGGAAATTAAGCCCCTTCTCGTACTCTTCTGCAAATGTTCACACTTGGTTGACTATAATATAGTTGCCACCCCGACGTGATGTTAACACTTCATTTTAAATCTTAAACATGTAGTTGATCAAATTGATTACTGGTTTGGTATAGGCCTACATGAATTATAAGCATTATTGATATCAAATCTGTATAATGCTTACAGAATTGATTGCACTGTATTACATTATTATATAGGATTGTATACTATCATTAGGAGGCCGTATATTAAATTAGGGAGCTGGACGATATTGATCTTTACAAAAATGGCTCTATTTTTTTAACTTTATTTTCAAATCACTGTATTACTGTATTATCAAATCACTGTATTACTGTATTATCAAATTACTGTAGGGCCTATTATCAATTTTAAAACGGATAATCGAAGGAAAATGCAGAGCAAACTAAAATGCCGGGTCACTTGGTTAAAGATCACAACTATTTACTTCTCTCTTGATAAAGACCACTTATCGAAAATAAGTTATCAGCAAAAATGTAAAGTGGTAATTTTTTTTTGGTGCGTATAAGTCAATAAAATAGCTTGTCTTCCGCGGTAGTTATATAGGTCAGAATTATATCCCTTCAGATTTGAAGATAATAATAGCATATAATTATGCGCACTAATTAGGCCATCGATTCATAATAATTAAACAGTTTTGTTTTCAGTTTTCAATTACTGTATTATCAAATGTTGGCGTTGCCGTGTGTTCATCGAGCTGTCACGGAGTCAGTTTCAAAGCCATGTACAGAAAACGGCGCAGCCGTGCATTGTTTTGATAACAATAGCAATGACACCGATATCATCGACACACACGAATAGATCCTTATCAATCATACCAATTAATGTTATTGTCTGCCGCGATTACCCCCAGCTATCATGAAGAAAACAAGCATCACAAATCAAAACAGGTTCGCCCATCGTTTGGTTATGTATCGGATCACCACATTGGGAGTAGTATGCCTACGTACTTCGTTGTGACAACATGATGTATATAATTATATTATTAACTTCTTCGTCATGAATTGGATGACTTGTTGTATAATGTTAAACAGTTGAGAATAAAACTTGGGAGACATTTTGATTTGCTTTGCACGAATCGGATTCTATGATAAGTTTTAAATGAGTTTTCAGGCTTCGAAAAGTTTCAAGGAATCATAACCAAATGGAATATTAATATTTAAGTACAGACATAATACATTGGACCAATTGACATGATTTGTTAAACGTCGTAATGGATTGATTGTGAAATATGCAACATATACTTTAAATTGGAAGTTATATCATGTATGTTAATGATCTTTAATATAACGGATTGTGTGAATTCAGGCTGATAATACGCTACATTTGGAATGTTTGGTTTCAATGAACATGGGAGTTACTTCACAGTGATAAAATGACAGTTTCCACAATGGAAGTAAGTATACGTGCTTTCTCAATGTAGTCATCATTATTACGATCGCTGCCATTAACAAAAATCACCATCATCATTATCATCATTGCTACCGTCATAACTATCATCATCATCATCACCACCACCACTGCCATAATCATAATCATCATCACCATCATGATGATCATCATCATCATCACTTTCATCATCATCACCATCATCATCATCATCATCATCATCATCATCATCATCATCATCATCATCATCACCATCATCATCATCACCACCACCACTGCCATAATCATCACCATCAACATCATCATCACCATGATCACCATCATCATCATCATCATCACCATCATCATCATCATCATCATCATCATCATCATCATCATCATCATCATCATCATCACCACCATCATCATCATCATCACTAAAGTGGCAATCATGTCCACATTTGTCCCCCCCCCTATTTTACCCTACCAGGTTTGCAAGGGTTCCAAAGAGAATTCAAATCATCCATATTCAGTTCTCATATGTTGAATGTTTTCTTCATGTATGTTTGTGAAGGGTAGCCTTGCTTGATTCACCATATACCTACGTATATCATTTTATAAATTCTTTTTTGTCTCCAGATCCAGCAGACAGAGGATCCAGATATGTCGTCCTCTGAAGATTCGCAGGCGCTCTACAAGAAGCGTCTTGACAAGTTCCGGTCCCGGTCGACTCGGCTCTTCAACCGGGCTCAGAGCCTCAACCGGACACTGGACCGTCAGCTGAATACCTCCATCAAGACTCTTGAGACCTCTCGGGACCTCAACATCAGACGGGACCAGGAGAAGATCTGGATGGTTGCAGGGTCGGGGCTGAAGGTCCCCAAGTACACGAGGGAGAAGGATCAGCCCGCCTACCTCGGGAAACAGATGAATACAACCCTTCCCACTCCGCAGGAGCTGAGCTCGCTCTTGCCCAATAAGAAGGCTAAAGAGAGAACGCAGACTGCTGGTTACTACACGCAGCTCTCAAGAAGACGCCTCTCGTCTATGCAGTCAGGCGACCTGAACATTTATCATTACCAGAAGTCGCTAGCATTGATGAGGGAAAAGCAGGCCCTTTACAGCGAGATCATACAAGAGAGCGATGGTGAAGCGGGAGAAAACGGAGAGTCGGGTCAAGGAACTAGCCAGGATCAAACCTGGGCAGCACCAACAAATCTCGAGGAGAAATTAATTTCCGGATCGAAGAAGAACCAGATGATCGCAAGACCGAATACAGCCCTCCCAGCATCAACAAGTAAGGAGCCAGTCACTCCTACAAAAGAGCGACCAAAGACGTCTATACCATCAGCCGCAAGGCGCAAGAGACGCGATTCCGTTGCCAATGTTACGTCCTTGATGCTGGAACAGGCTCAGGACCCCAAGAACAAAGTCCTGAGGACCAACTTCCTGGACATGTACAAGCGCCAAAAGGCCAAACACGAGCGGCAGATGTCGACCAGAGAGAAGTGTAGGAACGCACGATCAGCGGGGTACAGACGCCAGGCTTCGGATGTCACGGATGGTGATCCCGCGAGACCCGCTACCGCCTTGGGTATCGAAGAGGGCGCTACCGAAGATGATGCTGATACTGGCTTCATGGCAGACACGGCGTCATCCAAGCGCCGCAACACGCTGCTTAGCATCAAGCAGCGGCTGCGGCGCACCAGTCTTGCTGCAGTGTCGGGGATGACAGCCCTCCACTCAGAAGTCAAGAGCGTCCAGAGCTTCAGGAAATTCAAGCAAGAGTCGCTGGGTGTCCTGGAGAGCGATATCCCGTCCGTTGAAGACCTGGAGGAGGGGGAACTGTTCGATGACATGAGGAAGGTCCGCTACCTCCGGTGGGGAAAGGACGAGCAGGTCATTGAGGAGATGAATGAAGACCAGCCTCTTACCAATCAGCTCAAGACTCTCACCATCGACACCACAAAGAAAACAAAGCCCTCCTTGAAGAAATTAAAAGAACACGAACCAGGAAATCGAGAATATTGACAGTATTTTAATCCCTCCAGTAGACAGTTTTGGTGAGGGAGAAAATTGACTCTAGTTTAGCGCCTTTTATTGGACAACAGGCAATATCATACCAATATCATACCAACGAACTATACAGTGTATTATTTTTAAGGATACCAAATGACTCATTATATTATTCTTACTATGTATTTTCATTTTTCAATGTGAACCTTCTTGTGGTGGGATGATCATTTCAAGATACATTTAAGAACAACATTGTGCACAACCCTGATGATGATGATGATGATGATGATGATGATGATGATGATGATGATGATGATGATGATGATGATGATGATGATGATGATGATGATGATGATGATGATGATGATGATGATGATGATGATGATGATGATGATGATGATGATGATGATGATGATGATGATGATGATGATGATGATGATGATGATGATGATGATGATGATGATGATGATGATGGTGATGATGATGATGATGATGCTGCATGACGACGATGATGATATTGGCGAGTGGTGGTGGTGATGAGGGTGATGGTGATGATGATGTTGACGAGAATGATGGGGTTGATTATGATGATGATCGTGATGATAATGGTGGTGATGGTGCGATAATCAAGATGATAATGATGGCGATGACGACAATTAAAGACAATGATAATAAGTAGGACATACTGTTATAAATTACGTTGAATGTGCTAATATAACCAAAGTCATGTATGATCTCGAGAAAGAGGAAAATAATTGATATTTCAACATTAAATTTATCTGTTTCTTTAAATGCAAAATCTGTTTCGTGTATATTACACGTTTATTTAATTATAATTAATGTCAGTTTTAAAGACACAATTTGTGTTATAGCTATGTTACTTTTACGATTGGATACGTTGATTTGTTGTTAAAATATGTACTGTAAACCAACCCCCGTTGTGACTACAGTCAGATGTGTGAATAAGCTATCCAAGGGATACAATACAACTACAAGAAAAGTGACCACCGCAGTTAGGTGACCTCTATAGACAGGTTCCAAACAATGATTTTTTTATACAGGGGATTGCTTTTGTTCGTCACCATAGACAGGTGGCCAGTAAGACAGAAAGAACAGAAAGAAGTCTCCAGCATTTTTGTAAGAAAGAAATGTTTTCATCCGTTTATACGACTGAAATCGATTGTTTTACTTTAACATTACATGATTTTTACCGTGAAAAGGTTATTCTAGAATGGACACCGACACTTGTGGGGAGGGGGAAGGGCACGCCCCGGGAATGGTGTGTAAATCTCAAATGAGATTTTTGGCAACAATAATTCTAATCAGCCTTTGAATATCATAATCAAAGTCATATTTATTAAACTTTTGTTTATATTATAAAAACACAAACTTTGAGGTCAGACTCTTGGCGGGGGTGTGCCTCAACCAACGTCAAAACGGGGGTCTAAGGAGCGGATACAAAGATTAAGGGGGGATATAGGGTCTTGTGAGCCGTCAAGCTAGTCTATAGAGCGGCTATGTTTTACTCATAGATCTAAAGAGCGGGTATCTTTTTAATTATAGGTCTACAGAGCGGCCTTTTTTTTGGAAGAAAATGAGACCCTAAGACTGGCAATCGGCTCCGGAAAAGGGGAGATTCAAAGCGGCACATACCTATATTGCCAATATATATACGCATATATTTTTACGCTGTGTTTTTTATGTATACTTTGTAAAAATCCAACTTATACAGTTTCAGGGTTTTTGTAGCTCCAAAGACCCTATATTTTGTGCTTGTAGTCAGCTCTTAAGACCCCCATTTCAGAGTTTTTAAGTTTTGTTTTGATTCTTTGGAAAAAAAATTATACTTTAGCATCCTGTACTTGCCAATTATGTATTCCATTTTGACCATATAAGGCATGATTTCTCATGTTCTTGGTTTTACTGTACAAAATATTAAAATGTTTGAAATGGTTTTGTACGAGCAATAAAATGGAGAACAAAAACACACAATTATATGCTTTTTAGTGTAATGATTTATACAGTTAAACCCAAGTATGACGTCCACTCAAGGGAAACATTATAAGTGGCCATTGTAGACAGGTTCCACAACACTTTTTTCTCTGCAGGCGAACACTTTTGGTGGCCACTACAAGCAGGTTGTGTGCTACAGACAGCTGGCTGCTAAGACAGGTTTGACTACTACTGTATGTTCAGATTCACCAACAGCAACACCAATGCCCATCAACGGACAAACAAAATACACTCACAAAATCAAACACAACACGCGCACACACACACACACACACACATAACATACAAACAAACACAGACATATACGTTCTCACAAGCATATCAACTTAATCCACACGAGTCCTGAATCCTCATCAGAATGGTAAATTTTGACCTTTATCATACGAAAGTTTAGTCCGTCCTCGGATTCAATTCAACCCATGGACTACTACTACTAAATCAAGTCATACATGGTTCTCTGCGGTTTAAGTGCTTAATTAAATTAAATAAACAAAACACAAATTATAGTATTATAACATACCCGATTTAATTTTCGGAATAGCAAACCTTCGGAACAACGATCCCTCGGAATAACGAACCTTCGGAATAACGAACCTTCGGAATAACGGACCTTCGGAATAACGGACTGTAACCAGCAAGATAATGTCCAATGTCCCAAGGTCCTCAGTACAATGAGGTTGAATTGTATTAAAATTATATAGAACAAAAGACAAGGTGTACAATATTTAAGAATTTGTAAAACAAATCCATATATGGTTTTAATAGTGATTGTCATATTTGAAACATTAATATCTCAGTTTCAACTTTATGCATTATGAAACATATTAATAATTATCATAACTCTACCAAACATTATCCAAGGTAATGAAAACAGTGATCAAATCGAAGCCGATGGATAGCTATTTCAATATGCAAATCTCAAGTTAGATTTTTGCCAACAATAATTATAATAGGCCTTTGAATATCATTATCAAAGTCATATTCATTAGTTTTTTGTTTGTATTATAAAAACGCAACCTTTGATATCAGACTCCTGAAACCAGTCACGTTTACACACAGAATGCACAGAGTATTGAAGTTGAACGTGATAATTGCTACCAATTCCATGTACTTTAGTATAACATATAATTGAGTTGGAAAGCACTTTGTGAAAACAAAAGTTATAATTTATGCGCATAAGTACTGAAGTAAAGAATATAAGACAGTTGACAAAAGAATAGTACAATGACCCCGGCACAATAGAGTACCGAAGCTGTGACATCATAAACATCTATTTTTAGAATTTCTCAATTTCAACTTCATTTTCTGAAAAACATTACAAATTTTATATGACCATCCAAATATATAGATTTCAATAAGAAGTCACTGTTATTTTGCTCTGGTTCGTAACGTTATGAACCAGAGCAAAATATCAGTGATTTCCTATTGAAATAAATTGATTCGGATGGGCTATAAAACATATTCAATTGATTTTCAAGTTTTCAACATTTGGACATTATCAATTTCAAATTTAGAAATTCCTAAAATAGGTTTTTGATTACGTCACACTTGACCACTATATACAAGATAGAAAAAATTTGTCCCTGCCATTTTAAAACCAAAATATCATGCAATACATACATGTATATCATTGATTGAGAACAAGAAGGGTGCTAAGTCACTTTTTATACTTTGTTTGAAAGCCATAATTATGGAAACCAGTTTAGCTCACTGTTGTATTTATTAGACAGACATTCTCAAAAATTTGATAAGATTGGTAGGCCTATCTCACGGGCGTAGACATGTCATTGATACCCATTCAATTGGGGGGATGATCTATTCATTCATCCCCCCTGATGAATAGGTATTATGTAAGTCGCTACGCCCGTGACCTATCTGATAATTTCACATCATGCAGAGCAGGCCTCAACCTACAAGGTTGTAGTATCAATTTAACACCAAAAAAAAAAGACACAATATCTCATAACTTCCTACTCTCTCACCCAACACTATGTTTACAGAATGTAAAAAATACAAACTTGTTTGAGCTCACCATGTGAGTACTACTATCTGTAATCATTACATTTGCATAAAGTTACGTATGGCCCAAGTCATGCATCGTTCTAACAATGTACATTGGTCTAGATCCGTTGGTATACAACTTCTACGTGCCTGAATCATTCTCCAAGCCTTAAAGGGTACCACCACCCAGAAGTCCATGTCACCAACAAGTTCAGAAATATAGGTTTCCAGATAAATTATATCATTGAAAAAATTATGCCTCTGCTTTTACGCGATTATAATATCAAGCCCAAATTAACATGCACTGAATTAATTTTTAATTATATTTTTCATATATTTTTAGTCCTGTGACCTTGACCATATGACCCCAATTGTTTGTCTCCCTAAAAAAAACATTCAGGTACCAAGTTTGATTGAAATCTGAAATCTAGTTCTTCAAATTCTAGCATTACAAGTTTTTTTGCATGTATAATGAGTCCCATGACCTTGACCTCAACCTTGACCCCACCATTTTATGGCTATGTTGAATCTTAATGATACATTCAGGTACCAAGTTTGAATGAAATCTGATATTCAGTTCTTGAAATTTTGCCATTACAAGCCATTTTCGCATACATATTGAGTTCTGTGACCTTGACCTCAACCTCATGACCCCAACATTATATGGCTATGTTGAATCTTAATGATACATTCAGGTACCAAGTTTGAATAAAATCTGATATTCAGTTCTTGAAATTTTGCCATTACAAGCCATTTTCGCATACATATGAGTTCTGTGACCTTGGACCTCTGATCTCATGACCCCAAAATCTAATCAGATCATTAGCACCCCCATATGTACACTTTTCCAAGTTTGAATTAATCCGTCCACCAGTTCTTGAGATATCGCAAGAACGAGGCATTTTTGCACATATATTGAGTCATGTGACCTTGCCCTTTGACCTCATGAATTATTTTTTGACAGGGGTATGCCAAACGGAAGTCTGAAATGGGAGTCTTAAAGGGAGAGATCCTCTTTTGCAAGCCAAAATTCAAAAGTTGCGAGCTTATTGTCTTATATGAAAGGAAATGTCATTTAATAGCATGCCTGAACAAATTAGGGCTTGAAATCTCTTTTTCGTGGAGTTATAGACCTAAAACTGAATAAAAAAAGGGACGTCGGTTAAATAGGACATACATATTTTCGGCCGGTGAGTAAGTTCGTACATAGATTTCACGGAGTGGCAGATCGGTATGCATGACCCCTACGTGACCCGCGCATAAGTACTAATGTGTGAGCGTTTACCGAGCAAAATACCCAAACATCGCTTAAACTGACTACATGTAATTATATATTCTTTCTTTTTGATATCTTTTTCCGTGACATACGTTAACAAATGTCGGCTTCACAATACCTTTACGAGAATTAGTACTAAATTGATATAATATTATGCTAAATCAGTTGAACTCCTTTATTGACCGATATATAGTTTAAATAGAGGGACGCATTTTTATAATCAAAATTAGAGGGCTGTTCGCTCTGATTTTTTTTGTGTGTGTTACATTGATCCCCATCCGTCAACTGAAAGCTGTTCAGACGTTTTGTAAAAGTGGACCTGTCCCTTTAAGAGTGGACTACAAGCTAACAATATAGGGTCTTGGGAGCTACAAACACCCTGAAACAGGAGTTAATGGGTCTAAGGAGCAGACTAAAACTACAAAATACATGTACAGTCAACTTCGCGTAAGTCGAACTTGACGGGACAGTGTGAAACACTTCGACTTAGGCGATATTCGACTTGCGCGTAAGTTGAATAAAATTCGACTTACGTAAATGTATGATGTGGCTCCTACCACGCACTGCATGCTATAGCTATAGCTACACCTGTTTGGAAAGCAGCTTAGCATATCTGTTGATAAAAAACCACATGGCCTGGTGATAGTTGGGTCACTGGTAGGTCACATCAAGGATCCTTGGATTGGTCACATACAGTACTATAAAGTACAGTACAAACACACACACTCGTATAGCAGGGGGTTGCAATACCGAACGGGTTGTATTACTGTATGTGCAAATTCCCATAGGAAAAACGTTCGAATTTTGAAAGTTGAATTTGAAAGTCGGCATTAACGGAGGATAATAAATGGATGTTTAACAAACATATTCCACCATTTCCCGAAGAAAATACGCGCGTTTTTTCGCGCACCAGTGGCAGCGCGCATGTCAATGACATTCCCATGCAAAACATTCATCTTCGGTATTGCAACACGAAATTTTGCGTCGGGAAGAGGCTTCTTTTGTGGAAGGGTTTACAAGAAAGTTGATTTGGAGAAAAATCGGTAAATTCTTGAAGATATTTTACATCAAATGTGTTCTTTATGAGTTTATGCAGCTGCTCGTATAATTTCCACTTTGATTTCATGCATCTAATTTTTGTTTTGTGCCGTCAAACAAAAAGCATCCGGTAATAGGACACGATACCATACAATGTATCATCCACACACTCATACATTGTCCACAAACAGTGTGTTTCACATATACACTGCATGCATGCACTACATGCATACACATCGGCTTGACTCGTCGACTTCATAATAGGGGGTTAATTATGTGCAAGCGTATATGTACTGCAAAATCAAGTATCAAGAGAAGAAAGGGAGAGCAAGAGAGAGGAGTTGAGATAGATGCGAAATAAGAACAGACCTAAGGAGTGTCAGATTTTATTACTTCGACTTATGCGAATTTCATGTTTTGTATTGAAAGTGTACCAGGAATCTGATCGACTTAAGACGATAATTCGACTTACAAAAATCGACTTATGCAGAGGAATAACACACGCAAGTGTATGACAATAAATCGTGACTTTTTATAATTGTCGACTTACGCGATTATTCGATATATGCCACTTCGACTTACGCAGAGTTGACTGTACATACAATTAAGTAGACTTAGAGCTACCAAAGATCTATGAAAAAATGGTGGTCCAAGGATCCAACTAGAAGAGGAATAATGGACTTGGCGGTACTCAACTACCCAGCCAAGTCATTCCGGGGTCTATGGAGCGGCAATTTTTGAAAATCGGATATCTTTAGAGCGACAGTCGGGGGTCTTTTAAGCGGCACATACCCGTCTTACATTATACATGAGTGCCCCGTGCCCCCCTCCCACCCTTATAATGTGACTGGTAGCCTTTTCAACAGGATGTGTGTTTTGTCAAAGTATGTGTTCTCATGTGACTGATCAAATCACTTTTGTTAGTTAACTATTCTCATGCACATCTCAACTGACAGGTCCTTCATCTGTATGTGTCCTTAAGTGTTTTTTTAGATTAGAATTACAAGTGAAGGACTTTGCACATGTTGTGCAACTAAATGGTTTTTCGCCAGAATGTGTCCTCATGTGACGGGTCAGATTATCTTTCTGAGAAAAATTCTTCTTACAAACATCACATCTGAAAGGTTTTTCATCTGTATGTGTCCTTAGGTGTTTTTTTAGATTAGAATTACAAGAGAAAGTCTTTGTACATGTTGTGCAACTGAATGGTTTTTCACCAGTGTGTGTCCTCAAGTGTCTTTTCAGTAAAGATGTATCATTGAAAGCACTTGCACATATTGTGCAACTGAATGGTTTTTCCCCATTATGTGTTCTTCTATGACAGATCAGAGTACTTTTCCGAGAAAAACTCTTCTTGCACACATCACAACTGAAAGATTTTTCATCTGTATGTGTCCTTAAGTGTCTTATTAGTGCAGATCTATCAGAGAAAGCCATGGTACATATTGTGCAACTGAAAGGTCTTTCACCAGTATGTGTCCTTGTATGACAGATTAGACTACTTTTTTTGGAAAAGCTCTTGGTACACAAATCACAACTGAAAGGTTTTTCACCAGTATGTGTCCTTAAATGGTCTCTCAGTGCAGATGTATCAGAGAAAGCCTTTGTACATGTTGTGCAACTGAATGGTTTTTCACCAGTATGTGTTCTTCTATGACGGGTCAGAGTACTTTTCTGAGAAAAACTCTTCTTGCACACATCACAACTGAAAGATTTTTCACCAGTATGTGTCCTTAAATGGTTTTTCAGTGTAGATGTTTTAGAGAAAGCCTGTGTACATGTTGTGCAACTGAATGGTTTTTCCCCAGTATGTGTTCTTGTATGACGGATCAGAGAACTTTTCTGAGAAAAACTCTTATTGCACACATCACAACTGAAAGATTTTTCATCTGTATGTGTCCTTAAATGGTGTCTCAGTGCAGATGTATCAGAGAAAGTCTTTGTACATACTGAGCAACTGAAAGGTTTTTCACCAGTATGTGTCCTTAAGTGTTTTTTCAGTGAATATGCAAAAGAGAAAGCCTTTGTACATATTGTGCAACTGAAAGGTTTTTCACCAGTATGTGTCCTTAAGTGTTTTTTCAGTGAATATGCAAAAGAGAAAGCCTTTGTACATATTGTGCAACTGAAAGGTCTTTCATCTGTATGTGTTCTTAAGTGTCTTTTTAAATTAGAATTACAAGAGAAGGACTTTGCACATGTTGTGCAACTAAATGGCTTTTCAGTACTACATGTATGTGTTCTCATGTGAACGATCATATGACCTTTCTGAGAAAAATTCTTCTTACACACATCACAACAGAAAGGTTTTTCACCAGTATGTGTCCTTAAATGGTTTTTCAGTGAAGATGTATCATAGAAAGCACTTTCACATATTGTGCAAGCGCATGGTCTTTCACCAGTGTGTGTCCTTAAATGGGTTTTCAGTGTAGATGTATCAGAGAAAGTCTTTGTACATGTTGTGCAACTGAAAGGTGTTTCACCAGTGTGTGTCCTTAAGTGTCTTTTCAGTGAAGATGTATCATAGAAAGCACTTTCACATATTGTGCAAGCGAATGGTCTTTCACCAGTGTGTGTCCTTAAATGGGTTTTCAGTGTAGATGTATCAGAGAAAGTCTTTGTACATGTTGTGCAACTAAATGGTCTTTCACCAGTATGTGTCCTCATGTGACGGGTCAGATGATCTTTTTTAGAAAAACTCTTCTTACACACATCACAACTGAAAGGCTTTTCTCCAGTATGTGTCCTTAAATGGCCTTTCAGTGAAGATGCATCAGAGAAAGTCTTTGTACATGTTGTGCAACTGAATGGTCTTTCACCAGTATGTTTCCTTGTATGACGGATCAGAGTACTTTTTTGAGAAAAACCCTTCTTGCAAACATCACAACTAAAGGGTTTTTCACCAGTATGTGTCCTTAAATGTTTTTTCAGTGAAGATGCAACAGAGAAAGCCTTTGAACATATTGTGCAACTAAAAGGTTTTTCACCAGTATGTGTCCTTAAATGGTTTCTCAGTGAAGACGATTCCGAGAAAGTCTTTGTACATACTGAGCAGCTGAAAGGTTTTTCACCAGTATGTGTCCTTAAGTGTTTTTTCAATGAAGATGTATCATAGAAAGCACTTGCACATATTTTGCACCCGAATGGTCTTTCACCAGTATGTGTCCTTGTATGAAGGACCAGAGTACTTTTGTCAGAAAAACTCTTCCTACGCACATCACAACTGAAAGGTCTTTCATCTGTATGTGTCCTTAAGTGTCTTTTTAGTTCAGAATTATACCAGAAAGCCTTTGAACATGATGTACAGTTGAAAGGTTTTTCACCAGTATGTGTCCTTAAATGGTTTCTCAGTGAAGATGATTCAGAGAAAGTCTTTGTACATACTGAGCAACTGAAAGGTGTTTCACCAGTGTGTGTCCGTAAGTGTCTTTTCAGTGAAAATGTATCATAGAAAGCACTTTCACATATTGTGCAAGCGAATGGTCTTTCACCAGTGTGTGTCCTTAAATGGGTTTTCAGTGCAGATGTATCAGAGAAAGTCTTTGTACATGTTGTGCAACTAAATGGTCTTTCACCAGTATGTGTCCTCGTGTGACAGGTCAGATGATCTTTTTTAGAAAAACTTTTCTTACACACATCACAACTGAAAGGCTTTTCTCCAGTATGTGTCCTTAAATGGCCTTTCAGTGAAGATGCATCAGAGAAAGTCTTTGTACATGTTGTGCAACTGAATGGTCTTTCACCAGTATGTGTCCTCATGTGACAGGTCAGATGATCTTTTTGAGAAAAACACTTCTTACACACATCACAACTGAAAGGTTTTTCATCTGTATGTGTCCTTAAGTGTCTTTTTAGTTCAGAATTATACCAGAAAGCCTTTGTACATGATGTGCAGTTGAAAGGTCTTTTACCAGTATGTGTCCTCATGTGTACATTCAATGCACTACTAAGAGAAAAACTCTTTTGACAAACTTCACAACTAAAAGGGTATTCACCAGTATGCGTCCTCAAGTGACGGGTCAAAGCACTTTTTTTAGGAAAACTCTTCTTACACATATCACAACTGAAAGGTATTTCGCCTGTATGTGTCCTTAAGTGGTCTGTCAGCTTAGACTTACAAGAGAAAGTCTTCGAACATATTGAGCAACTTAAATGTTTTTCACCAGAATGCCTCCTGATATGATTGGTCAGATGAATTTTGTGTGAAAAACTCTTCTTACACAAATCACAACTGAACGGACTTTCATCTGTATGTGTCCTTAAGTGTTTTGTCAGATAAAAATTACAGGAGAAAGCCTTCGTACATGATGTGCAACTGAAAGGTCTTTCACCAGTATGTGTCATCCTCATGTGTCTAACCAATTTACTTCTACAAGGGAAATCCTTCGAACATATGCTGCATATTGAGTCCTCTTCACTAGAATGTGAGCTAGTGTGCTTGATCAGATTTGTTTTCTTACAAAAAGTCTTTGGGCATACATCACAACAAAAGGAGCTCTTATCCGTGTGTGTTCTAACTTGTTGGGATACATTGTTAGTGGAGATATCACACAGGTCTGGGTTTACACAAGATTGTTTACTTTCAGGTCCTGCTAGATGACCTTTCACAGTGAAAGTCTCTGAACACAGGCTGCAGTTATCAGATCTGTCAGCATATTTGTCACTTCCATCGTTCCAAACTTCTTCATGACTTGCACCCAGTTTATCAGTGTGTATTCTTGAGAAATGCTTCTGGTTACATGTACCTGCAACATCCTCCTGAAGGGCCTGCTTTTCTAGATTTGAAGAGGGAAGGTTCTTACCAACAGAAGCCGTCTTTCCCACTTGCAGATCTTCAAGATTTTCTGCAAAGCAACATAGACATGAATAAATTGCATCAACCATCAGTTGGGCACAATGCGTAATATATATCATATATTATTACCATAAAATTCAGGCAGAGCCGCTGCTTTGTTCTTTCAGTATTATTATTTTATCCCTGGTCATTTGGTACAATTCATATTTGCACAATCATGTTTTTGCATAATTCAACTCCTTGCAAAGCTGTAACATACTGTAACATTTGTTTGCATTAAACTCTATGGAAATTTACAAGGGCTCCGTTTGGCTTTTGAGGGCGAATTCCCACTGAGCTCCCGTTGTGTCTCTTCATAAAGGACAATGAAATCCAGATAAATTATTGTATGCACTATAACACACTAAATAGAATGAATAGTTCAGGAAAATTTGAGCACAATCGGTCAAGAAATAAGAAAACTATGGCTCTTTGAAAAGAGCCATGTATTCCTTCGAGTGACTCAAATTGGCAACACACTCTGGCAAAGTTGTGGACAACTCCCCATACATTTTGTTCACCCCAAAAATGTATGTTGACCATCAGTTTGAGTTCAACATATGTTTGTACAGCTTGTCCCAGAAAAAATTACAACGGCACTTTCCGCAACGATAACTTTAAAGATAGTAGATCAATCAGAATGATATTTCAGGGTATGAAACTATAACTTATTACCTACGTCTTGCAGATAACCCTATTCGATTTGCTTCAGTGGTCATGGAGAATTAGGATCTTTTGTCAATCATGTCAGATGTCCCTTCCCTCCTGATTTTGTAAGGAGACGTGTTGTCCATTGACAACGGGACTTTCTGCAACGATAACTTTAAAAATAGTGCATCAATCAGAATGATATTACAGGGTCTGAAACTATAACTTATTACCTACATCTTGCGGAAAACCCTATTTGATTTGCTTAAGTGGTCATGGAGAATGAGGATCTTTTGTCATTCATGTCCTGTGTCCATTTTCGTTATGTTCATGCGTTATGAACGAAAATGGACTTGTTGACGCGTTATGAACGGAAATGGACACATGACATGATTGACAAAAGATCCTCATTCTCCATGACCACTGAAGCAAATCGAATAGGGTTTTCTGCAAGATGTACGTAATAAGTTATAGTTTCATACTCTAAAATATTATTTTGATTTATTTACTATTTTAAAGTTAACATTGCAGAAAGTCCCGTTGTCAATGGACAACACGTCTCCTTACAAAATCTGGAGGGAAGGGACATCTGACGTGAGTAACAAAAGATCCTCATTCTCCATGACCACTGAAGCAAATCGAATAGGGTTTTCTGCAAGATGTAGGTAATAAGTTAGTGTTTAATACCCTGAAATATCATTCTGATTAATTTGATATCTTTAAAGTTATCGTTGCGGAAAGTGCCGTTGTAATTTTTTTCTGGGACAAGCTGTAGAATGCTTTCATACATAACATATCATGAGTTGGAGAAATGGAAAAATGTGACTATGAAGAAAACTGTAGAAATGGGAACATTTGTGTACAAAACATATGAGGAGTACAGTAGTCTACACATTTATCAGAGTGTGTTGCCAATTTGAGATCCCCATAGATTTAAGTGGACATCTTCAAAGAGCTGTAGTTTACTTGTTTCTTGCCTGATTATGCTCTAACTTTCAAAGGTTGTTTTTCTTAATATTTTCAAGACTATGAAAACAACATTTTGCTTGGGTTTCATTGCCCTTTAACCCGTTCACTATGAGTTCATGAAATCCCTATAGACTTTGTATACAACCCACTCGGTTCCCGTAGTCAAAGGGTTAATTCCTACGTAGATAAAGCTTTGATTTCACTACTAACAGGTATTTCATCTGTATGTGTCTTTGAGTGTTCTGACTGATTAGATCCTGTAGAGAAAGCCAGAGTACATAAAATGCGACTGGGAGTTTTTTCCTCAGTATGTGTGTTTTTCAGAGTATGTGTTATCATGTGACTGATCAAATCACTTTTGTTAGAGCAACTCTTGTTACACACATTTCAACTGACAGATCCTTCATCTGCATGTGTCCTTAAGTGTTTTTTTAGATTAAAATTACAAGAAAAAGTCTTTGTACATGTTGTGCAACCAAATGGTCTTTCACCAGTATGTGTCCTCATGTGACGGGTCAGATGATCTTTTTGAGAAAAACTCTTCGCACACACATCACAACTGAAAGGTCTTTCATCTGTATGTGTCCTTAAGTGTTTTTTAAGATTAGAATTACAAGAGAAAGTCTTTGCACATGTTGTGCAACTGAAAAGTTTTTTACAACTATGTGTCTTCATGTGACTGATCAGATGACTTTTCTGAGAAAAAATCTTCTTACACACATCACAACTGAAAGGTTTTTCATTGTGTGTCTTCATGTGATCGTTCAGATGACCTTCCATCTGTATGTGACCGTAAGTGTCTTTTTAGATAAGAATTACGAGAGAAAGCCTTTGTACATGATGTGCAGTTGAATGGTCTTTCACCAGTATGTGTCCTCATGTGACTGATCAGATTACTCTTTTGAGAAAAACCCTTCTTGCAAACATCACAACTAAAGGGTTTATCACCAGTATGTGTCCAAAAGTGTTTTTTTAGTGAAGATATATTGGAGAAAGTCTTTGTACATATTGTGCAACGGAATGGTTTTTCACCAGTATGTGTCATTAAATGTTGTTTCAGGGTAGAAAAATGAGAGAAATCTCTTGCACATATTGTGCACGGGAATGGTTTTTCACCAGTATGTGTCCTCATGTGACGGGGCAGATGACTTTTCTGAGAAAAACGCTTCTTACACACATCACAACTGAAAGGTTTTTCACCAGTATGCGTCCTCATGTGACCATTCAAATGACTTTTCTGAGAAAAACTCTGCTTACACACATCACAGCTGAAAGGCTTTTCATTTGCATGTGTCCTTAAGTGTCTTTTAAGCTTAGACTCACAAGAGAAAGTCATTGTACACAAATCACAACTGAAAGGTTTTTCACCAGCATGTGTTTTCAAGTGTTTTTTCAGTGTAGATTTATCCGAGAAAGCGCTTGCACATATTGTGCATCGGAATGGTCTTTCATCAGTATGTGTCCTCATGTGACATTTTAGATGAATTTTCAGAGAAAAACTCTTCTTACAAACAACACAACTGAAATATCTTTCATCTGTATGTATCCTTACGTGTCTTTTTAGATCAGAATGACAAGAGAAAGCCTTTGTACATATTGTGCAACTGAAAGGTTTTTCACTATTATGTGTCCTCATGTGTGTAACCAATTTACTTCTAGAAGGGAAATCCTTCGAACATATGTTGCATACAGAGGTCTTTTCATTAGAATGTGAGCTAGTGTGCTTGATCAGATTTCTTTCCTTACAAAAAGTCTTTGTACAGACATCACAACTGAAAGAGCTCTTATCCGTATGTGTTCTAACTTGTTGAGAAACATCGTTAGTGGAGATATCACATGGGTCTGGGTTTACACAAGATTGTCCACTTTCAGGTCCTGCTAGATGACCTTTCACAGTGCAAGTATCTGAACACAGGCTGAAGTTATCAGGTCTGCCAGCATATTTGTCATGTCTATTGCTCCAAACTCCCTCTTGACTTTCACTCAGTTCATCAGTGTGCATTCTTGATTGAATCCTTGAACTACATGTACTTGCCACACCCTCCTGAAGGGCCTGCTTTTCTAGATTTGAAGAGGGAATGTTCTTACCAACAGAAGTTGTAGTTCCCACTTCCAGATCTTCAAGATTCTTCAGAAATTCTGCAAAGCAACATAGACATTATAAATTACATCAATCATCAGTTGTGCACATAGCTTAAAGGTATTTAGTAACATTGTCCAAATCCTCAAAATAAAATTTTCACTCTAGCGGTTCCCTCATACCTTGTTGTATTCGTATTAACAATAAAATCATGGGACAGGTTTCGGTTTTTCAAATTTCCCTTTCGTTACAAAGATATGTACGATCAAAGTATTCAGATAAGAAAAACTCCCGGCGAGTTTTTCTTCTGTGTACAAAGTGAGTGCAGTGAGTTATTGAATATCACTTTGCATTTTCGCTCATTGCTTGGCCATGCAATGTCCATTTGACTTGAAATTTTCACACAATACCCTGTGGACATATGAGATAACAATAATATACATTGCATCAACCATTCATCACTTTTTGCACATGTCAACAAAGTTACTAGATCCCTTTAAAGTGGACTTCCACACGATTTCAAGCTTCTAATGATTGAAAGACAAGATATTCTATGTCATTAGAATAAAATTTGTATGTAAAAAGTATGATTGTGGGTTCTTATAATTGGCTTTGAAATTCTAATGACACAAATTCTCGAGCGAGCTTGTTCTATCCCACAATGCATCAATTTGTGACGTACGACCCTCACTATGCGCTTATCTATGTTTTTACACTGCAGCGAATGTGTTCTTTTGATCGAACCAATACAATGCCCGATCATGAATAGTTAAGTCCACGATGCGCCATTGAACCGTGCCTTTGAGCATTACTGCTTTGTTGAACCATTCGAAAATACTTGCCTGCCTGAAATTGTAACACGTTTGGCTTTCATTGGAATTTGAATAGACACACAGTCCTGTAAACGTGGTTATTGAATTTACTGGCTCTGCATGACCGGCTATTATGAATGACACATGCAGTGATCACAATGCAGTGGCATCGGATTGAAGCCTACTCAAGAAATTGAGCAAAGTGAGGGTGCTACGTAAGGGTCTATTGATTGTGAGCAGTAAATTTAATTATTTCCTCAGAGTTAATGACATTAGAAAAAATCTCTTATAAATCAACCAAAGAGAGTCAAATCCTGAAAATATTTAAGCACATCCCTAGATTTATTTCCAATATACTGTATTTTTGTTTAACTCGTCCGGAATTCAGAGCCGCTGCTTTGTTCTTCTTACAAACAATTTAGAAGGACCCCGACTTTGGGCATTGATCTAAATCCTTTGAATGCATGGACATAAGATGTCTTACTTGCTCTAGGATGTGTTGGATGACGAGTCTTCCTCCGAGGTGTGCCTGCTTCAGTATCCCCCGCCTGCCCCTGGGTCTTGGTTTCATCCGTCCTGCATCTATCACACTTGACATGGTTCAGCACCATCCCATCCACAGAACACTGGAAGCGGCTGCCTTGCAGTGCCTTGTGGCAGTTCTCACATCTAGCAGGCACTCGTCTGATGTCAAGTTTCTGCAGCATGATGCGAGCCGTCTTCAATTTGGGAGCCTCACTCTTGATCTTTTGGGTGGCCAATGCGGGCGCACTTCTCAGACAGCAAACGCTTTCCTCACTGAAGTGTAGACCTAAATCCTCTGAAAGGAAAAAGCAACAACAGGATGCATTAAAAATGATTTGTCCTCTATAATGCAATTTTTATGACAAGCCCAAATTAACGTACACATAATTAATTCTGTTAAGTGAAATCTGATTTTAATTTATCAACCAGATCTTGAGATCACTATTTTGACATACAAGCTGAGCCATGTGACCTTGACATTTTACCTCACGACCCAAAAATTCCTTGGCAACAATAGCTCCCTGAAAAACATTAAAGTGTACAGGGAAACCCTGTTATAACGAGGTAGTCGGGACTATCGATTTTACCCTGTATATAACCGGAATCTCGCTATAACCGAGCTTGTTATAAGTGGAGCATTATGCCATTGGAACAATCGGGACCAAAGGATTTTCCTCGTTATAAAAGGTACCTCATTATAAGTAATTTTGCATATAATGAACCCTGTGACCTTGACATTTGACCCCATGACACCCAAAATTCAATCAGATCATTGTCACCCCAATATGAACACTCATACTAAGTTTGTATTGTTCTGTCAAGTGTCAACCAGTTCATGAGATTTTGCGAGAACAAAAGCAGGACGGACGGGCGGACGGACGTAGGTAATCATAATGCCTCCTTCCACTTTGTTGGAGAAGGCATAAAACCCCCTAGCTTAAATTCCAGGAAACATCCAATACAATTTTCATATTTTACTTGCCCTAAAAGAAAATTAACTTGCCTGCTTATTTTTAGATAAGATTTGCACGTAAGGAGTTACATTTTCTCAGAAATTATGCATGCTAGTTCAATTTTACTTACACGATTCACTTTTTTTTTTTTTTTTTTTTTTTTTTACTTCTCCCTGGAAATCTGGCAATCTGAACTGTGGAAGCCTGACAATGACAAACATAACACGAGTATAATAGGCTAAGGCTGGCATAGCCCCCTTGTAGTAGTACATTCCCTTAAATTCCTTCCTCACCTTCTATTTTCACAGTCACCATCTCCACCTGCTGATCATGTGACACATCAAGTGACTCTGTGGCAGGCTCCTGTGGTCTGTCAATCTCACCACCCAGTGTACCCTCATGTGACCAATCAGGTGACTCCATGGCAGCCTCCCGTGTCCTGTCAATCTCACCACCCAGTGAACCCTCATGTGACATATCACTATCAGGTGATTCCTCCTGTTTAATCTCTAGTGATAGGGTACAGTAAGCCACCTGATCATGTGACACTTGATCAAGTAGATCATGTGACGGTGAATCAGGTGGTTCCATCTTCACTACAACAATCTCTGCATCTTTGGATTCCTCAGATGAATGGATGGAAAGTCTTCTGCTCTCATCAGGTGTTGCAACTAGTTGATCATGTGACAGTGGATCAGGTGATTCCGTCTTGAAGTTGATCTTCACCACAGCAATCTCTGCATCTCTAGATTCCTCAGATGAATGGATGGAGTTCTCATCAGGTGCTGCTGATAGTTGATCATGTGACAGTGGATCAGGTGGTTCCATCTTTACTACAACAATATCTGCAACTTTGGATTCCTCAGATGTATGGATGGAAAGTCTTCGGTTCTCGTCAGGTGCTGTTACGAGTTGATCATGTGACAGTGGGTCTGGATCAGGTGATTCCGTCTTGATCTTCACCACAGCAATCTCTGCATCTCTAGATTCCTCAGATGAATGGATGGAGTTCACATCAGGTGCTGCTGATAGTTGATCATGTGACAGTGGATCAGGTGGTTCCATCTTTACTACAACAATATCTGCATCTTTGGATTCCTCAGATGAACGGATGGAAAGTCTTCTGTTCTCATGTGACAGTGGATCAGGTGGTTCCATCTTCAGTCCAGTGAGTGTCCAGATACAAGGATTTGCCCAGCACGGAATGCGTCATATGAAGAAGAATCTGTCATTAGAATAGAAAGGGCGGACAGTAATTAAGACAGTACAGCAAATGTAAAAGAGGCCCTGAAATTTGAAAATGACATATTTGTTGATCTACTGGTTGGGTTCCAAGACAGCTCCCTGGTCAAAATGAAATTTCAAAAAGATATATTTTCCCCCTATTTAAAAACTATTTTGTACGTACTTTGTGGAGGTGAGCACTAGTTAAAACCTATTTTTCAAAAAAAAAAAAAAATCCTATTTTATGAGCATACATGTATGTGTTGAGGTTATTTGGACACCTATTAGTGAAGGGTAACTCGGCCAGTTTTCAGTCCTGCTCATTACCTTGTTGGTCCTCCCTTGGCAGCAATCACTGCTCGAAGCCTCCTGGGCATGCTCGGGGCATGCTCTCCACCAGATTGCTGCAGATGGTAGGTGTCCAAATAACCTCAAAACATGAAAAACTGAGAACAATAGGAACGCCATTGATATATTAAATTTTCATATTTCCTCAATTGGAAGTTTGTCACCTTTATGATTCAGTCTGTGAAAAAAGTCTTTTTTGAATGAATATCTTTATTTCCTTGTTTTTCTTACATTTGTCAGGGTGTCCAAATAATTGTTGGTTACACTGTAAACAAGCATCCCCGGTTGCACCCTGTTTTGCACCCGTTTTGCACAGTCGTGCAGGATTTAAAGGGATCTAGTAACTTTGTTGACATGTGCAAAAAGTGATGAATGGTTAATGCAATGTATATTGTTGTTATCTCATATGTCCACAGGGTATTGTTTGAAAATTTCAAGTCAAATGAACATTGCATGGCCAAGTAATGAGCGAAAATGCAAAGTGATATTTGGGTGATATTCACTTACTCACGGCACTCACTTTGTACACGATAAGAAAAACTCTCCCGGAGTTTTCCTTATCTGAATACTTTGAACGTACATATCTTTGTAACAAAAGGGAAATTTGAAAAACCGAAACCTGTCCCATGATTTTTTTGTTAATACGAATACAACAAGGTATGAGCGAACCGCTAGAATTAAAATTTTATTTTGAGGATTTGGACAATGTTACTAAGTCCCTTCGGGATTGAGGAAACACAGGATGAGGACACTGGCGTGAAGGTTCTACAGCTTGAAAACGAATCACTGGGGGTGAAACTGACCAAGGATGACCTAGAGAGAAGCCATCGACTCAAATCCAAGGTCAATGCAGCACACACAGGAAATGCAAAGTCACGCCCGATCATAGCGAAGTTTGTGTCATATCGCAAGCGGACAGAGATCTTGAGACAGAGGAGGGAGCTAGCAGGATTGAGAAAATCAATTCAAGAGGATCTTACGAGTGAAAATGCGAGACTACTAAAAAAGACAAGAGACTGTCCCAAAATCAAAACAGCATGGACTCGTGATGGACAAACAACAGAGAAATTACAAAGGTAATTTCATGTGAAGGAGATCTTGACTTGATTTGATAAAATTACAAATAAACTGATGAGTGATGGGACACACTTGATACTAAAATACTTACCTGGCACAGGTGTATTTTTTCTTTCTCTGTGCAGTTTTAAAATTGTAAATGTAACTTTAATGTGAATTTAAACTGTTTTAATTGTATAAGCTAAGGGTACATGTAGGTAGTTTGAATGTGTGTTTGTAGTGATGTATGAATCTTGTAAGCATTGCAGATCTCTTCAATCTCTATCTTCTACTCAGTCTTTATGTACAAAGTGTTTATCGAACATATTCCCTTTTAATCATATTATTGACGATAATGAATATCTTTGGTCATTGTATAGTTTCTTTCATCTCAATCACAATATTGATATAGAAAGGATTCAAATATTGAGATTTAATCCATTTGAGTTGAATAATATGAAGCAAAATGATTTTCTTGATATTATAAGTGATGACAATGTTCAATGGCGCAAGCAGTTATATATTTCCTGAAGATTTTCATGAAAAGTTCAAGAGCGATCAAGATCATTTTTCAGTAATGCATTTGAATTCTAGAAGCTTGTGCAAAAATGTTGATAACTTACAAATATTATTGTCATCACTTAAATATAATTTTGATATAATAGGTATAAGTGAAACATGGTTTAATTGTAACACTCATGTGGAAATGTACAATATAGCAAACTATTCCTTGGTTCAAGTTTGTAGATCAGATAAAACTGGAGGGGGTGTTGCTATATATGTGAAAAATGGAATTAATTACTCTATTCGTAATTACTTATCCTTTTGCTCACCAGAGTTAGAGGTAATCTTTATTGAAGTGAAAGGTTTGGAAAATAAATCTAAAGTTTTTGGCTGTGTTTATAGACCTCCTAATACTAATGTATCAAGTTTTAATGATAAACTAAATACATGTCTATGTGTGCTAGAAAAAGAAAAGAAAGACGTAATGTTGTTGGGTGATTATAATATTGATTTGCTTCATCATCAATCTCATGATATGACAAATGAGTTTTTAGAAACTATGTTCTCTTATAATATGTACCCTCTAATTTCAAAGCCTACACGCATTACTGCAAGATCTTGCACCTTAACAGATAACATATTTATTAACACTTTTCATGAAAATGTACAAACTGGTTTATTATATATACAGATATTTCTGATCATTTTCCTATATTTTGTTTGGTAAAGATGGATAGATCAGCACAACAGCAATTTAATAATAATGTTAAAAAAAGGGTAATCACTGATAAAAAGATACAAGAATTTAAGACAAGATTAGCTAAGATTGATTGGTCAGCAATTTATATGAATCATGATACTAATGCAAGTTATAATTATTTTATAAAAACTTTTACTATGTTGTATGACGATTGTTTTCCATTTAAAGAGCAAACAAATGTTAAACGCAAACCTAAAAAACCTTCGATATCAAATGGTTTATTAGTGTCAATTAAAAAGAAAAATCGTCTTTATATGGCGTATTTACACAAACCAAGTGATACATCTAGGATCAAATACTTTGTATAAAAATATGTTGACTACTCTTGTAAGAAATAGTAAAAAAACAATATTTGTATGACCTTTTTTCAAAGTGTAAAGGAAATATGAAAAAGACATGGAATAATAGTAATGAAGTACTTGGTAATATTAAACAAAATGTTATACCGAATGAAATGTTCTTAGGTAAAGACAAATATTCTTCACGTGAACAGATTGTTCAGGAGTTTAATTCTTACTTTGTTAATATAGGTCAGAAACTATCAAATTCAATTCCATGTGTACCTAACTCTTTTAAGAAATATTTAAGTTCAGATTATGTCAATAGTTTATTTTTGAAACCGGCTTCCGTTCATGAGTTGACACAACTTTGTACATCACTAGACCCAGCTAAATCATGTGGTTATGATGATATTTCTGCCAAGGTAGTCAAAGAATCAATTTTTTATTTTGTAGACCCTTTGTGCAATATATTCAATAAATCAATTTCATCTGGGGTATTTCCGGATTCTTTGAAAGTAGCTAAAGTTGTACCATTATATAAAAAGAAATGCAAACAAAATATTCATAATTATAGGCCTGTTGCCATTTTGTCAATTTTCTCTAAATTATTGGAAAAGGTTATGTATAGTAGATTATTTAGTTTTCTTGAAAAATATGAAATTTTAATTAATGAACAATTTGGGTTTAGGAAAAAAACACTCAACTGCACATGGGGTCTTGAATTTGTCTAATTATGTTATTAATGAATTGGATAAGGGTAACTTTTGTTTAGGATTATTTATGGACCTGTCAAAAGCATTTGACACCATCGACCACCACATTCTTCTCGATAAATTATGTTATTATGGCGTGCGGGGTGTAGCACTAAACTGGTTCAGATCATATCTGACTGGTAGAAAACAGTATGTGGTGGTCGATGGTGTCAATTCTGAGCTTAAAGAACTATCATGTGGTGTACCTCAAGGTTCTGTTTTGGGACCTCTCCTTTTTCTTATTTATGTAAACGACATTATAGAAAGTTCAAAGATTTTTCGGTTTTCTTTATTTGCAGATGACACTGTAATTGTACTATCCCATAAGAATGTGCATACACTTATTTCATTGGTTAATTTAGAATTAAGTAAAATAGTCTCTTGGTTTCAAAATAACAAATTGCATCTTAATTATGAAAAAACAAAGTATATTTTATTTCGTTCAAAAAACAGGAGAGTTTCCCCCAACCTTGATTCTGTATCTATCCAAAATACATCCCTCCAATGTGTTCAATGTGTTTTCTCGGGGTTATTATTGATGAATTCTTAAGTTGGAAGGCTCATGTAAAGAATGTTACTTTAAAGGTATCAAGAGGTGTTGGAATACTATCAAAATTAAAATATATTATCCCCCAAAATGTATTAATGCTACTATATAATTTAATAATACTACCACACTTAACATATTGCAACATTGTGTGGGGAAACTCTTATATATCTTATTTAAATAAAATTAAACTGTTACAAAAGAAGGCTATTAGAATCATAACAAATTCAGAGTATAATTGTCCCAGTTAAGCCTGAGTCATGTCGGATATATTCGGAACCGGGTCCCGATAAACTGTAACCGGTCGGGAACCGGTATCCCGATAAATTTTTGCCGTCGAAACTCGGACCGGTATACATGGTTGACCATACATTGCGAGACAAACGAATATCATTAGCGATATTATTTCCGATACTATATCCGCAATGGATTATATATTTACTATTAACATTACAAATGTTGACGCTTTTATGGATTTACATATCAATCTTTACGGGAAAATAGTTACAGACTATTCAGAATTAACTCGCGTTTCGCAAGAAAAGTATTTTTTCCGAAGTAAATTGGACCTAGAAATCGATCGTTTGTTCAGCATCGCGCCAAGCTGAAACAAGCCGCTAAAATCGAAGGTTGAAGTTAGCAGCAAGTTTTCGGGTGCCGATATCGCAAGAAGATCGCGAGTGCATGCTATATGATATGCTAGCTAACTTCAGTTCCCGGCGCGGCACGCACGCTAACTTCAGTCGGCCAGCTAGCATCGCGGTGCACCGCTGCGATCGAAATTTCCCGATAATTTGCACAGTTTTTTTAATTGTTTCGGGGCTTATTTTTTGTTCTGTTCAGCTTTCAAACGCCATAGAATCATGTAAGTAGAATATCAAAACATTTTTAAATGGTATAAATTACCCAAATACGTACTTTGAGCCACTTTTTGAATGCACTGGCTCATCAGCTCGATCATACATACACTCCCCGGGAGTGTCGGTCTAACTTTGTGTGAACATCCGTAGGCAATAGCGTTCAAATGACTAGCAATTTTGCGCTTCCTTTTCAATTTCTGACTGTCAAACGAAGTAACGAACCAAGAATTTCTCGAAAATAACCACTCTTTAAAGTAAATGATATTGATTGCCCCTTTTTTATTTGAATTCCGCTACATTAAAGGGGTAGTTTAGTTTTGGTAGAGAGGGCGCTGCTCATCACAATTTTTTTGTGAGATAATGAAAAACTGAGTGTCGAATTTGAGAGAACATGCAATTTTAATGGAAGAATAAACTTTATTTGGTCAAAATCGGTCCAGAAAGGGCTGAAATATCAATAAATATATTTGATCTTATAATTATTTGGGGCCCAAATAATTAGATGATTTTTTCAAAAATTTTTTAAAATGCTTACACTTTTTCAAAAATTGTCAAAAGCGTTTTTTAAATAGTTGTTGATGATCTATCTACATAATCATTATTTCAATAGAACATCACATGCATTATTTTGTATGAAAAATGGTTGAAACCAATGCCTTTTTAGAAAGCGCCCTCTTGTGTTTTAATGGCTCTTTTTGAATGATAACAGGCTTTTTACTTAGTCGTTTGTAATTTTGTATACCTTTCGAGCATGGTGGAGTAATAACTATTAGTTTATCATGTTACTGTCCAGGTTTGGTTACTAAAGTTCAGCCTTACCAAAACTGTACTACCCCTTTAAGTGATAATCTTAATTTCTTTTTAAACATTTTTATATTATTTTTTTTAATTCGGGGCACCGTTTCCGTAAAAACGAAACCGGGTCCCGATTGAAACGGTCGGTAACCGGTGTGATCGACCGAACCAACTCAGCCTTAGTCCCAGTGATCCCTTATTTATTAACATGAAAGTTCTTCCAATACAGCAACTTATAACGCTTAATACCCTTATATTTATGTATAATTTCCATACTGGTCATCTCCCGCACATATTTAAAACTTTGTAACTAATTCATCTGTTCATCCTCACAACACAAGACAAAGTATGTTATTACATAAGCCTCCTGTACGTACAACGCATGCTCTTAATTCATTTCAAAATGTGGGAATAAGGGCAATTCCAAGCAAACGCCGTGACGGTCAGAGGGTGTTTCTCACAATGAAAGTCCAAATAACTCATAAAATCTAAATATCTAGAACCAACTTTTGATATGCATCTGTAACCACTATCCTACCAATAATTTACAATAGGCAAGAAAACCAAAATTCCCAATGAATGATTAATTATGAATATCAATATCTGCCGTAACGCCGTGACGGCAAAAAGACATGGGTTTCTTACATGCTAAGAAACTAAGTAAACTCTGTGAACTACAGGAACATTTTGCACTTTTGTCACATTGATTCTTTGTACTAGACATCAAGCTAGAACATCCAAATAAAAATGTAGAAAAAATCCAATGCTCATAGTAAATATGATATCATAAATGTATCTATGCACTGTAACGCCGTGACTGTAACGCCGTGACCTCTGAATTGTACATGTTATATATATGGGAGATATTAAAGAGATGAATAATATGATATAATTTTAATGTAGTGATCCAGAATCAATAAAGAACTAGATGAATGGGTGATATAACCAAGATGCTATTAAATGATCATCCGCATGACACAAATTTGCAGCACAGCGCCCTCTATTGATCAAAAAATCTTTTAGGACATAATTGAAATTCTTATCTATTTCAGAAGTTAGTTAATGGAACCATCAAATATTAAAACCAAAATACATACTTAAATGTAACAATGAAATATGAGACCTTTGACATCTGACCTTTGACCTTGTTTCTCAAAATAACATACAAATGTTTAATTTTTGGTCTGCACTGTGCATATTTGCAAGACGATTTGTTTCATGTAACATGATTTCAGAGTTAGTAAATGTTTGTTTTTGAATTGGTAATTATCCGAGTGACCTTTGACCTGTGCCCCAAACAGTTTCAGAAAATTGTCTTTTACCTACAGTACTCTTTCTAACATTGATTCTGGAACTTATTGTGAGAACAAAAAACAACAACAATATTTTGACCTGTTGACCTAGATGACCTCCCATGACCCCATTCCCTAATCAGGTCATATACTTCACTGGATGCATACCAGTATTATTATCATGTTATCCTTCAAGGATTCTCAAACTATCTTGATAAAAATATAATTTTTGCATATTTGTTAGATATGTGACCTTTGACCTTTGACCTCATGGACCAAAATCATATCCAATAATCCGTACCTCTAAATACATGGATTGTACAAAGTTTGAACGAAATCCATCCAATGATTCTTGAGATATTGCACAAAAAAGAACACTGATGTACAGATGCACATACAGACAGACGGACATACAACCCATACACATACATGACTCAGGTAACTTTGAGATGGAAACATTATCAACTGACCCTATTCATATAATTATAGCATGAGCAATGCCCAAGCATACCTACACAAAATATCTTACACTATTTGATTATGTCTACTGTGTTATGTCAATGGGAATCCAGTAAGTAGCGTCACGGCGTTACACAAAACGTAACGCCGTGACCAAATTGATATTGATTATATTAATAAGTGGTAAAAGATAATGTTGCTATTCAGCATGCATATTATAGCCCTATGGGCTATTACAGAGAAAACAAAAAATTATTTCATTCCCATTCATATTTTTCCAGAAATATTAAAAAAATATGTTTTTAGTGTAACGCTGTGACATATTAATGATTGTAAATGAGACAGTCACTGAAGCGGAACGAAGAGCGAAAATGACGAAATTGATATTTATCTGAAAAATTGAAGCAATGATCCTGTGAACACTGAAATAAAATGTTATGAAAACTCCTTTTCGCAGTTCTTTTATGCTTAATATTTAATTGAATGTTTTGTGAAAATAACTGAAAATTAATTTATGCTATATATTAATAATAAAATAATAGTTTACAATTTTTTTTTTCAAAAACAAAATACATTTTTGGAAAGTTCAATCTTTTAGCTTTCATTTGATACCAAATTTGTTATGGTACAACGAATTTGAAAAATCAGTGGTTATGTCAATGTTTGCTTGGAATTGCCCATAAGCAAATGGAATAATCTCAGCTCTAATATAAGATCCAGTACAACTTTGACAAGATTTAAGACATTGTGTAAAAGTGAATTGTTTACAATTTTATCATCTAATTGAGTAGACTGAATTCATACAGTATGTTATTCTGTTTTTTGTTTTCCTCTCTTCTACTTTCTTTCCCTTTTCTTAAAAATCTGCTGCGACATAGTATGAGTGTAATTATGCATGGTAGTGTTTTTTTTTGGGGGGGGGGGGGGGGTAGGGCGGGCTCACAAATGTAGTTGTATGTATAAATATTTATTTCCGTCAATGTGTATGTAATATTAGTATATTGTTTTGTATTTATGTGAAAGGGCCCTATTACAAGCTTCGCTTCCTAGGTGTCCCTAACCATTCATTATATTTTACATTGTATAATAGTATTTATTTTTAAAAACTTTGTATTTGATTTTTAATGATTTTGGTTGAATGAATAAACTTAAACTTGAAACCGGCCAATCCAATCACCTTACAGTTACAGAATTCACCAGAGGCAGAGCTGTTTTATAAAAACAAATATTAGATTATTACACCAGTGAATTTAAGAAGACTAAGTCAGAATAACGATTTGCTACGATATATTTCAGTGATGTAGATATGAGGTCAGTGGCGTAGCTACGCCTACGGGGGGCCTGTGCCCCACCCCCCCCCCCCCCCCCCCTCCCAATATAATTTGGAAAAAACAATAGAAATACACGTGCCCTCCTAGATCGATAAATCTATCACTAATCATTGCCTCAACATTATAATTTTTATTTTTGGTGGTCGGCTGCTTCTAGCGATAGATGCCACCCATTCACTCTGCCGTGCGGGCCGAAAGAGCTCTACCTATAGCTAAGTATGACTTACGACAACCGAGTCGAGTTCCAAGCATAAAATGCCATATTTTGGCACTTGGAATCAAATGTATGGTACAATCAATATATGTAGGGCTACTATAATAGTTTAACTCACCGATCTCGTGTCTCGCTTTACATGTAATTCCATAATCACGGCGATTTTGGAGATTTTAGAACGATTTTCCATCACTCGTTTTCATCTATCGCGAGATTTTTTCTTCTAATTGCATTATAACGTGCATCTCTATGGCCGCCACTCCAACAACATCTCTCACCATACCAAGGGCCACATCACATGCACCACCACCAATGTTGTATATCTTATCACGTGCAGAGTCTGTGGCATGCAGTACGTAGGCGAAACCAGGAACACCCTCAAGAGACGCTTTTACGGACACAGATCCACCATCCACACCTCCAAACATGACGCCCCAGTCGGCAACCACTTCAACCTACCTAATCACTCCATTTCTGACATGATTCTACAGGGAATAGAATCTCTAGGTAACCGCCCGGACACACTCCGCTCCAGCAGAGAGAAGTATTGGATAAGACGTCTCTGCACCATTCATCCCCATGGTCTCAACATCCAAGAAGGCAGTGATTAACCTTTGCATCTCCCCTTCATCGTCTGCACCACCATTTGTTTGTTTTCACCCCCCATATCGATACTTTACTTTGTTCCACATACTATTCATATTCTTATTTCCCATTTTATTTTCCCCATATATTCATTCTAGTTTCCTTTGAGATTACATTATATACACTGTCACCATTCATACACATAATCATGTTAGTTTATTAATATGTTATACTTTTTGCATTTAATTTCTCTCTATAGGTACACTGTCCATAGACATGGGCTTATTCATATACATCCACATTCTCATCATGCATAGTTCCACCTCTATTTTGATCATATTGTTCCACCCTCATTTGTCTCTCCACCTTCCCTCTGATTACCTACCCATTTAGGCTTCCTTTTGTTCACTATCTCTTTTACACTCCCTGTCCCATTCATTTGTCTATGTTGCTTCCCTACATATCATCACCCACTGGGTCCTCATCATTTCCACTCTCTCCTTTGAACTCGCCTATCCTATTCATCCGATCCTGCAGGGCAGGTCCAAGCTATTTGACTTGTGACGTACGGGACATTCACAGCTTTTAATTGATTATTACTAAGAGGAAGAAGCTATGATTTGGAATCTTTTTGGTGCTTTGGAAAGCTACTTGCAGTCCCTTCCTAAAATGCAAAAAAAATAAATAAAATCGCTCATTAATATTTAATTATGCTAATTAATATGCAGCGTGACGTACGGGACCAGAGAAATATTGACTTTTTTGGAAAATTATGTATCGTGAAAATGCTCTGAATCTACAGGGCTAATACTAACTAATTTGTAATATATGCATTCAGTAAACATTCAAGTACACACTACAACAAAATTAATTCATTCACAACTTTTTTTCCCACGATAATTAATGAAAGATAATAGGTATGCGCGTGACGTACGGGACATGTGACGTACGGCACATTTTTTCCTCATTAAAAATATGTCATTTTTTATTCTAATTTCATAATCTTTCATTTTATTTTGCAATATATTTGTTCTTGTTGTATAAATCTAATATTCTGATGAAATAAAAAAAAAAAAAAACTTCTACAAAAAATTACGATAAGACTTAAACAATTTTTTAATTAATTAAGCTAATTAATTCCTAATTAATAATTAACAAAAACTATTTTATCTGGCATCAATATGTGTAGGTTACAGTCTTCTGATGTAAATTACTTTTAAATTTGCCAAAAAAGAGATAAATATGAGTAAATTAAACAGAATCATTGAAAATGGGGCAACTTACAGGAAATCCTATACATGGGACTGTTCAGAAGAATAAGTCATAATATTTTGTGCCTTTTTAGCACTTTCTTACAGTTTTTGAACCTGTTTGGAAGGTCTTGGTGTACTTAACCACTGTACTACTGTCTCTCCTTCATTCACATGCAATTTCCCTACTCAAATTGATTGTCTAGTATTTTAGGTAATTAATTAAAGGTAATTTTAAGATATTTCAAATTTCCCCCTCAAGACATATTTTCATGAAAATATAGCTTTATCACGAAGTACAAAATGGAAAACATGAATTCTTTTTAGAGATGGCTCCTGAAGGTAAGATCTATCTATTCTGAACTTCTTGAGAGCATCTAAGCATGTATTCTTCTGATGATCAGCGGTTAAAACACTAACATATAATTTTTACCTGCCTTGCCATTGCTTTAACACTGAAAATGTCCCGTACGTCACACTTTTGTCCCGTACGTCACATTTGTTAATTAGCTAATAAAATCAAAACGAAAAATGTTTTTTTCATCAAACTTGGCTAGCAGGTCAGGAGTATGATAAATTAGAACTTCACGGAATATGAAAGAAAAAAATCAATCGTTTCATACTGAAATATTAAAAAATGTACTCATTTTTGTGACGTACGGGACATAGCATTTTGGACACGCCCTAATTTGCATAATCAATTAATATTGAAACTTGAAAATTTGGTCAACTATTGCTAGTAATTAGTTTTACTAGTTCCCATTTATGAAAGTAATGCTTCATTGATTAAATAAATATTAAAAATAAAAATGTAATGTCCCGTACGTCACACTAATATTTGAAATATGCAAATAAGATGACCCCTACTCATTAAATATGCAGATTATGCAAATTTCCACACTAAAAATCTGAACTTCAGACTATTAGCTTTTAAATGATACCAAACTTGATATGCTACAATGAAGATGAATTTTCACCATCGAGGGGGACATTAGCTTGGACCTGCCCTTCAACACACTTCACTTCACTTTCTTTGTCCTAATCCTCTCGCTCCCATCCCCTACACTCATAATCCCCTCTATTGTTCCTCCCCTCTCAGTGCCCCAGTGTGCATTCCCACACCTCATCAACTGTCTTTTGTTCACATGTCTCTTTCAATTTCTTGATTTATTTCTTTGATCCTCCCTACCTCTATTCTTCTCTAAGCCTCACACTCTCATCACGTTTTCTTTGACTGCAGCCACTTAAGGACCCACCCATGCCTGTTTGACCTGATTGGTCAAGCTGTCCTGACACTCACCCACTCACAGTTGCTTTCATTGTTGTGTGTCTCCGCCTCCTTTCCTCTTTCCAGCCCCCCTTCCATACATGTGTTTATGTTGGTATATATTCTGTGTTTTTTCTGTAGTAACTGTCATTTGTGCCCTGACGAAGATTCTGCTAGGATCGAAAGCTAGGCTGTATACGATTCTCTCATTATGGAATTACATGTAAAGCGAGACACGAGATCGGTCAGTTAAACTATTATAGTAGCCCTACATATATTGATTGTACCCATAGAGTTATATACTAAACAATATAACAATGTAGCAGTCACTGATTTGGACTGCTATAGTTCAGAGATGTCTCTGTTACAATTCCTCTCTTTAGTCTCTTATATGCTAAGAATTTCTAGGGATTTGTATTGACCCGAGACTGCTTGCAGCCGAATCTGCCGAACCTGCCGAATCAGCCGAACCCTACGTTTAGGTAATAGATCGCGATAGTTTGTCGGTCTTTGACCCGTGTATTGTGTCAGACTTGACCCTGGGACCTCAAAACGGGTTTCCCGGAAGCGGGTCGAGTCCCGTAAAACGGTTGTATAGAGAGATACAGTGTGGGTCCGTCGGTGAATACCGACGGAGCACGCAAAGCTGCTATACAGAACTTGGGCGCGCCAAGTTATAGCAGCTTTGCGGCGCGCGCGCTGTACCGTACCTAGCTGCCTAAGTTTCTGAAAAAGTGTTCGCACATACGGATGCACGTTATATTTTTTTTTTTTTGCAGTTTGAACAAAAAGTACCGCGAAAGACCGAAGAAGAGGCATGGAAAATTGTGGAAAATCTCACAATTCGCCGTAATTATAGAATGACATGTATAGCGACACACGATATCGGTGAGTTAAAGTATTATAGCAGCCCTAAATGTATTGATAGGGCTACAAATGTCGCTCAAAGTGTGAGAATGTGGTGTTTTATGTGCAAAAAAAAAAGATTTTCCGTAAGTAACTTTTACTGCGGAGCTACGGTGTTACTGCGCAAGGCACAGTGTATCAGTAGCGTCTATCGCTAGAATGCCGACAGTGAAAATAACAATAATAATGTCAAAAAGGCCATGAAAGCGATAGATTTGTCGATCTAGCAGTTGACCAGCAAGCCTTGACGTGAACGGATGTGTTAGGAAAGTTGTCCGAAATTACATGTGCTTTTCTCCTGTGTGGAACACTATTATTTGCCTGTGTGGCTATAATTATAGCTAGGATATTAGTTTATTAGACCTGTGTGGTCGTCGTTAGGAGCCTGTGTGGCAATAAGTTAGATATTAGGTTTTAGGTTAGGATACGAGAGGAAGGCTTGCGTTATCGACGGTTGGCCAGCGGGTGGAGTTCGCTACGAGCCAGGGGCATGACGGCCGCTGGGCTGGTGAAGGGACTCGACGCCGGGGCTGCCGCCGGAGCTACCGGGGAGACGAGGCAGTGGGAGACCGTAAACTAAGGTAAGATACTGTGTGTGATTGTATGACTGAGAGTTGGTTCGATATAATAATATAAATGTTTTTAAGAGTAATGAAAATTACTATAACTCTATGATTGTACCATACATTTGATTCCAAGTGCCAAAATATGGCATTTTATGCTTGGAACTCGACTCGGTTGTCTACTCACTGCCAACAAGTAACAACAATACAAGACAAGAACAAGTTCAAGCAAGCAATTCAACCTCAAACACACGAGCAAAGCAACCAGTAAACCAGACTCTCTTCCGCGCCAACAAGATCTGCGCAACTACCCTGCCCGGTTGGCCCCTACCCTGGGGCGTTGGGCAGTATACCAGAAGAAGAAGAAGAAGTCATAGTACTTAGCTATAGGCACACAACACTACATTGTAATGCTGCGCTATACGGGAACAATGTGGGACATAGATCGACAAATCTATCGCTTTCATGGCCTTTTTGACATTATTATTGTTATTTTCACTGTCGGCATTCTAGCGATCGACGCTATCTATACACTCTGCCTTGCGCAGTAAGAACACCGTAACTCGAGAGTAAAAGTTAGCTACGGAAAATGATTTTTTTGTTCATATAAAACACCACATTCTCACACTTTGACCGACATTTGTAGCCCTATCAATACATTTAGGGCTGCAATAGTATATTAACTCACCGATCTCGTGTGTCGCTATACATGTCATTCTATAATTACGGCGATTTGTGATATTTTCCACGATTTTCCATGACTCTTCATCGGTCTTTCGCGGTACTTTTTGTTCAAACTGCAAAAAAAAAAAATATAACGTGCATCCGTATGCGCGAACACTTTTTCAGAAACTTAGGCAGCTAGGTACGGTACAGCGCGCGCGCCGCAAAGCTGCTATAACTTGACGCGCTCAAGTTCTGTATAGCAGCTTTGCGGCGCGCGCGCTGTACCGTACCTAGCTGCCTAAGTTTCTGAAAAAGTGTTCGCGCATACGGATGCACGTTATATTTTTTTTTTTTGCAGTTTGAACAAAAAGTACCGCGAAAGACCGATGAAGAGTCATGGAAAATCGTGGAAAATATCACAAATCGCCGTAATTATAGAATGACATGTATAGCGACACACGAGATCGGTGAGTTAATATACTATTGCAGCCCTAAATGTATTGATAGGGCTACAAATGTCGGTCAAAGTGTGAGAATGTGGTGTTTTATATGAACAAAAAAATCATTTTCCGTAGCTAACTTTTACTCTCGAGTTACGGTGTTCTTACTGCGCAAGGCAGAGTGTATAGATAGCGTCGATCGCTAGAATGCCGACAGTGAAAATAACAATAATAATGTCAAAAAGGCCATGAAAGCGATAGATTTGTCGATCTATGTGGGACAGTACAAAAAAAGTTTGTCAAAATTTCACACAAAATTCTTATCTTAAATTCAACAAAATCAATCATGACTGGCCCTAAAAATGATACAAGTGTTATATGAACTTACCAAAATGTTCCAAATTATTCTTCAAATGTCGAAAAAAATGGAAAATCTGCAGTTTTGGAAAATAAAAAGACTGAGAAAATCTCAGTCGTGATCCCTCTCGAATGTGTTGCTGCTATCTGGATGACTGTCATGTATTTCCCGCAAGCTTCCCACACCACACGTGTTACCGTATCCGAATTCTGACACGGCGTATCCGAATTCTGATACGGCGTATCCGAAATCGGATACGGCGGGCGTGCTTGCAGATCGCGAGCTGGCTTGTTTTGGATAAAGCGGCCTCCGCATGTTGCGGGCGGGCTTTCTTTGTTTACGATGGGACATCGGGGCAGGAAGAGAAAGAAATGGAACTTATATGACGATTTTTGTAAGTATGACTTATCATTTTGAAAATGAAATTTTGTACAATAAATCATAAAATCAGCTTCAATCTAGGTATGCAATTTTTTACTTTAGATATGCTGTTCTTTTCTCTCTGTTTGTAGTTCAAATTGTGTCCCGTAGATTTTTACCACTGTGAGCAGTAAATGGTCCTATCAGGACCATTTACAATACATTGTAGATGTGGCTATAGGTAGAGCTCTTTCGTCCCGCACGGCAGAGTGAATGGGTGGCATCTATCGCTACAAGCAGCCGACCACCAAAAATAAAAATTATAATGTCGAGGCAATGATTAGTGTCACTGTCAGTGATAGATTAATGGCAGTGTATACAGCCACACTCGTGTGTCTTTAGCTTACGGCCACACTCGTGTGGCTGTATCCCTAGAGCCGTGTACGTACGGATACAACCACACTCCCGCATGCGCATAGCCAAAATTTCCGACTTGCATATTACGAACATCGAGTACGAGATTACGCAAAAGAAGCGGCGGCATGTACTGAGCATCGAACTCGATACACGGCGTCAGTTTAGATTATCAGACTAGCACGCAGCGCATATCCATTGCGCCACAACGGATTGGCTTGATTTGCAGCGCGGCGGAACAGAAGAAGTTTTGTCTTTATTAGTTTCGGGGGATATATATTACCCTAACCTAAACCCTAACCCTAACCCTAATTTAGTGGCTATAGGTCAGTATATTTAGTGGCTATATGTCAGATTAGTGGCTATAGGTCAGATTAATGGCTATAATCAGACGGTATACACGCATTGTGCTGCCGTAAGAATAGCCGGCGTGTGGCTGTATCGACCATAGAGCCGTGTATACGTATGGAGTGTGGCTGTATCCATACGCGGCTCTACGGATACAGCCACACGAGTGTGGCCGTAAGCTAAAGACACACGAGTGTGGTTGTATACACTGTCCAGATTTATCGATCTAGACTAGTGCCCAACCTCCCCCCCCCCCCCCCCCCCCCAAAAAAAATAAATAAATCAGGCATCAGTCCGACCACGCTACGCCACTTTATGAGGTAGATAAAATAAATTAGAACTTCAGTATGCAATCCCTGACTTACAATTAACTTACACTTACAGTTACAATCGATTGTATCTCTTTCTGCAACGGGCCGGCGCGCCCAGATCGAAATGGCTGGCACACATGCAGTCACCAACAACAAAACGTCCCCGAAGTTCCGGCGTCGCTAGTCCACAGAATTAGGAGATCTGCACCTGCACTGCACTGTTCACGACCACGTCTCGGCCGTCTTCTTGACCCAAAGAATAAGGACTTGTATCTGAGACTTTTTACTTTTAGAGCCTATGCTGTCAGGGATCTTAATACAGTACCCTGAACCGATTTTTTGAAGATGTATAAGGCGGCATCAACCGGGCATCAAGCCATCGATACGATGCATCAAGCGCATAGCGTCAATTTAGCCTGCTGAGCTGAGGCCTGTGTGCCGGTACGGTAGGCGCCTTATAGGGCCAGGGAAAAATACTCCGGCGAGGCCGTGCTTCCACATGTGCATATATTTCTCAATGGTTGTTGAGCTCGAGCGCGCGCGGCTTGAGCTGCCGCGCGTGCGCGGCCGACGAACGTACATTATGCATGCCCATTGATGAACGGGTACGGTTGGTTTGTTTGGGTCCTACTAAAACACGCGAAGCACTACGAAGCACTAATAAGCAGTTGTAACGTCTTTTTTTGAATAATAACAGGAGTTTTACTAAGTCGTTTGAAATTGTGTATAATTATACTTTCGTCTGACAGTCGTCTGACAATCGATTATAAACGAATCTCCTCCTAATGGTGCTCCTTTAGCACGGCGCTCTTCGCAGTGTTTCCTTGGTGACCCTGAATAGAATCTTCGCTGTGCTTCGTAGTGCTTCGCAGTGCTTTTCGCAGTGCTTCATAGTGCTTCGTAGTGCTTCGCGTGTTTTAGTAGGACCGGTTTGTTTATTCCATAGAGTTATATATAACTCTATGGTTTATTCATACTTCTATGATTGGTACGGTGCATGCGCGCCCATCGCTATATGCAGCGCCATAGAAGTATGACTCCAACACTGCCGTTGTAGAACTAGAAGGTAAACTGTATTGCCCGTAGGTACCGTACCCCATACACTTTGTACATAAAACAATGGTGGGCTGACGGTCCCGTTTACGAGCAGTATTGAACGGAGGAAGTTCGTCACAAAACTGCATTGTGGGGAAATAATATGACGAAACAATAAGAATGTGCGTAAGGCGCGCACTTTGCTAAGCGCACTCACAGTCACACTGTACATTTTCTATGGCAAAGATGTCATTAGCGCGTACATTTGTGATTTTGCGCGCGATGAATTTGTAAACAATTTTTGCCCTTGGCTGAGACAGTGATCCGTGTATGAAGAGCGACTCTTCTGCAAATATTGAGCAATCATAAACAGTATTTAACACAAAATGAAACTAAAAAAGTGCTCTTATTAATGGGGTGGAAAAGGGCAACACAAATTGATTACGCTAGTTCAAGAGGTGGTGAATATTTCACCGCTCTATGGGATGTATTTTATTATTAAATTCCAGATCAATTTCGAAATACACAGCCTGTCATACTTTTGATGACGTTTTGTGACGTAGCTAAACTGCTTCTAATCGCATACATACCTAACCATCATGGCGGCTAAGTTTACCCCCCCTGAGCAGCGCATAGAAGTATGACTCCAACACTGCCGTTGTAGAACTAGAAGGTAAACTGTATTGCCCGTAGGTACCGTACCCCATACACTTTGTACATAAAGCAATGGCGGGCTGACGGTCTTGTTTACGAGCAGTATTGAACGGAGGAAGTTCGTCACAAAACTGCATTGTGGGGAAATAATATGACGAAACAATAAGAATGTGCGTAAGGCGCGCACTTTACCAAGCGCACTCACACTGTACATTTTCTATGGCAAAGATGTCATTAGCGCGTACATTTGTGATTTTGCGCGCGATGAATTTGTAAACAATTTTTTCCCTTGGCGGCTGAGACCAACGAACGTTGAGGGCGGTAAACACGAGACGTGTTGCCTTCGGGCGGTAAACACGAGACGTGTTGCCTTCAGGAAGGTCAACTCGTATATTGTTATACACGCAGTCTATGAGAAATCGCGTATTATTTGTTGTGACCATTTCGAAGGGCGCCCCAGTTGACAGTAACGTTTTTCGGTAGATTGTAGATTTGATAAATAGACCAGAAGTCCGATTTTGTACAGATTGACACTAAAATATATAATTTTGTTTGACATTTCATGTATATGGGAATTTTTTACAAAATCGCTCATTCCAATCATAGTCTTATTAAAATAAACCGCATCGGCATTTTCATGATGATAACAATTTTTGTCGGCAAAACTGTGTGTACAAAAACCGTTTGTGAGTGAGGATGACGTATCGAGATATGAAGCAGACGACAAAAACGAGCATTCTCAAAATGCCGGAATTGTATTTGTATGCTATTTATTCCTGTCTTAGACTTAGGATAATTAACTGACGTTAGCGTATGACATCATTTAAACTAGAACTAGACTCTGTGGCGACTCTGCCGATTAAGCACATTAATGTGCTTTATTTAAAACAAATTTGCGACTTACTTTTGCCCATTCATTGGCATTGACAGACCGGCAAGTGACTTCGCGATACGGTGTCTGAGAATGAGCTACGCCGGTCGGGTCGGCGGCAGGCGAGGCTAGTCTGCCGCTCATTCACCGGGCTTCTGCTCCGGCTCTGACTCGACGCTAGCTCATCTTCATGCAGTCAGTCTCGGTCCCACGGCTCGGTCTTTATACGAAAGCGGTGGTTTTATTTTTACCTTATATAATGTATGGCCTACTTTGTATCATTATTGAAGGAGATCCAGTTTATCAATTCCAACCCAAATCATGTAAATTAGTCTTGTTCTTGGAGATTTCACCTCAATCTTTGAGTCTTGTATTGACTATTGGACCTTTTTACTCGCTTGAATTTTATACCTGTTTTTGTTGGTCAAGTTAAAAAAAGGAATGTCTAGCTTAGACGTAGCCTAGGCAGGCTAGGGTAGGCCCTATTTAGATAGGTCTTAGCCTTAAGCCCTTATTTGGGGTAATAGTACGTTTCACCAGGTTTAATTACATTTAAATTAGATCTGGTTTGCAAAACAAAAAGAAAAGTCAATTCAAATCACAGTGCAAATTGCATTTTTTTTGTGGGGGGGGGGGGGGGGGGGAGGTATAAGACTATCCAACCCCAAAGGCATGTACATAGTTGCCTGCATCAACCAGTATGATCATGAGTGGGGAGAAATTAGCCAAAATAAACATGGTGTCCATTCTTTAGGAGTGTAGGCTTACTTATTTGAACCCCTTTATTATCTTTCATTGAATATGTGGTCATGATTGCATTGTAGATGTAAAGGGGGTTTAATGCCTAAAATAGATTTATTTTGTAAATCTTTACTCCAGGAACTCAACAACAAAAAAAGGAAGCTAGGCAGCGTAAAAGGAAACTGGCATAATACTTCCATTCTGTTTCTCATTTGGGTAAAGGATGGGGGTGGTCCAGAATCAAGCCTTTAATATTCCAGTGAATAGATGTCGATGTCTTATTCCTCTTCCAATAAAGTGCAGCTTCAGGCTTGAAGACTATGCACCATTTATCAAAACAAAATAATTTACATCAATTTCTTTAATCACCATCAATCATAGCCACCTTTCAACTAATCATTTAACAGGAGGGGGTCAAAATAGTAAAACATACATGTTTTGCAATGATTTGACAAAAATATCCTGATCTGAAGGGGAAAATATAAGACTATCATGCCACACTTCATACACCCTGTTAGTTAAGAGGAGCTCTCCAATCAGGAATTCCAACATGACACTCAACATCATCCACTAACCATTATCACCACAATCAGTGTGCCAACAAAATAACAAATATCTCTCATTTAGCTTCAATTTAAAAATAAGAAATAAACATTAGATACCAAAGTAATAAGATTTGTTCTTGAATTATGATATTTCATAGATTATTTTGTTTGCAATATTGAAAGTTGTAGATGGATGCAAGCAGAAAATGAAAGTAAACCATTCATTGATAAAAATGTGGCTTTTGCATGAATCTATTTATCTACACACCGAGACCAAGTTTGTAATACATTATAATTTGACTGTAAATCAAATGAATGAGTGAGAGTTGAATAGATTTAAACATGATGTCCTCTTTTTGAAAGACAAAGCAAATGGTTGAGACTTGAGAGATAATTATAATATGAAGGAAATTTTTTTTTTAAAAGCTAGCCTGAGAAGGGGCTTGGAAATGTAATCTCTGCATGCATGTTGAGGTAAATTGAAGGCATGGTCGTCTAAACCACCAATAATTACACATCGCACCATTCGTTTCAGTTAAGAATGCATTCTTTCATGCATCGTTTATTGAACTCATTGGGAGAGTATATGCAAATCAGCTTGTATGTACACACTGGTTATATACACTCTGGTTGTATACAGAAAGTGCATGCCTAAAGCTATGCATGCAACCCATGCACATCACATGTACAATGCAATTGCAGTCTACATAGTTTATGTTGTTTACAAGTACAACAACAGGTCACTGTTTGACCTACATTCAGTTAGGCAAATCTAGAATTGTCTAGACTGCAACTAGTCTGGGTTTTCCTACGAAAATACACCGCGCTGGTGGACTGTACCAAACGGAAGAAAAAGACCCTAATAATATACTACAGAAAATACCTGGGAACATTTTTAAAATTCAGATCTTGAAATAACAAAAGGTTGTAACAGCCATTTCATCAGTCTAACTAAGATCTTTTACCAATCTGTAAAGTGAAACCTTGTTATAACGAGCATGATGGTTCTCAGATAGCCTTGGGTTTAAAGCAATTACCTCACTATATCATTATCAGGTAACTTATGTGATAACAGGTCTCCTTATAAAGAGGTTCCGCTATAATAATGATCAATTTTCACAAACAAAATATTACATCTATTCAGGTTTGCCTACAATGAAAGTGATTCAATCAATTTTGTTATGGGGCGATTTTATCATTTTTCTTTTAACTTGACCATGAGGAAAATGGAAATCTATAATATAGATTCAGAATAGAAAAGAAATGAGCCTGAGGGTTAGACAATTAGATTATGGAAATATCATTTTTCTTGCATCATTTTAATTCTTTATCACTGCAAATGATTTCACCAACTAAAATGACTAGAGACGTCAACTTTTGCAAGGTCATGCTCTATAAGTCTCTAACCTCTGAGCTACATGGCACTCCTTCAAAGATTCTTCCTCAATGCACATACTAGACGGGTTCAGGAAAGTACCACTATGAGATGCATTCTAGCTCAGTGCGGGTTAGAACACAGTAAAGCAATTGACAGGTCTTAGGTAGAATCATAAGCCTATTTTCTTTGCTCACTTTCATTAAATTAATTTATTTCTGATCAGTTCCCATATGTTTGGATTTAAAAGAATAAGGAATGCCTAATTTTGTTAGTGGAACCTTTTTATACCAAACTTCATTATAACGAGGTACCTGATATAGCATGGCTTGTCCATTGCTTGTGAACACTACCAAGTAACATCCATGGTGATCTGTCATGCTCCTATAGTCCGAAGATCTGTAATTAAAGAATGCAAACACACACAGAGAAAGAATGTTAGACTATAGATAGCAATTGCACTTTCATTTATTGATTTTGGTATAACATATTCTCGAGTCCATGGAAAACAGAGTGGAGTATTTTTAGGGAACAGTCATGAATGAGTTAATATTAATAAAACTTTATAAACTTTAAAATAAATTGTCTTGACCTCAAAAAGCAAGTAGAGTAATAAAAGTTATCAACAAAAATTACCAAAACATGCAAATAAATTGAATAAGAAGGTGACAAATGATATTGAACACAATGAAGAAATTTGCTTGAATTATATAGCTTAAAGTTTAATCATTCATTGCCACAAACCAATAAATAAATTCACTGAGAAGTTGATCTCCGAGATAGTTAGGATGTATAATACCAATAAATAATGAATTCAAAATATGAAAAGAAAAACTTGAATGGCCTTAATTATTCCTCTTATCCAAATTAATACTTAATTATAAATAACGGGGAAAAAGCTAACCTATGAAGAAAAAAAAAGAATCCTGCACCAAAAAAATGAGTGGGATGATTAAATTATAGTAGAAAGAATACCTGTGCCGGTGGATAGCTGACTAGCTGTGCATAGCGAGTAAAGAACCGGCAGATAAGTAATCCCGAAGTACCACTGTATCACCAGCCTATCACCAGTCGCCAGTCCTTGTTGAACCACATCCTCAAAATATTGCTATGAGATGAAAAAAATATTACATTCATAAGAAAAAATATTCACTTAATTTCACTAACATGTTCTTGATGTGGAATGAAAATACTAGACCAAAATAGTAAAAAAAATACATCTGTTCAGAGAGTGCAAATTAGTAATTAGCTCCTGAAAACAGTGAAATGACAAACGAGCTCCTGTAAAGTCTCGGTTAAAAAATACAAAATTGATTGATTGACTTTAGGGTTTAAACTGATGATTAGGTACTACATTTACTTTTCAGTCAAGAGCCAGTTAAGTAAACGTTAAAAAAAATCCTTGAAAAGAAGTTTTTTTTTATTACTTAGACATTTCTTGGTCCATCATTTTGTATTGTCATCAATGATTTAGAATGGGCTACAAACGATACATCCTAAACGTGCAATCAGAGTAAGGGGTTGAACAAAAACATCAGATAAAAATGTGAATTAATGCTTTCCAGTCTGGGGCTGGCATGTGTTTGCAGGACAAATTGAATGTCAGTGCAGTGGCTGGAAGAAAACAATTAGCCAGGCCTAGGGTCAGTCTCTCACTCTCGGAATCTTTCTTGTTTTTAATTTAAATTTAAATAAATTATTATTAACCAGGGCCAGGCAGGAGTCGGGACCGCAATAAAAATCAATGATTAATAAATCATTGAAAGATGCTAGGACAAGTCAACTGATCTCTCTAAATTAGATTCTAATGTGATTAAACATTACCGGTTCTTGGATTATCTAAGGTAGATGGCAAACCATCGTTTTAAGGCCGAGTATAATTATTAGTCCAGATTGCCGAGACGGCCAGAGAAGCCGAGTATGAGAGAGGGACACCTTAGCCTAGCTTCGCCTGCCGACAAGACCGGCGTGGCTCACTTCTAGCCCATCGGCACCGGCAAAAGCAAAGCCGGTGAAGTTACCGACTTTTAGTACTTTTAGAAGTTCAGCACTTGCATGTCTTTGTTGCCATCCATTATTCGGTCTTAGAGTTAGATCGATCGACAAAATGAATCGTTTTCATTGCCTATTTTACTGGTTATTTTAGTAATAGAATGGCCGACAGTAAGAGACTGAAATTAAATGTTAAAAGATGCCACAAAAACAAAAGATTTGTCGATCTATTCCAGCCGCGCCCCGCCCTCAGAGTCAGACCAGTTCCACTTCCACTTCCAAATATTTCTTTCAAATTAATAGGCCTAATGAAAATGAACTCACAAACTAGTTTCAGATATTATTTCAATCAAATTGTCGACATGATAAGTAGACACAATCTATAAAATAAGGTATTACAGCATTTTAAAATAAAATCGACTTACTATTTTGTGAAAGTTGGATTCCGCCGTTCAACAGCTGTACGTACGTTGTCGTCTGCTATTTTAAAAGGCTCAGTCACTATTGTGATTTGTACACACAGTTGAAATGCCAAATATGTGTAATAACTTAGGAATGCCGGTGTAACTTCTTTTATTAAAAAATTAATTTGAATGATCAATTTTGGTTACATTTCACATATCTGATGAAATGTCCAGAAAAAATTATATGTTCAGTGTCAATCTGTACAAAATCGGACTTCTGGTTGGTGTATCAAATCTACAATCTACGGAAAAACGTTACTGTCAACTGGGGCGCCCTTCAAGTGGTCACAAAAAATAATTCGAGTTGACCTTCCTCGAGGCAACACGCAAGTGTTATACGCCCTCAACGTTCGTTGGCTGAGACAGTGATCCGTGTATGAAGAGCGACTCTTCTGCAAATATTGAGCAATCATAAACAGTATTTAACACAAAATGTAACTAAAAAATGAGTCTTATTAATGGGGTAGAAAAGGGCAACACAAATTAATTACGCTAGATAAAGAGGTGGTGACTATTTCACCGCTCAATGGGATGTATTTTATTATTAAATTCCCGATCAATTTCGAAATACACAGCCTGTCATACTTTTGATGACGTTTTGTGACGTAGCTAAACTGCTTCTAATCGCATACATACCTAACCATCATGGCGGCTGAGTTTACCCCCCCTGGTGCAGCGCATAACGTACCTAGCTATATGCGCGCCGCGCCGCCCTATATCAAAATTAGGAAATGTCACATGATATGTGGAAGCGCAAGCACGGCCGGTCGGGGATAATTGTCTTTTCCCCTTTTGTCTTTGGATCGGAAGCACGGCGGGGGCCGGAGTTGCCGATTTTTCCTTAAAACGGTTTCCTACATTCGGTTCAGGGTACGGCAATCTCAAGGCTGTAAAAAGTCTAAAATACGAGTTCTTATTAATTGGGTCAAGTCAAGTCTCAAGAAGACGGCCGAGATAGTGCCAGTGCAGATCTCGTTCGGTGAACAATAGAAAGCGACATGCACGCGCACGCCGGAACTTCGGGGACGTTTTGTTGTTGGTGACTGCATGATTGTGTGTCGGCGATTTCGACCTGGGCCCCGTTGCAGAAAGAGATACAAACAATCGATTGTAAGTTACAATAATTGTAAGATGGAACCACCTGATCCACTGTCACATTTTGTTGTCGTATTATTATTCCAAATCCTCTAGAGAATATATGTAGTGAAAACCAGAGTTTAATTATGAAGAATATATGATTTATGGGTAAAAATATGAATGTTATGACATTATTTGCATAAATTACCATAAATATGCAAATTAATGAATTTTAAAAAAAATTAAAATTACCATTGTATTCTATACACTTCACTTATCATGCGTGCAATTTTTCACGGCGGATCTTAGAGGGGGGTCATAATGCCCCCCCCCCCCCCCCCCCCGGCCTGCTGAAGACTTCAAATAGCCCGGCCTAATTTTAGGGTTAAAGGGAATTCAGACCAGTATATTAGACGCGTGGATCCATATTGCACACTTTTACGAGCGGTATAGCAAGGGGTTGCAATACCGAACGGGTTGTATTACCGTACATGCAAATTCCAATAGGAAAAACGTTCGAATTTTGAAAGTTGAATTTGAAAGTCGGCATTAACGGAGGATAATAAATGGATGTTTAGCAAACATTTTCCACCATTTCCCGAAGAAAATAAGCGCCCTGAGGCGTTATACGTGCGTTTTGCCGCGCACCAGTGGCAGCGCCAGCGCGCATGTCAATGACATTCCCATGCAAAACATTCACGTTTGGTGCGTCCGGTTAATACAACCCGGTTTGTGCGCTACAAAAAATTCTGCTTTCTTGAAAGGGTGCCGTAAAAGTTCAATTTGCGTAAGTTTGCCGCTTTTTTCTATGAAATAAGTTATCAATTCTTTATCTTGAGAATATATAGATCACTTATTTGTGTTTTATTCATATCTCTGTTCTTCATGTTGATCGTTTTCATGGCGTAAAGAAATGGTATCCGGTAATAGGACCCGATGGCATACGTAATCCCCATTGGCTCAGTTATAAGTAGCGATCGCAAACTGTCCCACTTCCGAACACCCGAGTCGAAAATGCATCAAAAATAGTCGCGTTCGGAATATTTGTACTAGTCGAATGGAGATCCATCAGAGATGTTTACGAGCGAAAATATTACGTAACACGCTTAACCACACCGACTTCAAAGTGCCGCGGTATGTATTGCCTTAGGTGACAAGCTCGAGAAACTCGCTCTTGCTGCATGCGATTTCATAAGAAAGCCTGTGTTCAGATATTTCGAAGCACCGCTCTTCGATCAATCCAACAGGCAACACATATCGTGAGTTTACCTCGGGAGATTACGGTGGAGTGCGAGTTGGAATTGCTGACTACCCATTATAACCCATGCATATATGCCTTTAAAGTAAAAATAGAGAAAAAAAAATATTTTTTTAAATTTCATTTTAACCAGTAGATCAACAAATATGTCGTTTTCAAATTTCAGGGCCTCCTGGTCTTAAAGGGATCTAGTAACTTTGTTGACATGTGCAAAAATTGATGAATGGTTGATGAAATGTATATTGTTGTTATCTCATATGTCCACAGGGTATTGTGTGAAAATTTCAAGTCAAATGGACATTGCATGGCCAAGTAATGAGCGAAAATGCAAAGTGATACACTAACTCACTGCACTCACTTTGTACACGGAAGAAAAACTCGCCCGGAGTTTTTCTTATCTGAATACTTTGATCGTACATATCTTTGTAACGAAAGGGAAAATTGAAAAAGGGAAAATTGAAAAACCGAAACCTGTCCCATGATTTTATTGTTAATACGAATACAACAAGGTATGAGGGAACCGCTAGAATTAAAATTTTATTTTGAGGATTTGGACAATGTTACTAAGTCCCTTTAATTACTGTCCGCCCTTTCTATTCTAATGACAGATTCTTCTTCGTTTGACGCATACCGTGCGGGACAAATCCCTGTGTCGGGACACTCACTGGACTGAAGATGGAACCACCTAATCCACTGTCACATGATCAACTAGTAACAGCACCTGACGAGAACAGAAGACTTTTCATCCATTCATCTGAGGAATCCAAAGATGCAGAGATTGCTGTGGTGAAGATCAAGATCGAACCACCTGATCCAGATCTACTGTCACATGATCAACTACAACCTGACGAAAATAGAAGACTTTCCATCTGTTCATCTGAGGAATCCAAAGATGCAGAGATTGTTGTAGTGAAGATGGAACCACCTGATTCACCGTCACATGATCTACTTGATCAAGTGTCACATGATCAGGCTTACTGTATTCTATCAATGGAGATCAAGCAAGAGGATGGAGATGATGTGAGAGGTATTATAATCAATCACACTTTAAATATTCTACATAGTGTGCACCTGTATGAAATCTTTGTGATTCCACCAGAAAACTAGATTGTTAAACTATCAAAATGATTTAAAATAGGGATCTAAACTGGGTTCCAAAAGAAACTTATCACTTCTTCAGAGCGACACACATTAAAATCCAAAACATAAGAATTAATCATAAATGGCCATAGATTAGCTATAATACTCCTTAGCAAGCTGATCTAAAAAAAAATCATGTTTGCTTTAGTCAACAAAGAATAAAATAAGGTGAAATCGCAAAAGATCATTTTTCAAAAATCACAGAAACTGCTCGCTTTCAGGGCACAGAGCTCGGTACGGACAATAGCCAGTCTAGTGGTTACATAACCTGCTTTGAAGTTGAATGAATAGCTATTGAAAGTTCTGAATAGACCGCCTTTCGTGGAGATTCGCAGCGAGCAGTTTCTGTGATTTTTGAAAAGTGACCTGTAGTGATTCCATCGCATTTTTCTCTTCTTTGGCAAAAGCAAACTTTTAATTTTCACATATACTTCATAAGGAGAATGATATCTTATCTGTGTCTAAATTTTATGATTCAAATTGATGCTATGGATTTAAGTGAGCGTCGCTCTGAAAAAGTGATGTTTCTTTGGAGGCCAGTTTAGTAACTTTGTTGACATGTGCAACAACTGACAAATGGTTGATAACAGTATATCCACTTAGTGGTGCGTTAACACTCCATGGTGATTAATGGTAAATTGTAATTATAACAGAGTAATGAGGGAAAATGCAAAGTGATATTTGCTAATCCGTTGCACTGGCTTTATACACAGCTGTAATTATCCAGTGGATAATTATAGCTAATTAGCTATATTTATCCAAGTTTTCAATCACATATTTATCCAACACTCCAATCACATATCTTTACAATAGAAGAGAAATTTGAATAAAATGAGTTATGTGAGCTATATATATTGTAGTCCAAGCCAGTTTTGAGGATTTTGAGAAAATTAATCACAATATATATGTTAGCACCCATTATCAGCAGCAATTTGCACCAAAAAGGCCTCCTATTTGAGACTTGCACATTTTAGGACATTTTTTGTGTGTATTCATTTTCAATTAATTTGATTGAATTTCATTCATTCATGTCATTATTTTAGGACCACCTGAAGTGCAGAGTTATTTGGATGCTCTACCTGAGGGTACACTGGGTGGTGAGATTGACAGACCACATGAGGCTGCCACAGAGTCACCTGATGTGTCACATGATCAGCAGGTGGAGATGGTGACTGTGAAAATAGAAGGTGAGGAAGGAATAAGGGAAGGTACTACTAGTATACAAGGGGGCTATGCCAGCTCTAGCCTGTACAGGGTGGCCCCAAAACAAAATGGGGCACTTCCCAAAATAAAGTTAACACAACTATTATGTTCATGGGAAGGGTGTCTTTTCCAATGAAAAACGCTACCAAGATCAGTATTTTTGGTTGTGTAGTTTTTTGTCGAGCCCACCATAGGTGGAGGGGAGACTAAGGGATCCAAATTGCATCCGTCTGTCTATGACGCTTACACAAATTTTAATAACTTTCTAACCATGCATCTGTTTATAACCAAACTTGATTGGTTGATGCCCTATACCGGCCTCCATAATATGCTGGGGTTAAAGGTCACATAAGTAGGTCAAAGGTCAAATGAGAGTCAATGTGAAGTTTTGGGGTAAGAGTCTATTAGGGTCGATAACTTTCTAACCCTGCATCTGTTTGTAACCAAACTTGATTGGTAGATGCCCTAAACCGGCCTCCATGATATGCTGGGGTCAGAGGTCAAATGAAGGTCAATGTGAAGTTTTTGGGGTAAGAGTCTATTAGGGTCAATAACTTTCCAACCCTGCATCTGTTTGTAACCAAACTTGATTGGTAGATGCCCTAAACCAGCCTCCATGATATGCTGGGATCAAAGGTCACATAAGTAGGTCAAAGGTCAAATGAGGGTCAATGTGAAGTTTTAGGGGTAAGAGTCTATTAAGGTCGATAACTTTCCAACCCTGCGTCTGTTTGTAACCAAACTTGATTGGTAGATGCCCTATACCAGCCTCCATTATATGCTGGGGTCAAAAATCACATAAGTAGGTCAAAGGGCATATGAGGTCAAATGTGAAAGTTTTGGGGTAAGAGTCTATTAGGGTCGATAACTTTCCAACCCTGCATCTGTTTGTAACCAAACTGGATTGGTAGATTATGCTCTATATTGCCGTTCCAACTCAAGACGGCGCTCTCTAAACAGTCATTGATTCAAACCATTTAAAATAAAATATTGTGCATGTGAAGGTTCGTAAATATAGTGATTAGTTAGAGAGATAATCAACAGCTATTAAAAAACTTATTTTGAACATTTTTGAAAAGGGGAAGCATTTTAAAACGGCTGGTACGAAATTATCGCATACTTGTGGGGCCCCACATTTATTACAAATGGTTATATGTTTAGGGATTATATTTCAGCCGTTTCTGAACCGATTTTGATCAAATAAAGTTTAAAGGTAACGGTGAGTATTGGTCAAACTTAATTTTAGTAACCAAAACCTGCACGATTACGGTACAAACTAATAGTTATAACTTCACCATGCTCGAAAAGTATACACAATTACAAACGACAAAGTAAAACCCCTGTTATCATTCAAAAAGAGCCGTTACAACTCGAGTGTCAGGTCTAGGTCCTCGATCCTAATAGTATAGTATTGCATGCCCCGTTAGGCGGCTATCATGATCATCTTTCATTCAAAATTCTGTTCGGAGTCGCGCTAACACATGGAGAGAAGTCGAGGAGGCGCATATATCACTGATTTTTTGCGGAATGGAGGGAAAATCATAATTTTAATCCACCTGATAGTTGGATCACATAATGGAGAGTGAATTGGTGGTAAGTACCGTATCATACCGGGCGTATCAAAAAAAGCGTTACACTTTTGAAAAAATTGTCAACATTACATTTTTATATATTTATAAGATTTGTTCATGTCGATGGATGCCCCATGGTCTCATCTATCAAGTGCCACTAACAAAACAAATTTTTGTTCACGCTTGGGCGAACACTGACAGTTTTTGTACAGAGTGTCAAAAATGACTTGCGCCAAATTGAAAGAAGAGGGACAATTAAACCAGCAGACTGAATAAGTACTCCCATTCAAACAAATTGCTCTTTGCAATAAATTTAAGAATATTTTATGATTGTGTAATAATTTTGTGGCAATTTTCTATCATAATTTAACTGATTTCATTGTTTTATATGCATGGGTGAGAATTAATGCTGTTAGGTAAAGAAAAAATCCTGGATCGTTCTCGGATCGGTAGAATTCAAAATCGCTAACGAGATTCTCGGATCGGATCGGATCTCGGAAAAAAATAATATTGCAATTTGCTCTGAAAAAAATGCAGCGTTGTAGACTTATCTTTCTTGTTTTATATGCCAATAATATTAACAATGTTGATGCTTTGAGGCATGCACATATCAATCTTTACAGAAAAACAGTTACAGACTATTCAGAATTAACTAAGTTTCGCAAGAAAAGTATTTTTTCCGAAGTGAATTGGGCCTAGAAATCGATCGTTTGTTCAGCATCGCTCCACACATTCACAGAACTCAGCCGGCCAGTCACGGGGAAACATCACATGTAAATTTGTACGATCTTCTTGGTGAGAGCCTTCAAAAAGTGGCTATAAATTAGCCTTTTTGTGATCAACACAATTTTGGTAGTCTACTTACATGATAACATGGCATTTGAAAGCTGAACAGATTTTAAAAAATACCCCCAAAACAATGAAAACCTGCGCTGAATATATCAATAAATTTCCAAAGCACGTTCGTGAGGGAAGGTTGAAGTAGTTACGGTACCGGTAGCAGCAAGTTTTCGGACCGCTGCACTGCTGGCATGTTTCACGCATATATTCGCTCGTGTACGGGTCTTTGTTTCATACGCCGGATTCATCCGAGATCTGTTATGTATAGTTGTTATTTACCGATTTTTTTAGTAGTTGTTTGCATTGCTTTGGGGCTCAGTTTTTTTCTGTTCAGCTTTTAAACGCCATGCAATCATGTAAGTAGAATATCAAAACATTTAAACATGGTGCAAATAACCAAAATACGTATTTTGAGCCACTTTAGAATGCACTGGCTGATCAGCTCGATCATACAGATATACATCTGAAGTCTCCCCGAGAGTGTCGGCCTAACTTTGTGTGCATTTCCGTCGGCAATATCGTTGAAATGACTAGCAATTTTGCGCATCCTGTTCAATTTTCGACTGCGAAACAAATTAATGAACCAAGAATTTCTCCAAAATAACCACTCATAAAGTAAATAATATTGATTCCCCCATTCTTTATTTAAATTACACTACTTAATGGACTGTCAAACACACATTTTCAATTATTACTGGAGAAAATGGGTCGGCAAAATCTTCCGATATTTTCTACCGAGAAAATTTATTTCTCGGATCCGTCTCGGATCCGGCTCGGAAGCGATTATCGCCGGGAAATCGGATCGTTCCCGGATCGGATAACAGCATTAGTGAGAATCAATAATGGGTAATTACTTCAAGATCTTTTTTAAAGCACAGACACATCAAAACCACATGCCAGTCATTCATTCAAAAAGTACCAAATCAATTAATCTTCAAATCATTCAACCGATTCATCAATCAATTAATCTTCAAATCATTCAACCGATTCATCAATCAATCAATGAGAAATCAACCAATCAATCAATCAATCAATCCATCCATCCATCCATCCATCATTTAATCGATCAATCCATCCATCCATCCATCCATCCATCCATCCATCCATCCATCCATCCATCCATCCATCCATCCATCCATCCATCCATCCATCCATCCATCCATCAATCTATCAATCCAATCAGCCCATCAATCTATCAACATGACTATTCGTTCATGCATGCTTCTGGGTCATCTTTTGTATGTGTCACACTCAATGAAAGGATTTGCATCGTTAATGAGGACAGGCTGGAAATGTTGTCATTAACGATGCAAATCCTTTTATTATCTATCAATCTATGGCTTATTTATTCTAACCCATGCATAAAGCAATGAAATCATTTAAATTATGATAGAAAATTGCCACAAAATGATGACACTATCATAAAATAATCTTAAATTCATGGCAAAGAGCAATTTGTTTGAATGGGAGTACTTATTCGGTCTGCTGGTTTAATTGTCTCTCTTCTTTCAAATTGGCGCAAGCCCTTTTTGACACTCTGTACAAAAACAGTCAGTGTTCGCCCAAGCGTGAACGAAAATTTGTTTTGTTAGTGGCACTTGATAGATGAGACCATTGGCCATCCATCGACATGAACAAATCTTCTAAATATATAAAAATGTAATTTTGAAAAAAATGTTCAAAAGTGTAACGCTTTTTTTGATACGCTCTGTATGTATAGTTTTAAGCAAAATTAGCGTGCTTACAAATATTAATTTTCAGTCCCGTATTAAGAGGACCTAGAACGCTTGCGCCTCGCGCTAGCGTTCTCTAAAAAGTGATACCCGGACGTCAATCACTTTTATAAATATTTTGAAAGCAAATTTCACAACAATTAGAGCATTTGAATGGGAATTATTATTATTTCCCATGTTTTTTTCGATGATCTTTCATATGGAATTGAAATCAACCAAATCGTTACAATTAATTTTTTTTTTTGGGGGGGGGGGCACTTTGGAAATTACCAATACTCAAGGTTACCTTTAATCTGTCATTAAAATATAATGCTCTTTCAAATTTTACACTCAGTTTTTCATTACCGTAAACATTTGACCATAGGCGGTACTGTCTCACAGTATTAGCAGGTATTATCAACAGCGCCAGCCGCATCCACAAGGATCCAGTATAATGAATATGTATCTCGCCCTTTGTCAACGATCTTCGAGCCGGTCTTAATGAATATTCATGATAGCATAATCACGGAAAGTTGAGAAAAGTAATATTCGGATAGATTATGAGTTGTAGATACAAATTCATACCTCATTTATGCCGAGTAAATGTTATAAAGTCATCATTTTGACGGTTAAAGTTGAAATCACGCACGAGTGTGAAAATTGGCTAAATCTGGTCAAACATGCCCTTCTCTTATCGGTCATAACTTCTTTGATACATGGATATAGTCAAATATTTTTTCATATTCTGAAAGAGTATGAGTTGCACATACTTTTACATACCTAACAATGGTCAATCACATTTTGTAAAGTCTCCATAGTGCACGATAAAGTTAAAGAAAAGTTCAACCTTCAATTACGACCATGATTTGGAGTGGAATAGCACCATCTAACGGGGGATAATTCAAAAATCAGTCCGCACGCACGCAAATTGGCAAAATATGGTAAAAACATCCTTTTTTTATTCGGCCATAACTTTTTAAAAAGTCCACAAACACCCATTTCTATTTTAATATTCAGATAGATTATGAGTTGTAGATACGAATTCATACCTCATTTATGCCAAGTAAATGATATGACATCATCATATTACGCGTTGAAAAGTCAATATCATAATATCGTAATTTCAATATAACCTTAATTCGTCAAGAGTGACGAATTCAAAATCTAGTGTTGTTTTTGTGTCTGTATGCAAGTGCATTTACAGACACGAAAACAAGAATTTTGTTCGTCGGATACCTCAATAACGGGTGCAGCTATTGTCCTGAAACTTTGCGAGATGATAGATCTCGGTCTAACTTAGAACTGCCAAACTTTTGGGTGCCGCCGACTATTCGTGACGTCATGGGGACGCCATTTTGTGAAATTTCATTGATGGATGTATCTCAGTCATGCATCTTCTATTTCCCTTTAAATTTGGCACCAACAATTATCAGGCCAAGTGGCAACTTTTCCGGTTATGCGCATGCGCATGCGGCTACGTAACAAGTGCGTACGCGCCCGTCTAAGGATCTTAAAATCTGAAAATGCTAAAAAAACAACAATTTTTTATTCGGGCATAACTTTTTAAAAAGTCCACAAAAACCCATTTCTATTTTAATATTCGGATAGATTATGAGTTGTAAATGCGAATTCATACCTCATTTATGCCGAGTAAATGTTATAAAGTCATCGAATTGACGGTTGAAAGTTGAAATTGCGCACGGGTGTGAAAATTGGCTAAATCTGGTCAAACATGCCCTTCTCTTATTGGTCATAACTTCTTTCATACATGGATATATTCAAATATTCTGAAAGAGTATGAGTTGCACATATTTTTACATATCTAACAATGACCAATCAGATTGTGTAAAGTCTCCATAGTGTACGATAAAGTAAAAGAAAAGCTCAACCTTCAATAACGATCATGATTTGGAGTTGGAATAGCGCCATCTAACGGCGGATAATTAAAAACACGCAAATTGGCAAAATATGGTAAAAACATCCTTTTTGTATTCGGCCATAACTTTTTAAAAAGTCCACAAAAACCCAACTTTCTTTTAATATTCGGATAGATTATGAGTTGTAGATACGAATTCATACCTCATTTATGCCGAGTAAATGTTATAAAGTCATCGAATTGACGGTTGAAAGTTGAAATCGCGCAAGAGTGTGAAAATTGGCTAAATCTGGTCAAACATGCCCTTCTCTTATCGGTCATAACTTCTTTGATACCTGGATATATCCAAATATGTTTACATATTCTGAAAGAGTATGAGTTGCACATATGTTTACATATAATAATGGCCAATCAGATTTTGTAAAGTCATCATAGTGCACGATAAAGTAAAACAAAAGTTCAACTACGATTCAATTACGACCTGTTCCCGTGCTCTAATCGTGAAATAAAATCGAAAATCGTGATAGCGTAGCGGAAACTCAGCTTTAACATACTGAAAACCGGGTAAAAATCGGCCAAAGGAAAGGTGTGATATGGTTGAAATAAGACGTCAGGTACAGAGCCATTTTACAGTCATTTTGGTCAATTAAAGAGCTGCCCCCTCCCCTTTTGTTATGAATTAATATTGTTACCCTATTTTGTGTCATTCATTTATGCCAAGTAAATGTTATGACATCATCATATTACGCGTTGAAAAGTCAATATCATAATATCGTAATTTCAATATGTATAACCTTAATTCGTCAAAAGTGACGAATTCAACATCTAGTTATTATTATTATTAGTATTAGTATTAGTATTAGTATTAGTATTAGTATTAGTATTAGTATTATTATTATTATTTGTATTATTATTTGTATTATTATTTGTATTATTTGTATTATTTGTATTATTATTTGCCCTTCAAAAACACTTACGCTTACATTGCTGAGCACTTGTACCAAATAACCAGGAATAATAATAATACTAAAAGAACAAAGCAGTGGCTCTGCATGAATTGTATGGTAATTTTATATGAGATATATTAAGCTTTGTGCCCAACTGTTAGTTGATGCAATTTATTGATGTCTATGTTGCTTTGCAGAATATCTTGAAGATCTGGAAAAGGGAAATACAACTTCTGTCGGTAAGAACATTCCCTTTTCAAATCTAGAAAAGCAGGCCCTTCAGGAGGGTGTGGCAGGTACATGTAGCCCGAAGCATTACTCCAGAATACACACTGATAAACTGGGTGCAAGTCATGAAGAAGTTTGGAGCGATGGAAGTGACAAATCTGCTGGCAGACCTGATAACCTTAGCCTGTGTTCAGAGACTTTCACTGTGAAAGGTCATCTAGCAGGACCTGAAAGTGGACAATCTTGTGTAGACCCAGACCCATGTGATATCTCCACTAATAATGTATCTCAACAAGTTAAAACACAAATGGATAAGAGCTCTTTCAGTTGTGATGTATGTTCAAAGACTTTTTGTAAGAAAAGAAATCTGAATAAGCACATTACCTCGCATTCTTGTGAAGAGGACTCAATATGCAGCATATGTTCGAAGGATTTCCCTTGTAGAAGTAAATTGGTTAGACATATGAGGACACATACTGGTGAAAAACCTTTCAGTTGCTCAATATGTATGAAGACTTTCTTTTGTAATTCTAACCTAAAAAACCACTTAAGGACGCATACAGGTGAAAGACCTTTCAGTTGTGATATGTGTAAGAAGAGTTTTTCTCGCAAAAGTGATTTGATTGGTCACATGAGGACACATACTGGTGAAAAACCTTTCAGTTGTGATGTTTGTCAAAAGAGTTTTTCTCTTAGTAGTGCATTGAATGTACACATGAGGACACATACTGGTGAAAAACCTTTCAGCTGCACATCATGTACAAAGGCTTTTACTTGTTATTCTGGTCTAAAGAAACACTTAAGGACACATACAGGTGAAAGACCTTTCAGTTGTGATGTGTGCAAGAAGAGTTTTTCTCGCAAAAGTGGTTTGATTGGTCACATGAGGACACATACTGGTGAAAAACCTTTCAGTTGTGATGTTTGTCAAAAGAGTTTTTCTATTAGTAGTGCATTGAATGTACACATGAGGACACATACTGGTGAAAAACCTTTCAGCTGCACATCATGTACAAAGGCTTTTACTTGTTATTCTGGTCTAAAGAAACACTTAAGGACACATACAGGTGAAAGACCTTTCAGTTGTGATGTGTGTAAGAAGAGTTTTTCCAACAAAAGTGCCTTGACCCGTCACATGATGACGCATACTGGTGAAAAACCTTTCAGTTGTGATGTGTGTAAGAAAGGTTTTTCTCAGAAAAGTGAATTGACCCTTCACATAAGGACACATACTGGTGAAAAACCTTTCAGTTGCACAATATGTACAAAGGCTTTCTCTGGTAATTCTGATCTAAAAAGACACTTAAGGATACATGAAGATGAAAGACCTTTCAGTTGTGATGTGTGTAAGAAGAGTTTTTCTCTGAAAAGTACTCTGATCATTCATAAAAGGAAACATACTGGTGAAAGACCATTCGGGTGCACAATATGTGCAAGTGCTTTCTATAATTCACCTTCACTGAAAAGACACTTAAAGACACATACTGATGAAACACCTTTCAGTTGCTCAGTGTGTACAAAGACTTTCCTTGATGCATCTTCACTAAAACGCCATTTAAGGACACATACTGGTGAAAAACCTTTCAGTTGTGATTTGTGTACCAAGAGTTTTTCTCACAAATGTGACTTGATCCGTCATACAAGGACACATACTGGTGAAAGAAAATTTGGGTGCACAATATGTGCAAGTGCTTTCTCTGATTCATCTACACTGAAAAGACACTTAAGGACACATACTGGTGAAAAGCCTTTCAGTTGCTCAGTATGTACAAAGGCTTTCTCTCTTGCATCTTCACTGAGAAACCATTTAAGAAGGCATACTGGTGAAAAACCTTTCAGTTGCACAATATGTACAAAGGCTTTTTCTGATGCATCTACACTGAAAACACACTTAAGGACACATACAGATGAAAAACCTTTCAGTTGTGATGTGTGTAAGAAGAGTTTTTCTCATAAAAATAGTCTAATCGGTCACATGAGGACACATACTGGTGAAAAACCTTTCAGTTGTGATGTGTGTAAGAAGAGTTTTTCTCAGAAAAGTCATCTGATCGGTCACATGAGGACACATACTGGTGAAAGACCATTCCAGTGCACGAAATGTACAAAGGCTTTCTCTGAAACATCTACATTGAAAACCCATTTAAGGACACATACTGGTGACAAATCTGGTGAAAAATCTTTCAGTTGTGATGTGTGTAAGAAGAGTTTTTCTCGCAAAAGTGATCTGATCAATCACATGAGGACACATACTGGTGAAAAACCTTTCAGTTGTGATGTGTGTAAGAAGAGTTTTTCTCAGAAAAGTCATCTGATCGGTCACATGAGGATACATACTGGTGAAAGACCTTTCAACTGCACAATATGTACAAAGGCTTTCTCTTATAATTCTGATCTAAAAAGACACTTACGGTCGCACACAGATGGAAGGTCATCTGAAAGTTCACATGAGGACACATAGTTGTGAAAAACCTTTCAGTTGCACTATATGTGCAAAGACTTTCTCTTATAATTCTAATCTAAACAAAAAAACTTAAAGGTATAGGCCAGTTTGGAAATGCCCCCCTCTCAAAAAATGTAGTTCTTATTACCAGTCAAAGAATATGTTTTTACTAATACGGGATGATTCAAATTTTGCCTGGAAACCGCCTACTAATTGATATGTTTGGTAAATTATCAAATCGTTCCGCTGCGGATAGATATCGCCAGCGCTAACGGCGCGGACAGGTGCGAACGGGCAGTGGATTTATACATTTCACGGGTGGGTATCGGATTGCTTTCGATATTTCTGCATTTAACGCATCGTTTGGTTCAGATTTTACCACACATGCCCTTTTTAGATACTTATTCAAATATATTGATCAATTATAAATGTTTTCTGTAACTTTCCCAAAACTGTTTTTTATCTTTAAAGGGACTTAGTAACATTGTCCAAATACTCAAAATCAAATTTTGATTCTAGTGGTTCCCTCATAACTTGTTGTATTCATATTAACAATAAAATCATGTGACAGGTTTCGGTTTTTCAAATTTCCCTTTCGTTACAAAGATATGTACGATTGAAGTTTTCAGATAATAAAATCTCAGGTGGAGTTTTGAAACCGTGTACAAAGTGAGTGCAGTGAGTTCGTGAATATCACTTTGCATTTTTGCTCATTACTCGGCCATGCAACGTCCATTTGACTTGAAATCTTCACACAATACCCTGTGGACATATCAGATAACAACAATATACATTGCATCAACAATTCATCACTTTTTGCACAATAACATGTCAACACAGTTGCACTATATGTGCAAAGACTTTCTCTTGTAATTCTAATCTAAAAAAACACTTAAAGGGTACCACCACCCAAAAATAATATTCTTATTAAAGAAAGGTAACATCTTTAGTATTCCATTCCATCAACAAGTTCACACAAATATGTTTCCAGAAAAAAGAAAAAAAATTGGAAACGCATCACCATTCTAAAGCATGCGTTTATGCGGTCTGACTTACGCAGACTGCTATGTGTGCGGTGAATTGCAACGTGTGCAGAGCGAACGAATCTCCGGGAATCTATTGTTTACAAACGTGCGCGTGAATAGCGGCATTGGCGCACTCGCAAATGGTTGGCCCGTATGGAACCAGGAAATAGCAGTGGTGCCGTAAGTGGTGGAAATTAATTGCTTTGTTTATGAATTACACAACCCTTTGCAAAATGTTGGGTATCTATTTGATATCACAAAACGGTACCAAAACATATAATAATGTGTTGTTCTTTGCCTGGTGGTCCCCTTTAATTTTAGTAACCAAAACCTGCACCATTAGGCCATGAAAAATAAATTGTTGGATTGGCGTAACCCGCCCGACCCTAAAAATACCGGCGCTAATGCACGCCGACCCTAGAGGTTTTTTCTGAATTTTATTTTTAAAAAAATTAAATTAAAAATAAAATAAACAAAATAAAAAATTGCAATAGAATTTGGAATTTCGATGTGTTATGTGTGTGTTTTTGTGTATTTGTGCTGACAAAAAAAAAAAAATCCCGACCGACCTACCCTTGAACCTTGAAGAATTACTCTCCCAAAAGCGTGAACGCTGTCCTGGAGAGTGCTGTGTTGCGTGCTGTTGGTGATGTGCTGTTGGTGAAGTGATGGTGGTTGTTCTCTGTGCACTATATACAATGTGCAGGGTGCAATGTGCAGGTGGTGCAGGTGTGTCCCTCGTTACAACATCTTCAGGGGCAGGGGCGGCGCCATAATCTGTATGGCGGGTAATGCCGCTCCCCTAAAGCCAAGGATTGTATTTGCAGTGACAGCGTTGCTTGGGAGAGTGTTCCAGACACGAACTGCTCTGGGAAACATGCTGTACATGTAGCAGTTAACTCGGCAAAATGGTTGGGTGAATCTGAAGTTGTGGCTATGATGTTGTGCTCGTTGTGGTCTGGTGATGCCTGTGATGAGTCGGATGTCAGGAGGCAAGGAGATCTGAACAAGTTTGTGGTGTACTTTGAAGAGCATCTCGCATTGATTGAGCAAGCGGCGGTGTTGTAGCGTGTCCCAGCCAAGAGATGACAGCATGGTGGTGACACTAGATTCTCTTCTATAATCATGAAGGACGAATCTGGCAGCTTGTCTCTGTATGCTCTCTATGAGTTTGATCTCCTTCTGGGTGTGTGGATTCCATGCACTTGAGGCATATTCCAACTGGGGTCGTACAAGTTGCTTATATGCAATGTCCTTGACTTTCTGGTCACATTTCCCAAGGGCTCGACGTACAACTCCAAGAGTTCTTGCAGCTTTAGCTTGGATCTTCTGTGCATGGGTATTCCAGCTCAGATTGTTTGCCACTGTGACTCCAAGGTATTTATAGGAGGTAGCTTTGGGAACTGCTTTCTCATTGATGTTGAAGTCAAAGGTCAAGGGATGCCGCTTCAAAGAGATGCACATGTGGGCACATTTCTTCACATTGAATGACATATCCCAAAGGTCTGCCCATTCTGCCAGTGTGGAAAGATCCTGCTGTAAGGCTATGTGGTCATCTATTTTGGTTGCCCGTTACGCCAATCAAACAATTTTTTTTTGGCCTTACATCACAAACGATTTTGTTATAACTCCACCATGCTCGAATGGAATACAATATTACAAACGACTAAGTAAAAAGCCTGCTATCATTAAAAAAGAGCCGTTAATACAAGTCGGTTGTTTGGAAAACCGATTCAACGTGTCATTTTCTGACCGAATCTATAGAATGGGGATGGAAAAAAAAAAAATCAAATTGATTTGTTTTGTTTTCCTTTTTTTCGGCTAATCGAAACCGTGAAAATGAAAACGTTTTTGCCGATGCCGATCGGTTAACCGTCGTGTAACCATTTCGGCTTCAACCATTTTATTGTAACTGAAAAATTGGGCATGTGATGCTTTGTTGAAATAGTGACTAGATAGAGAGATAATCAACAACTGTTTAAAAACCTTTCAGCGGTGATGTGTGTATGAACAGTTTTTCTTTTTGAGGAACCATGAATATACATGTACATGTAAGGACACAAACTAAAGAATGACAAGGCACATTATGTGCAAGTGCTTTTTCTAATACAATTACATTAAAACAACACTTCAGAACACATACGAAAAACCTTAAAAGTTGTGACTTCTGTAAGAAGAGGTTTTCTCAAAAAGGAGATACAAGGACACATACTGGTGAAACTAAAGTTGTGACTTCTGTAAAAAGAGATTTTCTCAAAAAGGAGATCTGATCCGTCATACAAGGACACGTACTGGTGAAATACTTTTCATTTGCACAATATGTACAAAGGCCTTTTCTTGTAATTCTTCTCTGACAATACACTTAACGGGACAAACCCTCTGTTGCAAGCCAAATTTCCAAAGTTGCGAGGTTATTGTCTTATATGAAAAAAAATGTCATTTTATTAGGGCTTGAAATCTCTTTTTCGTGGATGCCTGTAAAGTGTCTAACTCCTCGAAAATTTCTTGTACTTCACTTCTATCGTGTTGTTTAGCTTATGGTAAGAGAAGAATGTAATAGGGTTATTTTTTTACAAATACCCCTTTAGTATGACGATATCTATCATTCAGCTTCAAAGCGTTAAAGGGTACCACCAGGCAGAGATTTAGCTCTCTTACATCAAAGACATATCCCAAATGAACATACAAAACAAGTCTGTGATCCTGAAAGTATTTCTACTTCGCCAGGGAATCATTTTATTATCACCTTTCAATCATTCGGTCAGCGCAGTTCCGATAACGATATCAATTAACGATCCTTTTATCGACAGCAACGAGCAAGCAGAGAAAATCTCAAAAATCTCTTGTGTGCAGGGAATAAAATATCAACTTGGCGTTCAGAAACAACATCTATCGCGACACCTAGCACTTTACAAGCACTGTACTATACATTGCATGCATGCAGAGTAACCTACACACATTGTGCGGTAGCATTGAAGTATACCACTAACGACTTCAATGTGCGGTGGCTATTTAGCGCCTGGGCATTATGTGTACATCAAAGTGCGAACGCTCGCTCGGGCGTATTGCATGCATGCCCGAAACGATACTACTATCGCATGGGCTATGCGATGAATCGCACAGTACACTACCATATAACGTACGCGTATTGATTGAGCGGCCGTGCAAACAAGTCGCGAGCACAAACCACTAAATAGCCGTGGTTCCGTAGGTCGTAGTAGTTAATCGCATTGTTCTCAAATTAAAGAAACATATCAGACCCCGTGAGAGTATGATTGATATTCAATTATAGTACCAAAACAACTAAGCATTGGTCATATAATGCCCGGTGGTACCCTTTCAATAACGATCATAAACCTCATAAACGTCCGTTGTAAAAGCTGATGCATATTTTTGCTTTCTTAACCATGAAAGCAGTCTCCTTTTTCAATGAAACTTTCTTCATTATATCATGGCCGAGTAATGAGCAAAGATGTAAAGTAATACAGTGTATTCACTAACTCGTTACACTCACTTTGTCCACGGATTTGACGATCCAGTGGATACTTAACATCTAAACACTTCAATCGTAAATATCTTTTTAACAAAAGGGAAATTAAAAGAAAACAAAACCTGTCAGATGCTTGTATGTGTAATATGAATACAACAAGGTATGAGGGAACCGCTAGAATCCCATTGGATTTTGAGGATTTGGACAATGTTACTAAGTCCCCTTAATTTCCATGTTGCTTTGCAGAATATCTTGAAGATCTGGAATTGGGAGATACAACTTCTGTTGGTAAGAACATTCCCTCTTCAAACCTAGAAAAGCAGGCCCTTCAGGAGGGTGTGGCAGGTACATGTAGCCCGAAGCATTACTCAAGAATACATACTGATGAAGTGAGTGAATGTTATGTGGGAGTTAGGAGCAATAAATGTAACAAATCTGCTAGCAGACCTGATAACTTCAGCCTGTGTTCAGAGACTTGCACTGTGAAAGGTCATCTAAGGGGACCTGAAAGTGGACAATCTTGTGTAAACCCAGACCCATGTGATATCTCTACGAATGATGTATTTGAACAAGTTAGAACACATACAGATAAGAGCTTGTTCAGATGTCTTGTATGTTCAAAGACTTTTTGTAAGAAAAGAAATCTGATCAAGCACACTAGCTCACATTCTAGTGAAAAGACCTTCGTATGCAACATATGTTCAAAGGATTTTTCTTGTAGAAGTAAATTTGTTAGACACACGAGGACACATACTGGTGAAAAACCATTCAGTTGCCCAGTATGTACAAAGACTTTCTCTTGTAATTCGAAGCTGACAGACCACTTAAGGACACATACAGGGGAAAGACCTTTCAGTTGTGATTCGTGTACGAAGAGTTTTTCTTGCAAAAGTGACATGATTGGTCACAGGAGGACGCATACTAGTGAAAAATATTTCAGTTGCTCAATATGTACGAAGATTTTCTCTTGTAATTCCAATCTAAAAAGACACTTACGGTCACATACTGGTGAAACACCTTTCAGTTGCTCAGTGTGTACAAAGGCTTTCTGTGATACATCTACACTGAAAAGACACTTAAGGACACATACTAGTGAAAAACCTTTCAGTTGCTCAGTGTGTACAAAGGCTTTCTCTGATGCAGCTTCACTGAAAAAACATTCAAGAACACATACTGGTGAAAAACCTTTCAGTTGTGATGTGTGTAAGAAGAGCTTTTCTCAGAAAAGTCATCTGAATGGTCACATGAGGACACATACTGGTGAAAAACCTTTTAGTTGTGATTTGTGTAAGAAGAGTTTTTCTAACAAAGGTACTTTGACCCGTCACTTGAGGATGCATACTGGTGAAACACCTTTCAGTTGCTCAGTATGTACAAAGGCTTTCTCTGATACAACTTACCTGAAAAAACATTTAAGGACACATACTGGTGAAAAACCTTTCAGTTGCACAATATGTACAAAGGCTTTCTCTGATACATCTACACTGAAAAACCATTTAAGGACACATACTGGTGAAAAACCTTTCAGTTGTGATGTGTGTAAGAAGAGTTTTTCTCAGAGAAGTCATCTGATCAGCCACATGAGAACACATACTGGTGAAAGACCATTCCAGTGCACAACATGTACAAAGGTTTTCTCTGATACATCTACACTAAAAAGACATTTAAGGACACATACTGGTGAAAGACCATTCCAGTGCACAGCATGTACAAAGGTTTTCTCTGATACATCTACACTAAAAAGACATTTAAGGACACATACTGGTGAAAGACCATTCCAGTGCACAGCATGTACAAAGGTTTTCTCTGATACATCTACACTAAAAAGACATTTAATGACACATACTGGTGAAAAATCTTTCAGTTGTGATGTGTGTAAGAAAGGTTTTTCTCAGAAAAGTACTCTGATCCGTCATACAAGGACACATACTGGTGAAAGAACATTTGAGTCCACAACCTGTACAAAGGCTTTTTCTGATGCATCTACACTGAACAAACATGACACATACTGGTGAAAAACCTTTCTGTTGTGATGTGTGTAACAAGGTTTTTTTTCTCAGAAAGGTCATTTGATCGTTCACATGAGGACACATAGTTGTGAAAAACATTTCAGTTGCACTACATGTACAAAGACTTTCTCTTGTAAATCTAATCTAAAAAAACACTTAAGAACACATCGGGCCTACAGATGAAAGACCTTTCAGTTGTGATGTGTGTAAGAAGAGTTTTTCTAACAAAAGTGATTTGACCGTTCACATAAGGATACATACTGGTTGAAAACCTCCCTGTTGCACAAAATGTACACAGGCTTTCTCTTGTAAGTCTAATCTAAAAAAGGAAGAAAAAACCTGCACCATTACATCAGAAACTAATAGATATATATCCACCATGCTTGAATGGGATACAATATTACAAAAGACTAAATAAAAAGCCGGCTATCATTAAAAAGAACCGTTAATACTCAAGAGGGCGCTCTCTTAACACTCATCGGTCTGAAACATTTTAAATGAAATATTGGGCATGCGATGCTTTGTTGAAATAGTGACTAGATAGAGAGATAATCAACAACTATTTAAAAACCTCTTTTATACATGTTTAAAAAGAAGAAGCATTTATTGTTATTTCTTTGTGGCTGGTTCAAAATTACCAAAATGTGGAGCCCCACAATTATTACAAAGGTTGATATTTCAGCCATTTCTCAATCACTTTAGATCAAATAAAGTTTACTTTGTCATTCAAATTGTTATGTACTATCGAACTTGGCACTCAGTTCATCATTATCTCACAACAAATTTAGTTTGTGTAGACCCTTTATATAAAAACTCCATTTAAGAACACATTGTACAGATGAAAAAACTTTCAGCGGTGATGTGTGTAAGAACAGTTTTTCTTGTAGAGGAACATTGAATACATGTATACATGTAATTTTTTTTCAATTTCAATTTTATTTCACATCTTTAAAAACACAGAATATACAAATTTCAGCAAATTACATACATAAACAAACAAAAACAAGTTATACATGTGGTGTGGACAGTATTACAGTGGATGTGGGGGATCTGCAAAGGATATAGATATCCTGTCGAGGCAGATCCCTTTGTTAACTGTAATAACTAGTACAATTTAACGAACAAATGATTTAAATATCTTTGTCGTAGCCCCTCCCCCCCCCAAGCCCCCCCACCGCCCCCTCACCCCGCCCGCCCACCCTCTGCCATTATTGTGGATGAGATTTAAGGCACATTTTTACTGTAGTGTTATAATTATATTCACGTAACTATATACAAAAATAAATAAAAGTAAGGACACAAACTAAAGAATGACGATGCACATTATGTGCAAGTGCTTTTTCTAATTAATACAATTACATTGAAACAACACTTCAGAACACATACCGTTGAAAAACCTTAAAAGTTGTGACTTTTGTAAGAAGAGGTTTTCTCAAAAAGGAGATACAAGGACACATACTGGTGAAATACTTTTCATTTGCACAATATGTACAAAGGCCATTTCTTGTAATTTTGCTCTGACAATTCACTTAAAGGGACAAACCCTCTTTTGCAAGCCAAATTGCAAAAGTTGCAAGGTTATTGTCTTATATGAAAGAAAATGTCATTTTATTAGGGCTTGAAATCTCTTTTTCGTGGATGCCTGTAAAGTGTCTAACTCAACAAAAATTTCTTGTACATCACTTCTACCGTGTTGTTTAGCTTATGGTAAGAGAAGAATGTAATAGGGTTAGATTTTTTTCAAATACCCCTTTAGTATGACGATATCTATCATTCAGCTTAAAAGCGTTAAATAACGATCATAAACCTCATAAACGTTCGTTGTAAAAGCTGATGCATATTTTTGCTTTCTTAACCATGAAAGCAGTGTCCTTTTTCAATGAAACTTGCTTCATTGTATCATGGCCGAGTAATGAGCAAAGATGTAAAGTAATACAGTGTATTCACTAACTCGTTACACTCACTTTGTCTACGGATTTGACGATCCAGTGGATACTTAACATCTAAACACTTCAATCGTAAATATCTTTTTAACAAAAGGGAAATTAAAAGAAAACAAAACCTGTCAGATGCTTGTATGTGTAATATGAATACAACAAGGTATGAGGGAACCGCTAGAATCCCATTGGATTTTGAAGATTTGGACAATGTTACTAAGTTCCTTTAATTTCTATGTTGCTTTGCAGAATATCTTGAAGATCTGGAATTGGGAGATACAACTTCTGTTGTTAAGAACATTTCCTCTTCAAATCTAGAAAAGCAGGCCCTTCAGGAGGATGTGGCAGGTACATATAACCTGAAGCTTTACTCCAGAATACACACTGATAAACTGGGTGCAAGTCATGAAGAAGTTTGGAGCGAGGGAAGTGACAAATATACAGGCAGACCCGATAACTTCAGCCTGTGTTCAGAGACTTGCACAGTGAAAGGTCATCTAGCAGGACCCAAAAGTGGACAATCTTGTGTAAACCCAGACCCATGTGATATCTCCACTAACGATGTATTTGAACAAGTAAGAACACACACAGATAAGTGCTCTTTCAGTTGTGATGTATGTACAAAGACTTTCTCTTCTAGTTCTAAGCTTAAAAGACACTTCAGGACACATACTGGTGAAACACCTTTCAGTTGTGATGTTTGTACAAAGGCTTTCTCTGATACATCTTCACTGAAAAAACATTTAAGGACACATACTGGTGAAAAACCTTTCAGTTGCACAATATGTACAAAGGCTTTCTCTGATACATCTACACTGAACAAACATTTAAGGACACATACAGATGAAACACCTTTCAGTTGTGATGTGTGTAAGAAGAGTTTTTCTCAGAGAAGTCGTCTGATCAGCCACATGAGAACACATACTGGTGAAAGACCATTCCAGTGCACAACATGTACAAAGGTTTACTCTGATGCATCTACACTGAACAGACATTTAATGACACATACTGGTGAAAAACCTTTCAGTTGTTCAGTATGTACAAAGGCTTTCTCTGATGCATCTACACTGAAAAGACATTTAATGACACATACTAGTGAAAAACCTTTCAGTTGTGATGTGTGTAAGAAGAGTTTTTCTCAGAAAAGTCATGTGATCAGTCACATGAAGACACATACTGGTGAAAGACCATTCCAGTGCACAACATGTACAAAAGCTTTCTCTCATAATTCTGATCTAAAAAGACACTTACGGTCACATACTGGTGAAACACCTTTCAGTTGTGATATGTGTACAAAGGCTTTCTCTGAAACATCTACACTGAAAGGCCATTTAAGGACACATACTGGTGAAAAACCTTTCAGTTGCATAATATGTACAAAGTCTTTCTCTGAAACATCTACACTGAAAAAACATTTAAGGACACATACTGGTGAAACACCTTTCAGTTGTGATGTGTGTAAGAAGAGTTTTTCTCAAAAAAGTCATCTGATCGGTCACATGAGGACTCATACTGGTGAAAGACCATTCCAGTGCATGAAATGTACAAAGGCTTTCACTGAAACATCTGCATTGATAACCCATTTAAGGACCCATACTGGTGAAAAATCTTTCAGTTGTGATGTGTGTAAGAAGAGTTTTTCTCGGAAAAGTCATGTGATCGGCCACATGAGAACACATACTGGTGAAAGACCATTCCAGTGCACAACATGTACAAAGGTTTACTCTGATGCATCTACACTGAAAAGACATTTAATGACACATACTGGTGAAAAACCTTTCAGTTGCTCAGTATGTACAAAGGCTTTCTCTGATGCATCTACACTGAAAAGACATTTAATGACACATACTAGTGAAAAACCTTTCAGTTGTGATGTGTGTAAGAAGAGTTTTTCTCGGAAAAGTCATGTGAACAGTCACATGAAGACACATACTGGTGAAAGACCATTCCAATGCACAACATGTACAAAGGTTTACTCTGATGCATCTACACTGAAAAGACATTTAAGGACCCATACTGGTGAAAAATCTTTCAGTTGTGATGTGTGTAAGAAGAGTTTTTCTCAGAGAAGTCAACTGATCGGCCACATGAGGACACATACTGGTGAAAGACCATTCCAGTGCACGAAATGTACAAAGGCTTTCTCTGAAACATCTACATTTAAAACCCATTTAAGGACCCATACTGGTGAAAAACCTTTCAGTTGTGATGTGTGTAAGAAGAGTTTTTCTCAGAAAAGTCATCTGATCAGTCACATGAGGACACATACTGGTGAAAGACCATTCAACTGCACATCATGTACAAAGGCTTTCTCTCGTAATTCTTATCTAAAAAGACACTTACGGTCACATACAGATGGAAGGTCATCTGAACGATCACATGAGGACACCTAGTGGTGAAAAACCTTTCAGTTGTACTATATGTGCAAAGGCTTTCTCTTGTAATTCTTATCTAAAAAAACACTTAAAGGGACTTAATAACATTGTCCAAATACTCAAATCCAATTTTGATTCTAGTGGTTCCCTTAAACCTTGTTGTATTCGTATTAACAATAAATTCATGGGACAGGTTTCGCTTTTTCAAATTTCCCTTTCGTTACAAAGATTTGTACGATCGAAGTATTCAGATAAGAAAAACTCAGTGGAGTTATGAAACCGTGTACAAAGTGAGTGCAGTGAGTAAGTGAATGTCACTTTGCATTTTCGCTAATTACTTGGCCATGCAATGTCCATTTGACTTGAAATTTTCACACAATACCCTGTGGACATATATGAGAAAAGAACAATATACATTGCATCAACCATTCATCACTTTTTGCACATGTCAACAAAATTACTAGATTCCTTTAAAGGGATGCCTTTAACGTGTCTAACTCCACGAAAATTGCGTGTACAGGGAAACCTCGTTATAACGAGCTTGCTTATAATGAGGTACTGTTTATAACGAGGAGAATCCTTTGGTCTCGATTGTTTTAACGTGCGTTCCAATGGCACAATGCTCCACTTATAACAAGCTCGGTTATAGCAAGATTCCGGTTATAAAGAGCACATTCTGCTCATGCATACTCAAAGAAAAACATAAGATATCAACCCGCTTATAACGAGGTATCAAATTTGGCCTGCCTGCCAAGGTGAAATATGCACGCTTAGAGAAAACGCTAGCGATGCAGATAACACAAGACAACACATGCACATCTCATGCACACCCGACACACCAGCTGCTGTTGTGCTCTTTCCCCCTCTCTCGTTTTTCGTCAGCTGTTTTCTCTCTCCCTCTCTCTAGCACTGCATGCATATGGTGTTAGCTAGGATCACAAACGCGCACAGTCCGTAAGTTCATGTACAGTGCAGTAAAATCGGGACTTCGTAACGGTGCAGCAATCAATCTTCCGCAAGTTTTTGAACCTTTCTGTGAAACTTTTGTATTTTAATAATAGGAAACACAATTCTATTCAATAGGCTCATGATATTTGTCAGATAACAGGATTAAAATTACCTACATTTCATGCTGAACATGTACAAATACATGTTCTTTATTGCTTAGTCCCATACATTAATTTTGATGTTTGTTATCAATTCTGCCGTTTATATCGAGATACCACTAAATCGATAGTCCCGACTACCTTGTTATAATGGGATTTCCCTGTACTTACTTCTACCGTGTTGTTTAGCTTATGGTAAGAAAAGAATGAAATAGGGTTGGATTTTTTTCAAATGCCCCTTTAGTAAGACGATATCTATCATTCAGCTTAAACTTCATAAACGTCCGTTGTAAAAACTGGCGCATATTTTTTACTTTTTAACCAGGAAAGTAGTGTCCTTTTCAACGAAACTTTCACACATCATTTGGAAATATTTTACAATGATTTTGGTACAGGATTGAAGTCTCAAATGTTATTTTGGGCAATATCTGACACATTACAGGTACACCTTTAAGGACACATACTGGTGAAAACCTCCCAGTCGCTGTACAGGGTGTTTATAAAAAAGCGGAACCCAACTTCCACCCGCAATATTTTATTTAATAAACATAATTATATTTATTGCAATATGTCATATCAAAGGTTAATTCATACTCTTTCGTTTGATACCAAATATGTTGTGATAACGTCATGCGTGATTGAATAAAACCTATTTAAAAAGGGTTATGTAAAAAGTACTTTGCGCACAAGAGTAGAAAGTAATTGTTAAATGCAATGTAAAGAATGAAACAGTAGCCAAAGTCGTGTAACATTTCATGATGTTTCTTGATTCATAGTTTTACATTTTAATCAACTTTGAGAAGAGTTCATGGTCCATAATCATCCCCAATGTCCTTCCACATGACCCCCATGTCTGTCCGCATAGGTTTGTGCTCGTGTTCAGTGGTTAGTTGCATGGTCAGGCAAGGAACTGATTTAAAAAGTATCTCCATGTTCATTTATTTACGGAACAAAAGGATTACAAGACAAACGAACACAAGGAGAGGTTTCAATGAATGACCATCATACCGTGTTGATGAATAGATCTAAATCTTGTGCGCAAAGTAATTTTAACATTGCTTGTTTAAAATGCTTGCAATTCGATAACTACAAGCTCAATTATTACAAATATGGTATAAAATGAAAGAGTAATAAATTATCTTTGCGATGATATATGGCAATAAACATAACTATGTTCACTACATAAGATATTGCTGGTGGAAGTTGGGTTCCGCTTTTTTGTAAACACTCTGTATATGTACTCACATTTTCTCTGAAGGATCTAATCAGATGAAACACTCAAAGACATACAGATGAAACACTTGTAGTGGTCCTTCATACAAGGACACATACTGGTGAAAGGCCATTTGGGTGCACAATATGTTCAAAGGCTTTCTCTCGTGCATCTTCACTGAAAAAACACTTAAAGACACATACTGGTGAAAAACCTTTCAGTTGCTCAGTATGTACAAAGACTTTCTCTGATACTACTACACTGAGAGACCATTTAAGGACACATACCGGTGAAAAACCTTTCAGTTGTGATTTGTATACCAAGAGTTTTTGCACTTTTTGGGGCCAGCAAAATGTATAAAACTAAAGTCATATTTTGGTGGCCCAATCGGGCGAGCAGATTTTCAACCCGACATTGACAAAATTTTAAAATCTTGTTTTCTTTTATGTCGTGCTTCAATTGTAATCACAGGTTTGATTAGGAAAGAGTGATATTTTGAATAGTAAAAAGCTTATACTTACTAGTAAATTTTCTTTCGGCCACCAGAATAGGGGAAGAAACTATTTCACTGGCCTGATGGGGCCACTGACTAAAAAGGTGACTGGAGCCCTGCGTAATATTATACGAGCTATATTAAGCTTTGTGCCCAACTTATGATTGACGCAATTTATTAATGTCTATGTTGCTTTGCAGAATATCTTGAAGATCTGCAAGTGGGAAAGACAGCTTATGTTGGTAAGAACCTTCCCTCTTCAAATCTAGAAAAGCAGGCCCTTCAGGAGGGTGCGGCAGGTACATGTAGCCTGAAGCTTTACTCCATAATACACACTGATAAACTGGGTGCAAGTCATGAAGAAGTTTGGAGCGATGGAAGTGACAAATATACAGGCAGACCCGATAACGTCAGCCTGTGTTCAGAGACTTGCACAGTGAAAGGTCATATACAGGGACTTGAAAGTGGACAATCTTGTGTAAACCCAGACCCATGTGATATCTCCACTAACAATGTATCTCAACAAGTTAGAACACACACGGATAAAAGCTTGTTCAGATGTCATGTATGTTCAAAGACTTTTTGTAAGAAAAGTAAATTTGTTATACACATGAGGACACATACTGGTGAAAAACCTTTCAGTTGCACAATATGTTCAAAGGCTTTCTCATCTAATTCTTATCTGACAAAACACTTAGGGACACATACAGATGAAAAACCTTTCAGTTGTGATTTGTGTAAGAAGAGTTTTTCGCACAAAATTAATCTGACCGATCACATGAGGAGCCATTCTGGTGAAATACACTTCAGTTGCTCAATATGTACAAAGACTTTCTCTTGTAGTTCTAGGCTTAAAAGACACTTCAGGACACATACTGGTGAAACACCTTTTAATTGTGATGTCTGTACAAAGGCTTTCTCTGATACATCTTCACTGAAAAAACATTTCAGGACTCATACTGGTGAAAAACCTTTTAGTTGCACAATATGTACAAAGGCTTTCTCTGTTGCATCTTCACTGAAAAAACACTTAAGGACACATACTGGTGAAAAACCTTTCAGTTGCTCAGTGTGTACAAAGGCTTTCTCTGATACTACTACACTGAAAGACCATTTAAGGACACATACTGGTGAAAAACCTTTCAGTTGTGATTTGTGTACCAAGAGTTTTTCTAAAAAAAGTAATCTAATCGTTCATACAAGGACACATACTGGTGAAAGACCTTTCAGTTGCACTATGTGTACCATGGCTTTCTCTGATAGATCTGCACTGAAAAGACACTTAAGGATGCATTCTCGTGAAAAACCTTTCAGTTGCTCAGTATGTACAGAGACTTTCTCCTGTAATTCTAAGCTAAATAACCACTTAAAGACACATACAGATGAAAAACCTTTCCGTTGTGGTGTGTAAAAAGAGTTTTTCTCAGAAAAGTACTCTGATCTGTCATACAAGAACACATACTGGTGAAAAACCATTCAGTTGCACAACATGAACAAAGGCTTTCTCTGAAACATCTAAACTGAAAAACCATTTAAGGACACACACTGGTGAAAAAAAAACCTGTTGCACATTTTCAAATTTTAGCCGGTCTCGACCGTCAAAAACCTGGTTTCAGATTCAAAAATTTTGTCTCGACCTTTCTTTTTTAATGGCTGGTGTCGCTTTTGAAAAATTTGACCGATTGCGGTCTCTGCTTTGAAATTTTTTTCTGGACACCAGGGGGGGCATTCTGAAAAGATAAGACATGTCCTAAGTCCTGGATTATGTCATAAGTTACGAGTTGTAACTATATTTGTATTCTGAAAACAGGACTTAGGACATGTCCTAACTTAGGACATCCTAAAGTTACGACACGTATGCAAATGAGCTAAAAAGTTAAGACACGTATGCAAATGAGCTAAAAAGTTACGACACGTATGCAAATGAGCTAATTTGTATTCTGAAAGCCACAACTTAGGATAAAACTTAAGTCTGCCTCCGAGGTGTCCTAACTCGGTCTTAACTATGCACTCGCACGATTTACGATATTAATTATGACATGAACACGACATTATCAAACTGCAATGAGCGTCCGAAAGTGTAACCAAATTTATTGCGAGTAGTTGCGCGTGATAACAAAGATTGAGCGCGTTAACTGAAAAAGTACGCTTGAAAGTTATCTTTCATGCGCTCTCGGCATCTTCGATCTTTGCCACTCAACCAAAAGACTGCAAACTGTTCATACTTGTTAATGTTATTGATAGGCCTTCACGGAAACAAAACAAAACTAATTGTTTACTGTGCAAGAGAAAGACATTATTTGGTTTACATTTGTAAATTACATTAATTACATTCATTATTTAAAAGTGATATAGCTGTAAAATAATTGGTTAGTGTAAGTACTGTGTCGGCCAATTACGACAGCCAAATAAGTTTATGAGATGTATCAATAGTGTAGTTTGAGTGTCTCCAACAAGTATTATTTGATTTGTTCAGTGTCATTCAACAGTGACAGTGTATATTATTTCAATTTCGAACGCTGGATATCATTATGTTAGTGTATTTGTTATGATTGGTAAACAGAACAATTCAGACATTAAGTTAATTTTAATAAAATTTAAAAAAAATCAATGGGGCATTCAACCCTATGAGTACGAGAGGAAATACATAAATAAACAAATAAATATATAATAAATCAAATTGTAGGCCTACCAAGTATACTCATACTGCCAGGGACGTAGGAATCCTGAGTCGATCGACTGCATGACCCGACAAAATTGGTTTGAAATGAAATGAAATGAGATTCATAAAGACGAATACAATTAATTTTCATTATAAACAAAGTTCATAAAGCTATCAGTTTAGGTCTTCGTTATTTTGTTAACTCATCAAAATACTGCGACTTCCTTGTACAAAACTACAAAGAATGCACAACGTTTATGAGATTGATTTGCAAATGCAATCACGCACGTGCAAGCATGAGTCTCTCACGATGTGTGATTCATTGATATGCATTTATGCAGGATTTGGTTATAAAACAAAGTTTGTCATTGGTTGCGCGTTATAATATGCGCGTTTCTTGTACGCTCATTAATATGCATGATATGGACTTAAGACGGTCTTAAGTCTGCTTTCAGAATACAAATAGTTACGTGTCATAGCGCCGTCTTATCTTTTCAAGTTACGACACGTAACTCCCTAGGATTTTCAGAATGCCCCCCCAGAGATAAAAATACTAAAAGAGCAAAGGAGCAGCCCTTCATACATTGTATGGTAATATTACACAAAATATTATTAAGCTTTGTGCCCAACTGATGGTTGATTCAATTTATTAATGTCTATGTTGCTTTGCAGAATATCTTGAAGATCTGCAAGTGGGAAATACAACTTCTGTTGGTAAGAACCTTCCCTCTACAAATCTAGAAAAGCAGGCCCTTCAGGAGGGTGTTGCAGGTACATGTAGCCCAAATCATTACTCAAGAATAGGCTCTGATAAACTAGGGGCAAGTCACATAGAACTTTGGAGCGATGGAAGTGACAAATCTGCCTGCAGACCGGATAACCTTAGCCTGTGTTCAGAGACTTTCCATGTGAAAGGGCATCTATGCTCAGGACCTGAAAGTGGACAATCTTGTGTAAACCCAGACCCATGTGATATCTCCACTAACAATGTATCCCAACAAGTTAGAACACACACGGATCAGAGCTCTTTCAGTTGTGATGTATGTTCAAAGACTTTTTGTAAGAAAAGTAATCTGATCAAGCACATTACCTCACATTCTAGTGAAAAGACCTCCGTATGCAACATATGTTCAAAGGATTTCCCTTGTAGAAGTAAACTTGTTCTACACATGAGGACACATACAGGGGAAAAACCTTTCAGTTGTGATTTGTGTAAGAAGAGTTTTTCTAAAAAAAGTGCTTTGACCCGTCATATGAGGACACATACTGGTGAAAAACCTTTGAGTTGTGAGTTGTATAAGAAGAGTTTTTCTCGCAAAAGTGACATGATTGGTCACATGAGGACGCATACTGGTGAAAAACCTTTCAACTGCACATCTTGTACAAAGGCTTTCTCTTGTAATTATAAACTAAAAAGACATGTACGGTCACATACAGGTGAAAGACCTTTTAGTTGTGATTTATGTAAGAAGAGTTTTTCTAACAAAAGTACTTTGACCCGTCACTTTAGGATGCACACTGCTGAAACACCTTTCAGTTGTTCACTGTGTACAAAGGCTTTCTCTGATGCATCTTCATTAAAAGTCCATTTAAGGATACATACTGGTGAAAAACCTTTCAGTTGCTCAGTGTGTACAAAGGCTTTCTCTTATGCATCTTCACTGAAAAAACATTTAAGGACACATACTGGTGAAAAACCTTTCAGTTGCTCAGTGTGTACAAAGACTTTCTCAGATGCATCTTCATTAAAAGTCCATTTAAGGATACATACTGGTGAAAAACCTTTCAGTTGCTCAGTGTGTACAAAGGCTTTCTCTTATGCATCTTCACTGAAAAGACATTTAAGGACACATACTGTTGAAAAACCTTTCAGTTGTGATATGTGTAAGAAAGGTTTTTCTCAGAAAAGTGATCTGATCCGTCATACAAGGACACATACTGGTGAATGAACATTTGGGTGCACAATATGTGCAAGTGCTTTCTATGATACATCTTCACTGAAAAGACATTTTAAGGACACATACTGGTGAAACACCTTTCAGTTGCTCAGTATGTACAAAGATTTTCTCTTGTAGTTCTAAGATTAAAAGACACTTCAGGACACATACTGGTGAAACACCTTTCAGTTGTGATGTGTGTACAAAGGTTTTCTCTGATACATCTTCACTGAAAGGCCATTTAAGGACACATACTGGTGAAAACCTTTCAGTTGCACAATATGTACAAAGGCTTTCTCTGATACATCTACACTGAAAAATCATTTAAGGACACATACTGGTGAAACACCTTTCAGTTGTGATGTGTGTAAGAAGGGTTTTTCTCAGAGAAGTCATCTGATCGGCCACATGAGAACACATACTGGTGAAAGACCATTCCAGTGCACAACATGTACAAAGGTTTACCCTGATGCATCTACACTGAAAAGACATTTAATGACACATACTGGTGAAAAACCTTTCAGTTGTGATGTGTGTACAAAGGCTTTCTCTGATACATCTTCACTGAAAGGCCATTTAAGGACACATACTGGTGAAAAACCTTTCAGTTGCACAATATGTAAAAAGGCTTTCTCTGTCACATCTACACTGAACAAACACTTATGTGTGTAAGAAGGGTTTTTCTCAGAAAAGTACTCTGATCCGTCATACAAGGACACATACTGGTGAATGAACATTTGGGCCCCCAATTTGTGCAAGTGCTTTCTCTGATTCATCTTTACTGAAAAAAAAAAACACTTTTTAAAAGGACACATTCTGATGAAATGTGAGAAACCTTTCAGTTGTGATGTGTGTAAGAAGAGTGTTTCTAACGAAAGTGATTTGTCCGTTCACATAAGCCAGGACACATACTGGTTAGAACTTAGAAACCTCCCTGTTGCACAATATGTACACAAGCTTTCTCTTGTAGGTCTTATCTAAAAAATAATAACATGCAAGTGATTGAGGAATTTTGGTAAAGAGAGTACAGTTTTGATCAGGATTATTTTTAGTAACTAAAACCTGCACCATAACATCACAAACTATAGTTATAAACTCCACCATGCTCAAATTGAATTCAATATTACAAATGACTAAGTAAAAATCATTATTTATGATAACATCGATAACTTCATTGCTATGTTGTTATGCTAAAAAGATTATTATACCCACATTTGATTTTAGATTTCTTCATATTGTACTTGTCACTTGTAATTAGAGCATTAAACTGTTGTTAGTTTGATTTTTATTTATATTTGAATATATATTTAGTTCATTGCTAAGTGTTATCATTCATTATAAAGTAAAAATCGTTGATTTATGTAATTTCATGTATAGTAAACAATCATAATCGTGGCTTTGAATATTATATTTTTATACTCGAACCATTTGTCTATAATATTAATCTGATGATTTTATATATATATGCTTGTACTCAAAACTGCTTGTGTATAATATTAATATGTCAGTCTCAGATATAATATACTTACTCTTAAAGTGATCCAGGTAAAGTGTCTTAACTCCACGAAAAATACTTGGAGCTTCTTCGTTTCTCTTCTGCCGTGTTGTTTAGCTTATGGTAAGAGAAGAATAAAATAGGGTTAGATTTTTTCAAATGTCCCTTTAGTATGAAGATAATTATCATTGAAAATCATTATTTCAAAACTGTTAGCTAACGGTTTTGATAAAAAGTACAATTGTCGTAGCTGAGCGCGTCCGGCCAGCGCGTGTGGGAAATTTTCCCGACCCACTGAACTTTGAGCCGTGCGTGCGCAAATTCCATGAATTCCGTACCCTGCATACACGGGTGCGGATATCGTCAAGATCAAACGGATGATTATTACTGCGACAAATCTACAACAGACCATCAGTATTCGGTGATAAAATATGAACTCAATATTCGTTTTTTTCACTACGTATTAGTGTTCGTTTTCTTTCAAACTTTCACAAATCTTCCAATTGTATTTTACAATGATATTGATAGGATTGAAGTTTAAAATGGTTTTTTGTGCAATATCTGACACTTTACATGGATTACTTTGATTTGTTTACTGATATTGTTGTATTATTTTAATTCCCATTATAATGTAATGTTTTGATGTTACAGTATCAGTCAAAATAAATTAACCAGTTTACTGCAGTAATTTCCAGTAATCCCTATTATGTGTACAAATCAATTACTGCACACAAACGTTAGGGGGTTAGTTTATTTTGACCAATACTGTAGGTCACGTTGTAACATGATTTTAAACAATCATAATATGATTTATTCGGTGTTGTCAATTCAACTTTGGTTTACTTAAAACTGGTAGTGTAAACATTTATTTTAATTTGATTTTATATATATATACTCCCACAGTACGTTTCTCAATAAGTTGATACATGCATAGGTATAATCTTTAATCTGCTGTAGTTTTATGATGTCCCTTATGCCTATATTTGATGTATCAGTAATATTTACTCATACTTCACTAGTTCTTTTTTCTTTAATGTCTGTACTGTATTGTATAATTATTTCAATGTTCAATGCTGTCAACATTTTTGTATATCATTTTGTAAATTTGATATGTATTAGCTACCAAGCTGTTTTAATCAGATTTTGTTCAATAAAACCATTTCAATTCAACTAACAAAGATCCTTCAATACTCGGGAGGCCGCTCTCTAAACTGTTTTACAACGAATGTATAAATGGCCTCCTTCTAGTCTGGACGTAAAGTAATTTGTGGCCCTCTAGCGCAGCGCTTCTTAACCTTTTTTAACCCGAGGCCCACTTTCGCTCCTACAAATTGTTTCGAGGCCCACCTTACAAAAACATATTTGGAAAAAATGACAACATTACAATAAAACAAAAGAAAATAGAAAACTGTGGTTTCTATATGTCAGTTGCAATGCCGAAAATTGTCTTGACACTTGAACTTGCTTGTGGGAAATAAGAAGGTCAAATCGTAGTAACAATGTAACATGTAACATAATTTAGCTAAATTTCAGCTGTTGTCATCTTATTTTCTTTTTAATCTATTTTTTTAAATTTCATTTTGCCGACCTTGCGGCCAACCTGAAAGAGGTGGGCCGCGGACCACTGGTTGAGAAGCACTGATCTAGCGGACTAGCACGGAAATGGGGAAATAAATTCGCCACTTGTAGTGGTCGAATTCTGAAAACAACCTTCATCAGCTTCTTATGCCAATGTTGTACAGGGAAACCCTGTTATAACGAGGTACCGTTTATAATGAGGAGAATCCTTGGGTCCCGATTGTTCCAATGGCATAATGCTCCAATTATAACAAGTTCGTTTATAGCGAGATTCCGGTTATTACGAGGTAAAATCGATAGTCCCGACTACCTCGTATATATCAGGGTTTCCCTGTATTCATATTTTACCACTTTTATAACCTTGGTAAAATGCCTCTACCTATTTGTTGGAATTGTTGTAATTTGTTGTTAATTAGCTAGTTATCCTTTTATTTTATGTAATTGTATTAACTGTTCGCAGAAGCATCCATTTAATTTGATTTGTATTTAACAAGAGTTGAATTATGATTTTGATGTATAATACGTAGAAATAAGTGCAAACGTAAAATGTAAAGCGCATTGAGAAAACCTGCAGTTTTGAAATGTGCTATACAAGAGCAACCTATTAGTATTATTATATACATGTACACTGTACGATATAAACCGAACACAAAAAGTAACTTTACCCCTAAGCAATTGCCCACAACTTCATAACCAAGAATTGTTTCAAGATTTCGTCTTGCCAATATATCCATATTGCAGTTAGGAAAACAATGTGTAAAAAAAAGAGGTAACCATTAATCGATGGTTGAGTGAGCACACATTACAGAAAAAATAGTCATATTTCAAAATTTGCAAAAGTATTATCATCATTACAAATTATTGAGAGTTGGAAAATTAAAAAATGCACTGTTTTACAATTACAAATAATGCATTTTACCACATGTGCCATCATAAAATCAAAATGAATGGAATATCAAACAGCATTGTTTCATAAACCATGATCAATGCATTCCGCCACATGTGCGGATTCACAACAATGTACAGGCATGCGCAATACCTTGTGTCTTTAATCTGTGATCATTCAGCCATAAAATAATGAATATCTCTGATTTTCGCACATATCGAACATTACAACTGTGGTAAAATGACATCTAGAAACAATAATCGGTTATGAAATTATGGGCAATTGCTTAGGGGTGAAGTTACTTTTTGTGTTCGGTTTACATGTATACTATACATACATGTATACTGTACAATATTTATATTTCAAGTGTTGAAATAGTTACATTATGTTGTGTGAGCAAGGACAAAAAACAAAAAATCATGTTTATTGTGTAATTATTATATCCTGTATGTTCAGATTCACCAATGAACTTGTACACATACACTCACAAACGCAGTCTGGAAGTGGTCATACTTCAACACAGGGGCGGTGGAAAGGTTTTGAAAGTGGAGGGAGGGGGCAATTGAGGAGTTGAACACCATCTCTCCCCCCCCCCCCCCCCCCTTCTGCACCATAGTGTGACTGTATGTGTGTGTGTGTGGGAGGGGGGGGGGGGGGGGTAGATGTGGACATTTGCTACATTTGCTGTGGATTGCTACATTACAAGTGATGATGATGAGAATAATGATGATCTATGATGATTATGAAGATAATGCTGCTAATTATGATGATGACGATGGTGATGATGAAGAAATAACAATGACAATGATACGGGTGATTATGTTGATGATGATGACAATAAATTACAATAAGTAAGAATGTAAGATGATGATGATGATAAACAGTGATTTGTTCATTACTGGGTCTCAATAGTACTTCAGCTGGGATGAATGGAATATACTACACCTTATCACATGCTGTAATCTTGTAATAAAGTTTTATTTACATAATAGTTTTCTTAACATAAATTAGTCTACATTTATTTTCAATTATACACACATTTTCAAGCTAGAACATATATGAGCTACATGTATATTTTACTCTATAGGGAGCACTATTTTACTCCATGACATGATAAGATGTTAACTAATACAATAATAATAATAGTAATGCATGTAGCGCATTTTCCATATAGAATGTTCAAATGCACTTAAATAATTTTTAAAATTATTATTACCCATGGTCATCAGGTACATTTCAAACCCACACAATGATATTGCGTACTTTCTCAATTCCCTGGGGAGCATACTAGCCGAGCTGCCACTGATGATGGCGCTACAGGCTAATTAACACCCGACCATGGTACCCATTTATACACCTGGGTAAACAGCAGCAATTGTGGATTAATTGTCAATTGTGATCAATTGAGCAAACAAAATGACTAGTTTACTCAGTAACTATATGACTACTGGATTACTGGGGGTGTATTCTGATAACGATTTTAAGCTAGAATTTATTGTAAGATCTACGTTGATCGCTAAAATATTTTAGCCAAATCAGTATTCTGAAACTTTTAGTGATGTAGATATGACGTAGATACAATCATAATAATAATAATGATAGATCGTATTTGTATAGCGCCTAATGCAGCACAGCCTCTAAGAGCTTATAGAATGAGCAATATACGTTTTTAACCATTTTCAGAACACACCCCTGGACTAATTTTCTCCTAACTAACAACTAAACTACAGAGTTTAATGTTGTTTAAAAGTGATTTAGCAGCTCTTGGTGCTATGCAATAAATAAGTAAAATAACTATTATTATAAAATTATCAAATAAATAAAAAATTATCAAAAAATAAGCCATTAAATAGTAATGTCTGCATTGCTGATATGTCAAATGCATCAGGTTTCATATGATATTATTTGCAGGCATTGAGATGTTGTGTGAATAATCGTGCTGTCGGCGCTGTGCATTGCTATTTTAGGTTTAGGATGACCTAAGTACTCATATTTGTGTTATCTACTTAATAAATACAGTACAGGGGAACCTTGTTATAATAAGGTCCTTGGGACCATGAAAATTACTGTGTTATATCAGGTTTCTCATTATATCAGGGTAAAAATATACAGAGCTGGGACCAGCAAAATGACCTTGTTATAAGAGGGTTTTGTTTTATCTGACCTCTTTATAACGAGGTTCCACTGCAGTACTGTATTTATAAGTAAATAACAAAAATACATGACCATGGTCAAAAGAGTCTGCATCTACAGTTAACCCATTCAGTACTGATTGATTTTGATATACTGTATATGTATTCTCCATCAAGACCCAAGCTCAAGTATTTGAGGGATCAGTCCTGAACGGCTTACAACTGACAGAGTCATAATTCATAAATGATCTTGGATCCGAAGGAAACATGCTAGAGGCACTAGACATTGATTAACCAACCATAAAATGTCACACAAGGCTTATTCATTCTCGATACTTGCCACAAATGGTTTATTTATTTTTCACCCAATCAGGCGATCAATGTTATGTAAAGGCATACCCTCTACAGTGCCACAAGAGTCTATTGTATAGAGTACACAAGTGCGATGCCCATAGATGTGCACAAGAAGTAGTATGAAAGGAGTTGGTTCAAATTAGTTCAAATTAGGAAATCCAATGAATGTGCTGTGTCATCTTGCGAACGCTTTCCACATGGTGCGTAATACACACTGGCTCAGTTTCATTCAGTTCACACAGGGTAGACCGTCGTTCAAAATGGCAATCCGCAATGTGGCATCCCCATGCATGACAATCTTTAACCCGTTCCCAACGAATTTATAAAATCCCCATAGACTTTGTACACAACCCACACGGTTCCCGTGGTCAAGGGGTTAATTGAGTTGAGTTTAGTTCAGGGTTGTATGTAGCCTTCCACAATGTCCCCGATGTAGTTCAGCCGCGATTTTCTCAGCGCCTGAACAAGCGATGCTTTCGTCGCTTGTTGCCGTCGATTGTTCTTCCACAACCAGAGCGCCTGCCGCGACTGTTCTCGAAGGTTCCTGCTGTGGTTCTCGGTGATGCACTCGATGTCGACCTCCGTGAGGCCGAGCCGCCGTGCCAACGTGCGCCAGTCCCGGCCAATGTTCTCGACGACGATGTCAAACTCCTCGGTTAAATCTGCAGACATCAGATTAGGGTATAAGAATGAAAAAGAGAATGATTTTGCTGCAAAATGACACCACCAAGTATTTTCATTGTCAAAAGAATGAATGGCCATCTAAGGATAACATATCTACATGTATTTCAAACATATATACTAAGGCTGAGTCGGTTCGGTCGATCACACCGGGTACCGACCACCGACCGTTTCAATCGGTACCCGGTTTTGTTTTATCGAAAACAGTGCCCCTAAATTAGCAGAATTCAAATAAAAACGGGTCAATCGATATCATTTACTTTAAAGAGTGGTTATTTTCAAGAAATTCTTGATTTGTTACTTTGTTTGACAGTCAGAAATTGAACAGGATCCGCAAAATTGCTAGTCATTTGAACGATATTGCCAACGGATGTTCACGCAAAGTTAGGCCGACACTCAAGGGGAGATCTGGGGTGGTATTCTGTAAGGATCTTAGGAGGTGAAGTTGATCTTAAGATCAACTTTGGTATTCTGTAAGTTGCTCTTAGGAAGATAAGATCAACTCCGAAAAGTTTATCTTAGGATATGCAAATTTATGTTAATCACCTGTCCTAAGATAAGCCGTATTCTGTAGTGCACTTAGGATCAACGCGCGCTCCCAAAATATAAGACTGCCCCTACCCTGTCTTGGCCATTGGATAATACACGCAACAACATTTGCAAAATTAGTAGCGCGTAAGACAAGATAACGCACACTCAGTGGACAATGAAACTGGCGCCGTGTGTTTGTTGTGCGCGGAGAAACAAACAAACTCAAGTTACCGAAGCCACACACCCATGGTGAAATTAAGATAAGAGACAATCTCTGATTGGTTAGATTACATCTTCATGACGCTGATTAATTATTCGTTATTCATGCTAAGATCGTCCTAAGAGCAACTTACAGAATACCACTTATGCACATCTTAGGAAGCTCTTAGAGTTGATCTTAAGAGCAACTTCTGAGATCAACTCTAGGATGAACTTACAGAATATCACCCCTGATGGATATCTGTATGATCGAGCTGATGAGCCAGTGCATTCAAAAAGTGGCTCAAAATACGTATTTTGGTAATTTGCACCATTTTGAAATGTTTTTATATTCTACTTACATGATTGCATGGCATTTGAAAGCTGAACAGAAACAAAAATGAGCCCCACAACAATGAAAACTAGATGGATCTTCGATTGCGCGCAATCGAAAATTATGCCTCGGCTATCACGCGATTTTAATATCAAGCCCAAATTAACATGCACTGATTTAATTTTTAAAAATATTTTTCATATATTTTGAGTCCTGTGACCTTGACCATATGACCACAATCTTTGATGGCTCCCTAAAAAAACATTCAGGTACCAAGTTTGATTGAAATCTGACATTTAGTTCTTGAGATTTTGGCATTACAAGCTTTTTTTGCAATAATGAGTCCCGTGACCTTGACCTCAACCTCATGACCCCAACATTTTATGGCTACGTTGACTCTTTATGATACATTCAGGTACCGAGTTTGATTGAAATCTGACATTCAGTTCTTGAAATTTCTTGCCATTACAAGCCATTTTCGCATACATATTGAGTCCTGTGACCTTGACCTCATGACCCCTCCCCCCCCCCCCCCCCAATCTAATCAGATCAGTGGCACCCCAATATGTACACTCATACCAAGTTTGAAATTGATCCGTCAACCGGTTCTTGAGATATCGCAAGAACAAGGCATTTTTGCGCATACATTGAGTCCTGTGACCTTGACCTTTGACCTCATGAACCCCAAAATCTAATCAGATCATTGTCACCCCAATATCTACACTAATACCAAGTTTAAATTTGATCCGTCAACCAGTTCTTGAGATATCGCGAGAACGAGGCATTTTTGCATATATATTGAGTCCTATGACCTTGACCTTTGACCTCATGACCCCTAAAATCTTATCAGATCATTGTCACCCCAATATGTACACTCCTACCAAGTTTGAAATTGATCCGTCAACTGAAGTTACGAAGTTAGTGTCTGAGCCGGGCAACTGAAGCTAGCTAGCTAGCATAGCGAGCTCGATATTCTCGCGATATCGCGCGCGCTGCGAGGTACCGAAAACTTGCTGCTAACTTCAACCTTTGATTATAGCGGCCGATTTCAGCTTGCGCTTACCTCCAACGTTCTTTGGAAATTTACTGATATTCAGTTTTTCATTGTTTTGGGGGTAATTTTTTATTCTGTTCAGCTTTCAAATGCCATGTTATCATGTAAGTAGACTAACAAAATGGTGTAGATCACAAGAATGCTAATTTATAGCCACTTTTTGAAGGCAGTGGCTCACCAGCATGATCGTACAAATTTACATTTGATGTTTCTCCGCGACTGGCGGGCTAAGTTTCTGTGAACGTGTGGCGCGATGCTGAACAAACGATCCATTTCTAGGTCCAATTTACTTCGGAAAAAATACTTTTCTTGTGAAACTGAGTTAATTCTGGATAGTCTGTAACTATTTTCCCGTAAAGATTGATATGTAAATCCATCAAAGCGTCAATATTTGTAATATTATTTGCATATAAAAAGAGCAATATAAGCCCCAAACAGTGCATTTTTGCCGATGCGTGCACGATTGCGTGATTTTACCGGTCCGAGTTTCGACGGCAAAAATTTATCGGGATACCGGTTCCCGACCGGTTATAGTTTATCGGTACCCGGTTTTGAAAATATCCGACATGACTCAGCCTTATACGTAGGGGAAACTGACCAGAAATGTATACCGTTAACAGTATAATATATAACAAGGCGATAGCCGTAATGTGTCTCGCCCACTTGCGCGCATTCATGCAACAAACCAACACACACAGGTAAACTTTCACATTTGACCTTTGACCTACTTATGTGACCTTTGACCCCAGAATATCATGGAGGCCAATATAGGGCATCTAGTCTACCAATCAAGTTTGGTTACAAACAGATGCAGAGTTGGAATTTTATCAACCCTAATAGACTCTTGCAGGTAAACTTTCACATTTGACCTCATTTGACCTTTGACCCCAGAATATCATGGAGGCCAATATAG
>JBAMJV010001631.1:0-73050 GCA_037951105.1 Echinarachnius parma | reverse complement strand
TGTGGTGAATACAAAAACGATGGGCTTATTTTTATCCTGATCCAGATTTTAAAAACGTAAACAAATAATTCGCATTCAATTGCACGTGTGGCTCCTTTGATTCTCACGATCGATGGAATATCAAAATACCCGGAAGTAAATACGCGCATGCGCAGATTGTAACTACGAACTGGCTTATTGTGATCCCCCCGTCCCCGAATATTTGGGGTTCAATAAATATATAATAAGTAAACATTAAAATTAAAGTGATCCAGGCAAAGTGTCTAACTCCACGAACCATACTAGGAGCTTCCTCGTTTCTCTTCTGCCGTCCCTTTAGTATGAAGATAATAATCATTGAAAAATCATTATTTCAAAAACGTTAACTAACGGTTTTGATAAAAAAAAAGTACACTATTGTCGTCGCTGAACACGTCCTGCCAGTGCGCGTGGGAAATTTTCCCGACCCACTGAACGTTGAGCCTAGCCCGGGGGGGGGGGGGGGGGGGGGTGGGGCACACGAATTATTTTTTGACGGGGTGTGCCTCACGGAACTCTGAAATGGGGGTCTGAAGAGCCGACTACAAGCACAAAATATAGGGTCTTTGGAGCTACAAAAACCCTGAAACGGGAGTTAAGGGGAATAAGGAGCAGACTAAAACTACAAAATACGTAGACTTGGAGCTACCAAAGACTTACGGAAACCCTCCAAAAGGTTCAAAAAGGCTCAAAATGGCTCAAAAGACTCAAATGGAGGTCCAAGGAGTTGGGTCATTTGTTGGGTCAAAGAGGGTGGGGTTGATCCCCTCACCCCCCCCCCCCCCCCCCCCCCCCAGGCAAACCTTTTATAATAACATAATCCTAAATTCATGCAAAAAAGAGCAATTTGTTTGAATGGGGGTACTTACTCGCACTGCTGGTTTAATTGTCCCTCTTCTTTCAATTAGGCGCAAGTAATTTTTCACACTCTGTACACCAACAGTCATTGATCGCCCATGCGTGAACGAAAATTTGTTTTGTTCGTGGTAGATAGATGAAACTTTTAGGCATCCATTGATATGAAAAAATCTTCGTATTATATAAAAATCTAATTTTGAAAAAACGCTTTTTTTGATACGCTCTGTATAAATACGAACTGGAGGTCAGTGATATTATGGAACCTGGTGATACGAACCATACATCATCAGTCCCAGTGCGGATCTAGAGGGGGGGGGGGGGGGGGGGGGGGGGTAGGGGTATAACCCCCCCCCCCCCCCCCCGGGCTGCCCCCGGGCCGCATCGTCATTGGGCCCCCCCCCCCCCCCTCTTAGCAAAAAGGTAGATCCGCCCCTGAGTCCTATACATTTTGAATAATTGTAATAAATGACGCCACCACAGTATGCGTTCATCTTACCTGCAGATGAATTTAGGATTCACAATGATTTGTAATATTGTCCCAATAAATGTCGTTGATGATCCCTAATACTATAGCATACCCTGTAGGATAGTGGGTATATTACGAAGGGGGGGGGGGGGGGGCTATATAGTCCCTCGATAGAGAGAGTTGCGACATCTATTGTTCACAAAATGGATACAAAATGGCGGAAGGAATTTAAACCATTGAATGCTCAAAGAGGTTCAGTCATAGTTTAGCGCATTGTTGAACTCAGCATTCCTGGATAACTTAAACCAGCTGTCGCCATTTTGTATCCATTTGTGCACAACAGGTCGCTACTCTCTTTATGCAGGTACTCTAGGGCGGGCTATGTCCAAGCAAAGGGAAATGTATGATTTTATCCGTTTTATCAATGTAACCCTATCAAACCCAAGCTATTTTGGCACTCCCGTGATTATTATAATCGATCATTACATCCATGGCATCCATGGCATAAAAATATATATTCTCAGAATCTCAAACGAGAAATGCTCTGACATCGATCATGATCGAATTGGATGGATGTTTGGCAGCTACCATAGTCTACCTCTACGTGTGCGCATTAAGGCGATTTTTTAGTACAGGGCGCTCTTCGCAGTGCACTCTTCGTCTTCGTAGTGCTTCGTAGTACTACGAAGACGTGCTCTTCGCAGTGCTTCGTAGGGGTTTCGTAGTGCTTCGTAGTGTGCTTCGCAGTGCTTCGCAGTGCTTAGTAGTGATCCTTGGGGATTGGTAGGACCCATATGCTGCGCAGTACCGTAGGTGCTGGAGAACCCGGACGGGGGGAGAACCCGGCCAAAAAATGGACAGGGCTACCTTTGAAATTAGATTTGCCGATAATGCACTGAACATGCGACTCGAAACTTATATCAAACGATTTATCTGCATATTGCTCATAAAATACATGTATATTGCTGTTCTGTAGTCCTCCTGGTTATCCAGAAAATCGCTTGAAAGTCAGTCTTTAAACTCCAACATTTGTTATTTTTTATTTTATTCACGATAATTTGAGATTACAATTTTTATAATCTTTATTCTCGCTTTTGTAAATCTACGCTCAGTAGTTCATTTCTGTAGAAACTTACACCAATTGGACCGTAATATCGCGGTGCCTTCGCTGATAAAAAATTATCGCTCAACGGCAAAGCGGGTTTCCGCACGGCGCGATTTCATGCACGAAGGTTCAATTTATCGCAGTGCAGGAGAACCCGGACACCGCGCACGGTGTGTGTACAAAGTCAATGACGCACTGTGCTATCTGTGTTGTGTGTGACTGTCCGGGTTCTCCAGCAACTACGGTATAGTACGTATGCACAGACTGTACGCACGCAGTGTATGACATGTGTATGGTGCATGCAGTGCTAGTGCAGTGCAATGCAGTGCAGTGCAAAATACACTGTATATTATTAGTGCGTGCAGAGCTAGAGAGATACTGCAGCTGTACCCTATTACAACAAGCTATGAGGCCAGGGGAAATGTGTATTATACTTTTAGGCATGGAGATTGGAGAACTAGACTTGCAGTTGCATGGACATGATGGAGGATGAATTCAAATTTGAGTAGCATTAATTCCCAGAAAAAACTGTTGGTAAGTATTATAATTTATATAAATATGTTTACATGATGTAGCTTACATTTTAGAAATGTGATGTGACGTGAACTGATGTGACAGTGATGTGATGTGATTGTGATGTAATGTGATGTGATGTGATATGAATCTATGATGATGTGATTGTGATGTGATGTAAACATGCTAAAGAGTAAAGTACTATAATTTATCATGATGATGCCGCTTGGGAATTGTAACTAGTAAGACAAAGAAACAGCCTACAAAAGTACAACTTTACAATGCTCATTCCCTCATTCTCTGTCGTATATCACATCTACAAAGTATGGTCCACTCAGGTGGACCATTTGTAACACGCAATATATGGCAATACACGGGAGATTACCATACTGCTTTCATACACTGTTGCGTTCACCAATTGAACGCTGTGTTTTAGGACGCATCGGTAAGGAAAACGGACGGGAAATAATCATTTAATTTCTACATTTTGCGGTCTTCAAAACAACAAAGTAGGTAATCATTATGAAAATACATGAATTGGGGATCACATAAATGAAAGTTTTTTTGCATTTGATGGTAAATTGAGGTAGAAATCAGCCGACAAAAACTTGTTGTTTCCGTTGGATAGTGCAGCGGGCGGAACAGGTTGATCTCCGCACAACGCTATTGTAATGAACCTATGTGTGTCATATATGGTCATCATGGATTCATGGTCATTGCAAATGAAAACAAATATGATTGAGTGACATACACTTTGGCATCCCATTACTGTAATACATCAAAATGTCATTCTTTACTCACACAGCAACGAAATGTAGTACCTCAGTACTAGTACTCCCATTGACAATGTACACATCTCATAATTTCTAGTGCGATGTTGGCATCATTTCACAATAGACATACATGTACCGGACAATCTACACATCATTTCACTTAAAAACTTCAGCCTGTGCACATTCTAAGTTTAGCACGCAAGTATCAGGTGTGCAATTTGTCACAAAACACACAAACACAAAGTTGACGCAGGATGCAAGCAGAATCATAACTTTTCAACTTTTACTTGCCCGAAAAGAAAATGTACTTGCCCTATTACTTCTAGATGAGATTTACAAATTAGAATTTCATTATTATCTCCTAGTTGAGCAAAAATTTAGTTGCCCAGTTGGGCAACCAAACTAGACCATTTATGAAACTTCACTTGCCCGACATCAATTGTTACTTGCCCCGGGCAACAGGGCAAGTGGTAGTGTCGAACACTGCTTTAGTACAAGTTAACATTTCAATAACAATGATTTATCACTGTTATGTAAACAATTATAAATACATGTCTTTACTGTTTTTATTTTATGTTGTGCATTTTTAAAAATAAAATGGTGAGATACTTATAATATCTCTTGATTTCTCTTTGTTATACACTTTACAGGGATGCACTTTCACCATTGAAAGCACCTCTACATCAGATGATAATGAGAGAGAAGTCATAATTGCCGTTGAGACGTGTCATGGAGCGGTCAAAGCACAACTTGAGCTGATTATCTGCATGAGAAAGAGAAGCAAGGGGTCAAGCCAAGCGCCTTGCCTGAAAACAGTTATCAGCGATGGTAGTAGAGGATATTGCTGCTGCTGAAGTTGAGCCTTAAATTCTTGAAAAACAATTGAATGTGAAAACCTCTGTTAATGTATGTACACGTATTAGAGTACATGACAGGTACGGCTGTTCTTTACGCCTTCTCCAACAGGCTGCATGGAAGTCTCCCAGCTGCTGTTATACAATCAAAACTGACACAGTGCCTGATTTACCATTGGGAGCTTGCTCCCAGTCACAGGCCACAGTGCACCAATAGTTTCAGCGAATCACCCACGTCGAGCTCAATCCATTGTAGCTCGTCTGAACGTACAACTTTTAAAACACGGCCCATACGACATCGAGCGACCCACTGAGCGCTTAAGGCTTTGCATGGTCAACGGATTCTATGTACTTTTCTTCTACTTTGGCCTCCGACAGGGAGCGACCCACTGCCTCTGCCAAGCACCACAAATCGTTACCTTCTCTTCTTGACCGCGAACATCAACTCCATTATCAGGAGTGTCGATCAGCGTCGACGGCGCATACTTTACAAGTTTACAGCTCTTTAGCCATGACAACAAAGTCTTGTGGAGTGTGTGACTCAACTGGCAATGTAATTGTGATGAGAATCCTTGTGCCGTGGAAAATCCTGCATGATGCGGATTCACGCTGCGCGCTTGGAGGGTTGAGCGCATGTGATGGAAAAATACTGAGTCACATGAAATTGGTAATGACCAGTTTACCAATTGAAGGTTAAGGTCACGATAACATGAATACAATAAAGGCGAGAGTACTATGCATGAATTGTAAATTACAATTTTCCTTGCACCAAGCAGAAGAGGAGCAGTATAGCTGTTATTATTGTGAATGCCAGATTAGAACAGGAGTTGGCTAATCTGGTCACACCATATTTGGCCAAAAATTGGTAAGATTGCATTTGAAGGAGTCTGCTATTTGGTTGCCTACCTAGTCAGTGATAGGTTTTCAGGCCATGGCCAATGGAAAATCATGGAAAATCAGATCATGTTTCAAAACTGATTGATGCGTGAAGAACATTGATTGTGCAACTTCTTATAAAAAAAGTCCATCTAGTTGAACATGTGTGAATTAAGAAGCAAATATTGATTACAATTCCTTTTAAGTATACATGCATAAAAATATGTCTACTTGAGCAGTAGATGTACATACTTTGTCAAGTATTGAGGTGGTAATTGGTAATCTTCCATGCCTTTTTGGTGGTAAACATTAATTTCATGGCCCAAAGAGGGCTTTATTCAGACATACCATTGAACCTACATCTCCCATCTCTTTGCCTACATTTAATGTTATTTCTATGATAGAATGTTTCCAATACTGTTTCATTAACTAAGGATTTTTATCAGAAGTGATGATTGAGATTCAATCATTTACAGAGTTTTCTTATTCTTCTAAATGATACATGTAGGTTTGAAAGAGTGAAAAATTATCACATGAATACGTGCAGTTCATTTTATCCCATACTGCCCATTGATTTTGACGACAAATACAAAGCATTCAGAAGCGCTTTTCGTGTAATTCATGAATATTTGCAAACCTGGGGGACTTTTGCGAAGGCAAAACCTTGTGAAAAAGAATGTAAAACTCTACGTGATATTGGCTAAATTTTACTTTAATGTTTGATTGTACTTAATAAAAATTGCTGTATTAATATAAGGTTGTTAAATATTAAATAATAATAATTTTTGTAGTTATGTAGGATGCCTAACTGATACAAATTATTTCAAATAACGGGAGCCTCGTCCTCATTTGTCTTTGTACACTTTTCAAGGGTGCAAAGACTGATGAAAGACTGCATAAGTACTGCACATTATTATCTAAGTGTGTATTTTTTTTCATCAATGGGTTAAATTTAGCCTGTGTTAAACTTAACCCACCACTTTATGGAGAGCCGCAATGCAAATAATGCACCTTTATTATAATGTGTGCTTGTTGCTACATGTACATGTAGATGTGCGCTTATCCTTGTCAAACGCCATACAAAACCTATGATTTAACCATTGCGCGTGACGCATATTTTTTACGCCTACTGGCAAGCAGAGTTTTAAAAAGTGTAAGAAAACTGACGATTATCGTCGATTTTTTCTGATTTATTTCACTATTCATCTAGATATGATATGTTCTCGTCTCAGGGAAACCTCCATACCACTGCTGTCGAAACCAAATGTAGAAAGCGTTTATTGAATTAAAAAATCAAGAAAATGCCAAGGAGACTGGTTGCAAAGCATCAATTACCCGGTTTTCCATAAGACACTGAGTTAAATTAAACCCACTTGTTCCATAAAACGACGCGAATGACGTATTTTAGCACCATGCTGAATTTAACCTTTGATAAGAATTCCACCCTAACAGTTTGTCCTAGCTCTTTCAAGTCAAATTTGTCACATGTATTAGTATGTAGGGAAAGTGGGCATTCAAAAAGCTATGAAAGTATCATGCAACATATCATAGAGAGTTCTTTATATTTTTGTTTGAAATAACTTGCATGAGTGCAGTATGACTTTCAATCCAAACCTTTACAATTGGAACTTCTTCTATTCAATTGTGATGTATGTTTTGTAAAAAAAAACTTGGATAGATGATGCATGTTTTGCGAATTTCATTTTGAGAACAAAGATTGAAGTACAATCATGTTCATATGTCTTATATGTTGGAACTTACCATGACATGTGAATGCACATATATCGTCCAGATCTCAAATCTTTGTTAAACTTAGAAGTATTACAAAATAATGTCCATCTACTGATGTTGCCATTCTAATAAATGTTTTTAATGCAATGTACACACATTACTAGTATTTCAGTCCTTTCAAACTGTCATGTATAAAGTGCATAATGATGATTTTGGAATGTATTTTGTTGTTGATTGATTGATTGTTTTTTTGATAGCTTGGTACTGCTGGTAGTGTAATTAACAATTGTATGTTCTAAAGAAATACCATGGTATTACTATAGTACTACCACGGTACTGTATACCGTGGTAGTACCATGGTAGTACCACGGTATATTACTGTATAGGAACATGGTATTGTAGTACCACGGTAGTACCACGGTATAGTACTCTGGTAGTACCACGGTATGGTAGTACCACGGTATAGTACCGTGGTAGTACCATGGCATGGTAGTACCGTGGTAGTACCACGGTATAGTACCATGGTAGTACCACGGTATGGTAGTACCGTGGTAGTACCACGGTATAGTACCGTGGTAGTACCATGGTAGTACCACGGTATGGTAGTACCGTGGTAGTACCACGGTATAGTACCGTGGTAGTACCATGGTACTATACCGTGGTAGTACCACGGTATAGTACCATGGTAGTACCACGGTATGGTAGTACCACGGTATAGTACCGTGGTAGTACCACGGTATGGTAGTACCATGGTATAGTACCGTGGTAGTACCACGGTATAGTACCGTGGTAGTACCACGGTATAGTACCGTGGTAGTACCACGGTATAGTACCGTGGTAGTACCACGGTATAGTACCGTGGTAGTACCACGGTATGGTAGTACCACGGTATAGTACCGCGGTAGTACCATGGTATGGTAGTACCACGGTATAGTACCATGGTACTACCACGGTACTATACCGTAGTACTACCATGGTATTACCACGGTATTACCATACCATGGTACTACCACGGTACTATACCGTGGTACTACCACGGTACTACCTACCATGGTACTACCACGGACCAACAAAACCACGATATTACCATGGTACTACCACGGTACTACGATGGTACTACCATGGTATAATATATCGTGTTACTACGATGCCATGGTACTACCATGGTAATACCATGGTAATACCGCGGTATACCATGGTACAGAACCTGGGACAATATACCGTGTCGACACGGTATTGTACCGTGCCATGGTATTACCATGGTACTACCATGGTACTTTTTTATAAGGGACCATAAAACCTAACTGTGATCAGCGCCGTCCGTAGGACGGCGCTGTGAAGACGAAACGTTACAAATTTTGTAGGAAATTTGCCGACGGGTGGTTTCAAGAACTTTCCATCTATTATTAGGTGATACGTATATATATTGTTATTACTCAGCGGGGTGTTTCCACAATCGCACAATACTTCACGATCATCTCTGGCTTTGTGTATATAATTCGTGTCATGTTACAAGGCTCGATCTCGATAAGATCTTGTTCATAACATATCAAATTATCATGCGACATCATTTGATAACGCTACCACGATCCGTCGTCATTTCCCGCGGTCATTCCGATTTCATTCGACATCATTTTGATAACGCTATCACGATCCGTCTTTATTTCCCGCGGTCATTACGATCTTTAAATATACCGCAATTGTGGAAACACAATTATTAGGTGATACGTACGTATACGTATCACCTTTTGTTATTACTCAGCGGGGTGTTTCCACAATCGCACAATACTTCACGATCATCTCTGGCTTTGTGTATATAATTCGTGTCATGTTACAAGGCTCGATCTCGATAAGATCTTGTTCATAACATATCAAATTATCATGCGACATCATTTGATAACGCTACCACGATCCGTCGTCATTTCCCGCGGTCATTCCGATTTCATTCGACATCATTTTGATAACGCTATCACGATCCGTCTTTATTTCCCGCGGTCATTACGATCTCTAAATATACCGCAATTGTGGAAACACAATTATTTTTATTTTTTTTCTTTGTACGTTTTTTGTGTCTCGTGTCTGTAAAATTTGGCTGGGGATATGATAATGAAACCTGGTGAACATAATAGACCTTGGTCCGAAATTGTGCACCTGGGTAATGATTATGACGGTACTACCCTGTGACGTCATGGAGACGCCATTTTGTGAAATATTTCAACAGCCCATATCTTTCTTACGTAATGGTATATTTTCACCAAATTTTGTACATGGCAAGCTAAGTTCAAGGGCTATATAAAAATGTCGCACCCAAGGTCGTACGGACAACGACGGACGCGTACGCGCGCGTCAAACGGTAAAAATCCTTGAAAAATTCTCAAATCAACCGGCGAACCAATTTTCCATACGTTTCAGGTCATTCCGAGCATTTCAAAATTTTGCGCGCGTGCGCGTTTGCGCGCGCGCTTTTTCACGCGTAGCGCGCACGGAACAAAAAAATGGCGTTTGTTTTTTTGGAAACTGTTCCCAATACTTTCTATGATAAATTAAAACAGTTTCCAGATCTCCTCGACCAAAAACGCTCGAACAGGAGGGCGTAAAACTTTAAAATCCGCGAGTGCTGCTATGCACAAAATATGTACAAAATATGCCCTTTTTTAATTGATAATAATTTTTAAAATCCACGGGCAATTTTGTTAAAAATATTTTTCCTTGCAGACGAATGAGTTGTAGATACAACGTCATGCATCCTTATCGCCAACCAAACCTCATTATGTAATCATATGACCATGAGAAGTTAACATTAGCAGTTTTCAACGATTTTATCATTTGCGATTATGTATATATCGTGTTTGGATTCCGATATCTCGGTCAATTCTGCTTGAATCTGTCCCAAGTTTTGATATCTTGTAGCTGGGACGATTCTGAACAATTACTATCTCTTTCCGACCGGAAATGTGCCGATGCGCGCGTGCTACACATGAAATCCGCGCGTGCTGCCATATGTAAAATATGTGAAAATGTGGTAAAAACATGCCCTGTTCAATTGATCATAAATTTGAAAATCCATGTTCAGTATTTTGGTTGTTGTGTATTCGTGACAGAGTACGAGTTGTAGATATGGTGCGATATTCAAAAATCGCCAATCGGACATCGTGACGTCATCAATCTGCCATGAAAAGCGAAAATTTAATTTTGATTGATTTCATAAATTTTGTGTTATGTTTTGAAGGTGCAGTTGTGTGTCTATCTCCTTCGATTCTGGTCGAATACGTCTACAATTTTGATATGTTGTAGCGGAGATCTGGAGGAAAAATAATATGTTCCTATTATGTTGCTCAAATAATGGAAACATTTGTTTTCCCTCTATTGCAATGTAGCATACAAATAATTCAAGATATTCCGAGTAAGCCGTTATATTTCTTTTGTTTCATAACTTATGGTGTTTTTAATTAAATGTTTGAAAACAGTAATTGGTTCTCCAAACAGAGCACAACAAATTGATGCATATCATGCCTTGCTAATTAACGTGACTAAGCCGCCCTCCCCAAAGTATGTGGCTTCGCCCCTATTACTACGTCATACAATTTCATATAACGCCCACCTCTTTCAGTAACGGTCAAAATAATCTCTCAACCCTAGCGTTTGCGTGTAGTAATCCCTATTAGCGCTGCAATAATGGAGAAAGGTGATTTTGACTCGACCTGTATCAACGTAATTCGATCCCTACGAACTGAAGTATATACCGCGATAACACGGCCCTCTCTTCCTACACACGAAGTGGGGATCAAGTATTGTGCCTGGAAAGTTTTTGTCTCTTCTCTGATCAACACGTTATTTTACAGGTAAGACAATATAATTTCTATCTTACATGGATAATTGAAGTTATATCGCATTTTATAATGTTAAGGTAGTCATGTTAAAGTTATATATTTATAATGAATGAGATGGAAACTAGTGGAATTATGAGGGAAGAGTTTGAGAGAGATTATACTAGTTATAGTTGTATAACTTGCTGAATATTGTGAATAATCTTTGTATTGTTTATGGTAATTATCTAAGTAATAATTATATACTGGTTGATTAATAATATCTGATGTAAAAGAGAGACACAAGTTGTGAATTAATACATGTATATTATAAGTGAGTATACTGTTGCATAAAGATTTAGCATGAGGATACTGCTGTGAACAGTGAAGATTAACTTTGAATGTTCGATGTGAACGTGACTTATAATTATTTTTCTGTGTGTTCTCCTATACTTATGATTGTATTTGTGGAACCAGCCAAAGCATAAAGCCGTGTGTATGAAAAGGGTTTAGTTATTCCAATCGCCCCTTACCGAAACTAAAATTTAGATAAACAAACGTATATCTGCATTCTGTCTCATTCACGAAATGGTTGACAAAGTGTAGTCTTATGGATCAGACCCATTTAGTATATAATTTTGTATTGTACATCGACGAAACGTACACAATGCATAGTTGACCTTAGAATAGTAATTCAAATTGTCTGGAATATAGAATAACTAGGAAGACTGGTAATTTGTGTTGTGGAAGATGATGTATTTGCTTCTCTGAGAAACCTCCCAAAAGAATAACTTTGTACAATTGCATGGTTTAAAGGTACACTTGAGTATTGGTACTTCCCGAAATGCCCCATGACACAAAATTGGTTGGTTCTAATTCAATTAGAAAGTTCCTTGAATAAAACATGTAAAATGAGAATCATCCCCTTTCAAATGTTCTCATAATTGTAAAATTTCATTTAAAAAAATTTTATTTATATATTGTCTAGACAATCGATATCTTGATTTGTTTTTAAATACTTAAAATGCATATATCACTTCTTAAAAAAATAAAAAGAGGTTTTTAAATAGTTGATACTATCTTCATCTAATCATTATTTTCACACAACATCACATGCACAATTTTGCTTTCTTAGAAAGCACCCTCTTGAGTTGTAACAGCTATTTAAACAAAAATGATAACCGGGTCTTTACTTTGTCGTTTGTTATTTTCTATACATGTCAACCATTAGACCGGCAGCCCAGAGGTCTTTTGTGCATCGAAAAGCGTACTGATTGTTGAACATATTTGGTCAACAATAGACAATATTAAAGAAGATATTCTTAATTTTTCGGGACAAAATTGAATGACAAAAGTATTATGGAAAACTATACTATCTCGTACAATGAAACTTAGATGTACATTCAACTATTTCACAATAATACCTAGAAAAAAGAACTACTTAAACATTTTTCACTTTTACAGTCTAAGAATCAATATCTATAGTATTTGGACACGGATATAAATTTTAAAAATGCAGAACATGTTGGAATAGTGTAAATGTCCATATAAAAAACAATAAAAGCAAATCTGTTATGTCATATCCCAAAGAACAAATAAAATTATAACATTTTTTTTCTTTAGAATCTACCAACCTCTATTACAAACCATTTATTTATGAATTCACATACAATCATAGACATGAATTTCAGTAATTAAATAAATAAGAATTGTGTAAACCGATCTATCACAAATAAATTGACTGTACAATACTGATATGTTTAAGAAAATGTTACATCATAAACAAAATAAGATGAAATCATAAACGTTATTTCTTGACTCACTGTGTCAATTAACATCAAAGATCAAAAAACAATTTTGATTTATCAAGCATATGCACAGAATATAATCCATTATATAACAAAAAGTTTAACTCAGGATGTGATTTGTCCATAACAGTGTATATACCGGAGGCAAAGATCTAATTTTTTTTAAATACTAAGTCGGCCATTTGTATAGACCTTTATGGTTTCCAGATAAATGCAATAAGATGTGTAGGGCATGAAAGGTGCGTGCCTTGCAATCAATATGGAGTTCGAATCTAGATACGCTCTAATATTGTGTACTTCAATAAGATACTTACTTAAGATAATTAATATGATCTTGACAATGCTTTAAAAACATCATGGGCAACACCCAGTATGATTCAAATTCACAATAGGCCTGGCAGGCGCGTCATTATCCAGCTGATTTGAATGCTCCATGGGGAGTGGAATTAAGTTCATTTCTAGCGCTTGAGTATTGATAAATTCATAAACTAATACAAGACAAACACAACATCTACGCGGATTACAAAATGATGGTGGAATATTCGTCATATTACAGAAAAAGTTGGTTTTGTTCATAACTAGAAATGAAGATGTCCCAAGATTAACGCAACTATTGACTACACAAATCCTATAATCACGATTACAAATTTTGTAGACACCCTGTTCAGCATGATAAATGGTGCATAACTGCCTTTTTTGTCGATATTAAATGTTGACTTCCAGATATTATAACTTTTTGTTCAGATATGGTACACACTTAAAACTTTCACATAGTATTGCTAATATAACTTGGCAGTTCTTCAAAAAGTATTAATCCAACTACTAATATAATTATTGATCTACACCAAATTATGTAAATCAATAATTTTCTATTGTTGGGGGAAAATGCCTAAAATTTAAGTTTGGGACTACAACTACTAGTAACCATGTAACATATCTTGAACCCAATAATGATTATTATCAGATTATAGAAACGTCTATTGTCTTTAATATAACTGCAAAATCATGCTGATTACAGGTGTCGTTTGGTACATTTCACCAATTATCTATAACAAATCAAAACAGCTGCTTTATTGGACACCATCTTGGATTTTGAGGTGTTCACAACAAATCTTTACTGATAGACCTCTGAATAATTTTTTCTTATTAAGATTTCCTGCAAATCAAATCGGTTTAAGCTTGTTGTGGAAAGGTTCAAAAGATACATTTTCAAATGGGTACGTATCACCTAATTCGTCTATGACGAATTTCATGTCTAGTTATTATATTTTTTTAAGTTCTAGACATTAATTAAACATTCAACCTACCTTGCTTGATATTTAATTTGTTGCAAAAGAATGATAACTTACCTCAAATTGATGATGATGATGATGATGACTGTTATTTCCTTCGTCTTTGTTCGCTGCATGCAATGTCAGGTGACCGAAATCTCGTCGGCAATGCATAGCGCATGCGCGGGGCGATCGGTTGCTGCATATTTTGCCGACAAGTTTTTGATCACCTGATATATGCAGCGAACAAATTCGGAAACCATTTTCGTCACTTCTGTAATCTTGCCAGTTTTATAGTAAATTTCAGTATAAATAAAACGAATGGAGCATCAGACATGTTACGATTTGGATCATTGATGCCCATGCATAACATAATTCGTAAGTATGAACCGAGATATGTTATTTAAAGTATGATATTGTGTTTTTTTTTATAAGTGTGTTTGCCGTTAAATCCTATAAAGTGTTACCATCACGGTATACACACCTCAGTATGCCAGGCGCCGTACTACGTACGGCGCCTGGTTAGGTTAATATAAAACCATGCTACAAGCGTGGTTGACAGAAAATTTCTTCTGGCCCACACCCCAGTAGTGGGGGCTCTTAAGTCAATATATGGGACCAAGTGTGCACTTCTGGATAAAAGCATGAATTTTGGCACACAGATAGTTAAGACCTTCCTCTTCAAGAAATTTGATGGAAGCAATTTTGCACGGCCCATTCTTGGCCGCCATCTTGGATTTCAAAATGGCCGCCATCTGGCACCTGTTTTCATCAATATCTCAGCAAATAAAACAGCTAGAAAGTTATTTTCAGTGGCTATACCCACATAATGGGGGCCAACGAATCACCTGAATCGAATATCAAGACTTCAAATGGCAGCCATCTTGAATTTCAAAATGGCCGCCATCTGGCACCTGTTTTCATCAATATCTCAGCAACTAAAATAGCTAGAGAGTTATTTTCAGTGGCTATACCAACTTAATGGCCCAGCTAGCCACCTGATGTTGGGCCGATGTCGGAATTTGTTTGCCGGATGTCGGCATATCGCCGTTGGCTCGAGGTTAAAATGTCCGCCAGCCCAACATCGTCATGACGTCATTTTTGTGATATATTGGCATAACGTCATTTTCCGACAATGGCCCAACATCATCTCATGACATGATGTTGGGCCATTGTCGGAAAATGACGTTATGCCAATATATCACAAAAATGACGTCGTGACGATGTTGGGCTGGCGGACATTTTAACCTCGAGCCAACGGCGATATGCCGACATCCGGCAACCAAATTCCGACATCGGCCCAACATCAGGTGGCTAGCTGGGGGGGGGGGGGGGGGGGGGGGGGGGCAACGAACCACCTGAATCAAATATCAAGACTTCAAATGGCAGCCATCTAGAATTTCAAGATGGCCCCCATGGGTAGCCTATAGATATTTAACTCCATCTTAGAAACTAAAGCAATTAAGGAGTTCATTTCAACTGATATGCCTATCTGTTTGTGGTCACCTTGTAACAATTTACCAATGGATGGTTGGAAGCAATTATGCACCTCCCATTTATCTCCTTTATCTCAGAAACTAAAACAGCTAAAGCATTAATTTAAGCGGCTATACCCACTTATTTGGGTCCAACGAATCACCTGAATCAACCTCAAAGGCGTCAATTGGCAGCCATCTTGAATTTTAAGATGGCTGTCATGGGGATTAGCATATTTAACTCTTTATATCAGAAACTAAAAACGGCTCAAAGTTCTTTCCAGTTGCTATGCATTTTTGCTGTGGCCAACGACTTGTCTGTCTGAAAGAAACATGAGGTTGAAAGCAAATAAGCAATACCCATTTTAGCCGCCACCTTGAATTTCATAATGGCTGACATATGGAACCTATTTTGCATGTATTTCAGAAACTAAAAAGGATGGAGAGTTCTTTTTAGTGTCTTTAAACACATTTTCGGGGTCAACAGATCACCTGGATTGACAGACTTGAAATGGTTGGGCCACCTTGAAGTTCGATAATCGATATGGCTGCCATGATAAGTCGATATAGATTTGATTCAAATATGCGAGACTAAAAAAGCAACAGAGTACGTTACTGTGGGTATTCAGTTTGGTGTTCGTAATACATAACATGGAGTACATTAATTTTGAAAGACCCAAGTCAGAAGCACCCACAGTGGTTGGAAGCAATTTAGTCTTCAATTTCAAAATGGTCACCACCTGAAAATTTTGTTTGCTTCAACATTTTGACATTCCCATATATGTTGTACATACAGTATATCACACTCAGTTCCTGTATTTAAGCAAGGGGTTAATATTTCGTCATTGTCGGCGTCAATTAATGACCTAGATCGACTTTATAGATCATGTCTTCAAATGACATTCATCATAAATTTCAAGATGGCCACCCTGGGAACTGTATTCAACACTAGCTCTTTATTACAGATCACACTGCAACACAGTTAATTTGAGTGGTTATACTTAATGTTGATGTCACTGAATTACCGGGATTGCTTTTAAATTGTCAGGTGGTAGGCATCATGTGAATCATTGTATTAATTGAATTCTTGCTTCAGTGTTCCACGAATATGTTTTTGAGAGACAGCTCCGTATCTCCTTTATGTGATTCCTTGCAAGCATCCTTTTGTAGTTTGTCCATGCCAAGGCATGCTCCTTTTCTCAGTCGTGTCGTTATGAGCTGCTAAGATTTGGTGTAATGTTCTTGACGGTTTGTAATACACGTTGTTGCCAAATTCCTTCAAAGAGCTTTTGAGGCACCCTTGATGTAGGGTAGAACGATATGTCCTTTTAAGTGTGGGTTTATCTAGTTGGCTTTGGCCCATTTTGAAGCCCAATTATATTAGACACAAGTGGAGAGAGTCAAGGGATTGATATGGATCGGTATGAACTAAGTATTGATCACTCCAACGTTCACAGGGGTGACTGGAGGTGAAAATATTATATGAACCAACTGACAGTGTGTGAATTTCTCTCCGATAAATCTTCCAAGCTACCATATTTAAGTGCCCACATGCCCTCCTTCTCCTCGATAGGGAACGCTAAGTCCGGATAAATGGAGTTCAAGTGATTAATTAACTCCTGAACGAATTATTTCTTGTATTTAGTGTTGAGTGTCATGCTGCTATATGAATCTGCTCGCTAAAAGTGTCACTGTATAGTCAAAGTATCGGTTTGCGCAGCGTAGACATTCTTCCAGGAGTTGGACAATATATAAATTCAGACATGCTGGTTCTATATAATATACTCTAGATAATTGTGTCCTCAAGTGTTGATTGGTCTATGGGAACTAAAGTAGATAATGTACGTAAAGTCACGTTATAATGATTGAAGCTCTCGTCTTCCACGTGTCCACTCTCGATAGCTGCTACGCTTAATCGAGAGTTGGCTACGTGGTGACATGTCTGTTACACAAGAGGAAATATAATAGGATACATGTAGGTCTGGACCAGTTTGTCTGTGTCTCTGTGAGCCAGGTTTCTAACCCCTGGAAGAACATGAACACGTACAGGGTCCACATACATTGGCTACAATTGATCTTTTTCCAACATATCCATGAAGCAGCAATAATATTCCCTCTCACTACCATCCTATGAAATTTGTAAATGAAACACTTGAAAAAAATAGACATTGACAATGCACCGAAACCACAAATTTGGTGGTATCGTTATATGGATGACACTCATCCGAAACTCAAGAAACAATTTGTGCAGGAGTACACTTTTAGTTCCCTAACGAAGGGAAGGATAAGTCGTTAGTGTTCCTTGACACTTTTATATAGTCAATCCATGATAGTGATCAAACTTGATTGTAGCCTGAACGTTAAGATTTATCGGAAAGCAACTCACACTGTCCAATGTCTCATTTCATCTCTAATTACCTATTTGAACAAACATTTGGAGTGACTGTTACTTTGTTCCATTATTGTAATTATTCACCAATCTTTTTTCTGTCAAGATGATAACATATTACTTGTCTCTATTATGTGTGTTGCAACTAATGTATATTTGGGCTTAAAAAAGCTACAGAAGGATCACCCCACTGAGAGGAACACGCAATACTCAAAATGACACTCATCCGACCTGATATTAGGAGTCTACTGAATTTCAATTTAATCGGGCATTAGGGTGTATCTAAAGCCGACAAGAACAAAACACCAAACCTTTGTATTGCCTAAAGACAACATAAAAACTAATTGTGGGGCGTAGTATTGTAATTACATGCCAAGGGTGGACTACTAGCCATTTGGCTGCAAGGAATCAAACAAAAGTCCTATGCAAGGAATCATAAGTGAAAGAAATGTAGCAATCTCCCAAGACCAGATATTTGGAACTCCGACACCCAATTCTGTCCTGTGGAGTGTCTCAAAACAGGCCACATTGAGTCTCCTGACCATCAAGTCTGACTGACAAAAGGTCTACATTTTGGAAATGTGGCACAATACAAAAAGGGTGAAGAAAGATATATGCATGTAATTGTATACATCCTGGAATTTCAACCCACACTGAACAGAGACAGTGTGCGAAACAAACTATACTTGATGACGTCTACAATCAGAAAATTGATTGTTTCATAAGAAAGATTAACAGTCAGGTAATATAAGGAAGTGAACATTTGTATGGTCAACAAAACGCTCAAACTTTTTCCATTTAGTTAGTTTTCATTAGTGGGGACTAAAACATTTGCAAATAATGCTCGAATGAATGTTACTGCTTTTCAAAAGGTAGACCTGTGTGTACACTCATTGGATTCTCTTTTGAACTACCTCCTACCCGATAACTTTGTTTAATCAATCGAATGATCAAGTAGACTTCTATTTTGTTCAGATTATCTTTATATCATTAGATATCAGCAACATTGCTCAATTGCTTCCAACCTAGGATGGGCATACCCATCAAAGTGCACTTACTGATTTTATTCTGAGATACATAATTGAATAGGCTACCCGTGGCAGCCATCTTGAAATTCAAGATAGCTACTTATTAAGACGATCCAGGTGATGTGAGTGTACCCGGCTGAAATAAACTCTCCAGCTGTTTTAGTTTTGTAATATTGGAGAAAATAGGGTTTCAGATGGCAGCCATTTTGAAATTCAAGATGGCGGTTAAAATGGGAAGTGCATAATTGCTTCCATCCATATATTGGTAAATTGTTACAAGTTGACCACAAACAGATAGGCATATCAGTTTAAATGAACTCCGTAATTGCTTTACTTTCTGAGATGGAGTAAAATATAGGCTTCCCATGGCGGCCATCTTGAAATTCAAGATGGCTGCCATTTGAAGTCTTGATATTCGATTCAGGTGGTTCGTTGGCCCCCAGTATGTGGGTATAACCACTGAAAATAACTCTAGCTGTTTTAGTTGCTGAGATATTGATGAAAACAGGTGCCAGATGGCGGCCATTTTGAAATTCAAGATGGCTGCCATTTGAAGTCTTAATATTCGATTCAAATAATTCGTTGGCCCCCATTATGTGGGTATAGCCGTTGAAAATAACTCTCTAGCTCTTTTAGTTGCTGAGATATTGATGAAAGTAGGTGCCAGATGGCGGCCATTTTGAAATCCAAGATGGCGGCCAAGAATGGGCCGTGCAAAATTGCTTCCATCAAATTTCTTGAAGAGGAAGGTCTGAACTATCTGTGTGCCAAAATTCATGCTTTTATCCAGAAGTGCACACCCCATGACCTAAGAGCCCCCACTACAGTGGTGTAAGATGGTTGGACTGGGGGCACGTGCCTCAGGACTAGGCATGCTCCCCTCCCGTCGCTACGTTCGCCGCATGCCCACCCCCCCCCCCCCCCCCCCCCCAACAAAAAACAAACAAACAAACAAACAAAACAAACAAATTGAATACTCATCATGCCACTGTTTGCCTGAATATTTTGAATAAATCTTTATAGGGATATGTCTAATTCTTTATCATGTTTATAATGTTGATATTTAATTTTTATCTCATGAAAGGAATATAGCAGATTAATGTTATCGATATAATTATGAGGTTATTATTTTACCGATAGTGCCTAATTTTAATAATATACAGTAATACTTCTTCAGTGTGTTCTACTTTATGTATTTCTGGAAAGGAAGTACATGTACATTAATTTATCACCCACAACAAACATCGTGCACTGGTTACAGTATAACAACACTTTATTAAATGTTACATCTATTTCAACATTCATCCGGTATGAAATCGAATGAGAACAGCCCTTCCATTCGGAAAAGGAAATCGTGAAATAATAGAGGAAAACTTTAAGTTTAATGATCAAATAAGCATGGTTTATTCATATACAGTTTAAGAATATTATATTTAATAGAGGTAGAGAAACCAAAATGAACATTGACAGGGGCGTAGACAACGGGGGGATGAGGGGGATGACGTGTACAATCATCCCCCCCCCCCCCCCCCCCAGGTTTTAGGAAAATGATTTGTGTGTGTGTGTGTGTGTGTGTGTGTGTGTGTGTGTGTGTTTGAATGGTGTAGGTGCGTGTGTTTGTGTGTGTGAGTGGTATAGGCCTACAATGTGTGAGCTAGGACTTGTAAATTCTAACATTCAAAATCTAATTTATACATCCAAGTTTTCACTGCGCGCTTCGCGCGCGAACAGATTATCTCAGCTTGGTATGTAACTTGTGTATGATCTGGGGTGAGTACTTTTTCTCTACCGGGCATGTAGTTCCCGTGTGCCTACATCGGCAATGCTCTGGCTGCTTGCACCATTTCAAGTATATAAATGCAACCTCTTAATCGTTATCCCCATCCCAAAACCTCCCCATATGGCTCTGCCCCAGCCCTCGGTCGCTTCGCTCCATCGGCACTCATTCGTGGCTGTAGGCTATGGTGTTGGATAATAGATAATGTGGCATATGGTTTATGTTGGACCTGTGTATGAAAACAAATATAATGTAATATGTGTGTGTGTTGGGGTACATAATAGTGTGTCAATTATTTGTTTTCTTCGTGAAAAATATATTGACAATTTCTGGTCGATCAAGTCATGTCATGCTTACACAGATGCAGTCAATCTTACTCCAGAATTTCCTATCTAGGTTTGCACCAGATTGCACAGTTTCAAGTCCAAAAATGCAAAAGCTCCTACCATGGGAGGGGGGACACCCCCTCCCACACCCTCCCCCAAATCATAACACGCTTTCCCAGATTTCCTATCTAGGTATGCACCAGATTGCACAATTTCAAGTCCAAAAATGCAAAAGCTCCCTACCATGGGAGGGGGACACCCCCTCCCACACCCTCCACCTCAATCATAACACGCTTTCCTAGATACAGTCAATCTTACTCCCGAATTTCCTATTTAGGTTTGCACCAGATTGCACAGTTTCAAGTCCAAAAATGCAAAAGCTCCCTACCGTGGGAGGGGGGGGGGGGGGACACCCCCTCCCACACCCTCCCCCTAAATCATAACACGCTTTCCTAGATACAGTCAATCTTACTCGCGAATTTCCTATCTAGGTTTGCACCAGATTGCAAAGTTTCAAGTCCAAAAATGCAAAAGCTCCTTACCGTGGGAGGGGGGACTCCCCCCTCCTACACCCTCCCCCAAATCATAACACGCTTTCCCAGATTTCCTATCTAGGTATGCACCAGATTGCACAATTTCAAGTACAAAAATGCAAAAGCTCCCTACGGTGGGAGGGGTGACACCCCCTCCCACACCCTCCCCCCACTCAATCGCTTCGCTCCCTCGCATTATCCTCACTCTCACCCGACTCAAATTTGGCAACCCTGTGAGTGTAGTTGGGCATGAGCCCCTGCACAAAAAAAAAATCGTGAGCCCCCTTAGGTCTTTACCCAATTTTGCCCCAATTCCCTCGGTCTGGAAACATTTTGGCAGGTGGTCTCGGCCGGGGAAACATTTCAATCCCCCCCAGGTGTAAGAACCTGTCTACGCCACTGAACATTGACAAGCATGCATGTTCGCGTCGCGAGCAAAATATTCAAGTTGGATATAATACAGCCTAATTAGTGAAAGATGTACAAGCCGGAACTAACTTCGGAGCATTTCCGTTCATGTAAAGATAATATTTTGATTGTACACAAAGCTATATGTTTGCCTTTTCTGATCATGAATTAGGGCGTAGCGGGGGTGTAGCCAGGCGCAAGGGCCGGTAGGGTAAGGTTGTTTTTGTTGTTGTTGGAAGGGGGGGGGGGGGGGGTTGGTTTAAACTAACAAGCGTTAAAAAAATCTTAATTTCGGAATCAAGCCTATAGAATGTCATGTTATTTGTTTTCCAGACAATTACAGCCATTTTTGCGGTCTGACTTGGATAGCTGTTTAAAAATTCCTGCTTAAAATAAGCAAAATTGCCATAAATAACTTACCCAAAGACGAAACAAAAAGCAGTGCAAATAAGTACGCACGGAGGCAGCCTCTGGAGCCCCCTGCCATCATACTATGCACTCAAACTGCAGGCCGTTATAGCTGTAAAAGCAAAACAAAATATTAATACAAATATAATGTTTCATTCATCTTTTTGTTCTTGAAACTTTATATCTTTGACGGAAAAGAATGCTAATTATTTGTTTATGTTCTTTATATTGTTTGTCTGACCATGCAGGGGCTATGCACTGCATGGACAATAAATTAATAGTATCATTATTGTCATTATTATTTTATGACAATACACATGTATTCATATCAAATTCCCTTTAATTATATGGTCATATAATTGCCATAATTTTTCGTAAAATACACGAACTAATTTTGATTTAAAATGTTCTTAACAATGAGTCGTGGGAGTCGATCACGGGGAATGGGGGATATGCCCCTAATATTTGATATGGGTGATGGCCTGTATTTATTATCCCCCTCCCCACTTTTTTTTTTTTTTTTTTTGGGGGGGGGGGGGGGGGTTAAACAATTTAAGAGAACATTACAATATTGGGATATTTTCCCCCTATATAGCTCTTGTTCAGTATGTAAAAGCTGAAACAATAGTCTTCTTTAAATCACATCTTGATCGAGAGAGATGAACCTCTGAAATCGAAAAATATCCGGGGGCTGCGCCCCCTGAAACCCCAGCCGGTCCCCTGTGCGGAATGCTCGCCATGCATATCCCATGGTGAAATTCCCATTGACTTCAGTTTCAATTGGTACCAATTAGAATTTCAATGGGTACCAATTGGTTTCAATGCGTAGTGCGTACCCATTGAATTCAATGGGTACCAATTAGAATTTCAACTGGAATGTTGTCCTGGGATACTCAAATCACCTTTTAAACACTATAAAAAAAAAACTTACTATCGTTTCCCATACAAAGAACACATTTAGTCCTAGAAACTTCAATAAGTCCGTTGAATTTAGGTATCATTCGGTTGAACACTATTTTGTAAACACCCCCCCCCCCCCCCCCCCCTCTCATAAAACCAAAACCCTGGGCACGCTGCTGGGTTGGTCGCTTCGCTACCTCGATCGCCAAGAATGGTCCTATATGCGACGAGTTCCCGAAAATGGGGAAAGGGGCCGGGGGAGGGGGGTGGTGAAGCCAAACGCACCATTATGGGAAAGGTCACTAGTTCTGTGGTTACTTCCTCATTTCCTGATTGTTTTACCAAATGTTCTAAATATTCAACCGACTCTGGGAATTCCCTTCTGATTAGTTTTCCAGGTTGTGTTTCGTGCCACACTTCCACATCCTTCTAACAACTTCGTAATGTTGCAAGCATAATATTATATATGCCCAATAATAACCATACATGAACATGATTGGCCCTAATTGGCATGAATGAGAAATAAAACAGTTATTGAAAACACCTGAAATATAATACGTTTCATTACTTAATACTTGTCTTTCAAAATGACTTTCAAAAGGACACATTTAGGACTGAAGATCTTAATTTTTTCCCGGAGACGGATTATATAAAATAACTATAACTATTAGTGCAACAATTAATTGGAAAACATAGAAAACATGCATGCAGTAGGCTACTTCTTATACTGATAATAAAACAATAGAACAAATTGTTTAGTTCATTCCAATAAATATGACGTTATGTTTTTGTTCTTTAAAAATCACATAATTCGAAAGGATATGAATGTGCTTTATAAACATTGCAACTGAATAACAAAACTAAATATAAAGTCACTATACTCACTTCTAATATAGTACTACGGACTTACTTGTTGTATATGATTCTCCAGTTAATGTATTAACCAGGACACGTTTGGCTGCCGATGCACCGTGTTCCGACACAGATAAACGATTCAATAGTAACATGTGTTACCTACACCAAGGTACACTAAACAGATAAATGAAAGTGGAAGTAATATGACGATATACAATGACGCATGAGAGCTCAGTTCTCTCAAAGTCTTTTCCTGCATCGGAAATCTCTTTTTCCTTTCCCTGAAGAGGGCGAATGTTTTTCTTTTGTAACAAATTCTTTACAATAACATTGGTTGTAGCCAGGGTCTATACCCTCAAAAAGGGATAACATAAAAATGGTTGCCATGGGTAGTGGTGTATATACACAGACACACGCAGTGGCGTAGACAGGTTCTTACACCTGGGGGGATGTTTTGCTGTTCGCCGGACCGAGACCACCTGCTGAAATATTTCGAGACCAAGACAATTGCTTGAAAGTCCTCTCAGTGGTGGTGGGTGGGGGGGGGGGGGGGGGGGGGCGGAGTGTCCGTCGCCAAATGTTCTCCCCGCCGAGACCGCCTGCCTAATTTTTTCGAGACCGAGGGAATTGGTTGAAAGTCTTCTCATTGGGGGGGGGGGGGGGGGGGGGGGGGGGGGGGGGGGGGGGGGGCTCGTCAATTTTTGTTCGCAGCCAATATCATTAATTATGATGGTCGAGACAGGCGCGCCGGAAGCAGTTTGGGATTGGGGGGGGGGGGGCAAAAATTCAAGGGGGCTCACGATTGTTGTGCGTGTAGGGGCTCATGCCCAACCACACTCACAGGGCTGATGTGAGAGTGAGACGTGAGACATTGCGAGGGAGCGAAGTGACTGAGCGAGGGGAGGGTGTAGGAGGGGGGGTGTCCCCCCTACCACGGTAGGGAGCTTTTGCATTTGTGGACTTGAAATTGTTCAATCTGGTGCTTACCTAGATAGGAAATTTGGGCTTAACATCTTGTGAGGTGGGGGATGCATACCCCGCATCCCCCCCCCCCCCCCCCCGGTCGTCTACGCCCCTGGACACACGCACGCACGCACACTTTTACAAATATATAGTGGCATATATACACAAACACACGCACACGCACACGCATTAACACACACATATACCCGCACTCACACACATACACACGGATGCACACACATGCACGCAACCATCCACCCACCCACCCATATGCACACACACACGCTTGCTCGCATACACACACACACATATGACATACACCTCACACCAACACATAGGGATAGTACAGTTTTGGTCAAACTGAATTGTAGTAATCAAAACCTGCACCATAACATTACAAACTAATAGTTATAACTCTACCATGCTCGAAAAGGTATAAAATAAATACAAACGCCTAAGTAAAAAGCCTGTTATCATTCAAAAAGAGCTGTTAAAACGCAAGAGGGCGCTCTCTAAAAATGCATTGGTTTAAACCATTTCTTATTTTAACAAATTGTGCATGTGATGTTTTGTTGAAATAATGATTAAAAAGAGATCGACTATTTTAAACCTCTTTTGAAAAATTTGGAAAAAGTGTAAGCATTTTATTTTGTTTTTCTTAAATCATCGAAAAAACTTGGGGCCCCAGGTTTATTCCGATAGGATCTTTTTATTGATATTTCAGCTGTTTCTGAATCGTTTTTGATCAAATAAAGTTTATTCTGTCATTAAAAGTTTATGCTCTTTCAAATTTGACCCTCAGTTTGTCATTACCTCACAAACAAAATTTCTTGAAGCGCCCTCTATACCCAAACTGAATCAAAACGTATTGTACAGTAATGTTCAAAAGTAACAACCACTCGGAGAGAAAAAATAATACACATTAATATCTTTGGTTCGTTTGTTTTTGTTTGTGATAAACATGTATTTTGTAACACAATTTGACAGATTTACATTTTAGAATGTTATAGTTACCAAAAAACAATATGTTTAACGCTCGTGAAAATAAATGTGTTTCACTCCTGCCACATGTCTATATCTCCATCATACTCTTGGTGGCGTCACCTCATAAGTCATCCTCGTATAAGTCATGTGTACGTATGATCGTTCACAATTTCGCGGGTTTGAATACATGCTTTGCAGAGATGAGAAAAAAAGGGTCCGAAGTTTATGACAACGATCGCGAAACCGAATGTGAAAAACAGGGTAGATTTTTGTGAAGGGCAATGACATATTTTGTACAGTGTACTTGAAATTTTCAAAAAGGGGTGTTTTGGTAAATGTGTACATTACTCGGAAGTCGAAATGCAAACATTATGGTTTATGTTTGTATGCCAAATTATACCGATTTCCGTGTTAAAAGGGGGTATAATTTGATAACAATTGACTTGACATGCAACAAATAGGGGATCAATTGTGTTACATCTTTGAATATGAAGTTACACCACCAGAATCATACCTTCACTTGAAACATACTGATTGGAATAACATTATATAATGATCGCATAACAAGCACATTTCATGAACCAACATTAATGTAGTAGGATAAAATAAAACATCAAAACTTAACAAGAACATAACATAACTGTCAGGAATCCACTCGATTCTGGCGCTGCAACTATGTCCCTACAGGAAAGAACACAGCGTGTCACGGTGTGAAGCACACTGTGAACAAACTGGGAAATATCCTTCGTTCACAGTGCACACATAGTGTATCACAGTGTGTTCACACATAGTGTATCACAGTGTGTTCACACATAGTGTATCACAGTGTGTTCACACATAGTGTATCACAGTGTGTTCACACATATTGTATCACAATGTGTTCACACATAGTGTATCACAGTGTGTTCACACATAGTGTATCACAGTGTGTTCACACATAGCGTATCAGTGTGTTCACACAATGTGAAGTACACAGTGACATACCTTGTGTGCACTAGTGTGTGCACATCGCATTGTGCTCAGTGTGTTCTCAGTGTGTTCACACGATGTGAAGTACACATTGGTATACCACTAAAATGTGTTTGCAGTGTGTTCAGTCTGCTCAGTGTACTCGGTGTGATCACAGCACGCTCACAGTTTGATCACAGTGGGCTATACCCTGCATTCACACTGTGCACCATAGTGTGCTAACACAGTGTATCAGTGTGATCACATTGTACTCAGTGTGTTCACACAATGTGAAGTACACAGTGACATACCCTGCATTCACAGTGTGTGCACAATAGTGTGCTCAGTGTGTTCATATTTAGTTCACTTCTGTTTGCTCACATTATGCTCACAGTTTGATCATAGTGGGCTATACCCATGCATATACCCCTGCATTCATAATAGTGTTTTCACAGTGTGTTATATCACTTTAATTTCACAAGGTCTACATAGTGTATGAACTCTGGCACACAGAGAAAACATGTGAAACTGACTAACACTGTCTAACACATGTACAGTACATACAAACTTCAAACTCATTTTCTATACATGTGGAAAGATCAATTAAAAAAAATCAACACTTTGCGAAAACACAACATATTTCTTGAGATCACATATCATGTAAACATACATTATAATACCATGGAATAAGCATTATGGACAGATTGAGCACATTATTGATTGTTTTTATAAATACGATAATCAATTTTGCACAATATGTGATCTATAAAAGGTATATATGTTTAAGTATTAATACGTGTGGTTTGCGGTTTGATTTAAGTATGTTTAAGTATTATAAAAATAAGGGTTTCAACGCAATAGCATTATGGAAAGAAGTTATAAATGAGTTCAAATTATATCATTCTTTTTTGGTAAAGAAAACAAATGCAAACTTTGATACAGAAATAAGATGTTTTTAACAATATGTATAGTGAATGATGTACATATAAACATTTTGTAAACTTTATAGTTTTAGTAAAGATTTGTTCACTACTTTTACCTTGATTATTTTATGAAATAAAGTTCCTCGGCTGAGGCAAAAGAAAATAATGTAAACAAACCATGGAACAAGCTTTATGGACAGATTCTTGCTATTATGTCCTTCTGGAGCTCACTCGCTTCTGAGGGGCGTTTCACAAAGATTCAAAGTTGAACTTAAATGGATCTAGTAACTTTGTTGACATGTATAAAAAGTGAATGAATGGTTGATATATTGTTGGAATCTGATTTGTCCAATGGGTATTGTGTGAAAATTTCCAGTTACATGCATGTTATATGGCCGAGTAATGAGCAAAATGCAAAGTGATATTCACTAACTCATTGCACTGACTTTGTATATGGCTACGACTGTCCAGTGGATAGTTTAACAGATCTGAAAACTTAATCGTCAACATCCTATTTAATAAAAGGGAAATTCGAAAACCGAGACCTGTCCCATGCTTCTACTGTTAATACGAATGCATCAAGGTATGAGGGAACCGCTAGAATTCTAATTGGATTTTGAGGATTTGGATCCATTTAAAGTTAAATGACAGTATTGTGAAACGCCCCACAAACAAAAAATGAAATGTGCACTCTTTAAATTACCAACTATGTGAAAGAATATAATTGTATTAATATGAGATTATACAAATTTGGCCAAGAAACCGCCTACTAATTGATATATTTGCAAAATTAGAAAATGATCAATGCATTGATCAATATCGCTGATGGTTGTATTTAAAATGCACCCTCGTGTGCTGCGTGCAAAACCTATGGTAAATGCTGCCCACGTGGTTTTGCATGCGAACGAGCATATAGCATACTTGCCAACATTTGAATTTTGGAAAGAGGGACAAAATTGGCCGGGCCGGGGTCCAAAGTCGCAGCATAATTGCACAAGTGTGCGGGAAGTGCACATTGCAAGCACAAAGTCCATTGCGACAGGGGTCCAGGCCTTGACGTTTTTGAGTATTAAATGCATTCTCGACCCATTTTTCATAATTCTTCCAAAATTACTAGATAAGATTTGGTAAGATTTACGTTTAAATGTTGTCTCTATACATTTAATAAAGTAAAGTAAAGTTTAAAAAAAAAAAAAAAAAAAAAATTACTTAAAAATCGGGACGTCCCTATTTTACACTTCTAAAACATTAAAAAAACGGGACAATTCCGATAAAAACGGGACAGTTGGCAAGTATGATATAGATGTGGCCAGCGTAGATGGGCCAAACTGGCGGTGAATTAAGGTCCAATGTCAGCTTCATGCATTGGCTTCAACTGATAATTCTGCATTTAACGATACTAAGGTTTGGATTTTTCTACACAAGCCCTTTTTTATACTATTTCAAAAATACTGATCAACTAGTTTGGCCAATAACGATACTTTCGGTAACTTTCCCAATACTGTTTTTTGGGCTAACTCCCAAGTTGGACTTAACAATTATGGAGAGCCATTTTAGCCTTGTAATAAAAACACAATACAAAGCACAAACATGCAAGTATTTAAAACTTCCAACAACAATCTACATCAATTATATCAAAGCTCCTTGATAATAGCAACATTAACTGATTCTATCAAACTTGATGCCTTTTCAAAAGAACTGTTTCAACAATTTTACAAAGACCCTATCAGGTTTCCATAATAGTTAGGTCCAACTTAGAGTTCAGTTCAACTTTGAATCTTTGTGAACACCTACAGGTGTTACATAGCCCAATACCTACAAGAGTATATAATAGACAATTATCCATCATGTAGTACATTCAAATGTAAATATAGCAGCATATACTTTCACTTCAAACTACACTGTTATACATTTCACCCACACATCTTTATGGAAGAGATCCTGGAATACATCAAATAACATTACACTCAAAAGAAAACAAACATAACTTTCTGTGTGCTGAAATTTATGGCAAAAATCCAATAACCCGCTCCTTGACAAGTTTACACATCATATATTAAGCCTTAATTTAAGGGATCTACTTAATGTGTTGACATGTGCAAACAAACAGACAAAAGGTTGATAACATTTGTGTTTTTCTAATCTGATATGTCCACTGAGTGATTGTGAAAATTCCATGGTGAATGAATGTCATATGACCAAGTATTGAGCAAAAATGCACAGAGGTATTTGGAAACTTATTGCACTAACTTTTTACACAGTTGAAAGTCTCTACTAGAGATTTTCAAATCCAGACAATTCAATCATAAATATCATAATTATAACAAAAGAGAAATTTGGAAAATCAAAACCTGCTCCATGTTTCTATTGGTAATACAATTGAAATGAGTTGTAAGTAAATTTTGGGGATTTTGACAATGTTACTAGATCACTATGATCCCACATCCATCTACACGTCAATAATACAATTTGTTAGTATCATCTGCTGTGTGCTTAAATGGATCTAGTAACATTGTCCAAATCCACAAAACTTACTTAGAACTTAGACTAGTGGTCCTCTCATACCTTGTATTCGTATTACTAATAGAAGCATGAATCAGGTTCTACTTTTTCTATTTTCACTTTTGTCAAAAAGATATTCACGATTAAAGTGTTCAGATTTTTCATTATCCACTGGAAAGTTATAACTATGAACAAAGTTAGTGCAATGTGTTAACAAATATTACTGCATTTTTTACTCATTTCTCGTCCATATAACATCCATTTAACAAGAAATGTTCACACATTACTTAGTGGACATATCAGATCGCAACACAACACATTTTATCAATCATGCATCACTTTTTGCGCATGTTAACAAAGTTACTAGATCTCTTTAAAGAGAAAGATCAATAGATCTGATTCTAGGAGTATTGTTGCGGCAAATCGTACAATAAAATAATATGAAAATAACTTTAATTTTAAACGTTTTCCACTACTTTGAGACCTCATGTTTCTCACAAGAACATTCTTGGCAGACACATCATTATACATAGACATCCAGTGAAGTCTCTTTCTCCGCCATGTGTCCTCATGTTTTTGGTTAGATAACTCATGTGCTAATAACCCTTTGAACATACTATATAAGTGAAAGGTACATCACAAGTACATGTGTCTCTTTAAATTACTTATCAAAAGCACTCCTTTGTTTATACTGTGCAAGAGAAAGGTTGTTTAACAGTATGTGCCCCTATGTGCTTTATAAGATCACCTTTCTGAGAGAAGCCTTTGAGCATACTTTGCAACTGAAAGGTTGTTCACCAGAATGTGTCCTCATGTGTAAACCTAGATCACCTTTCAGAGAGAAAGCATTTGAAAATATTGTGCAACTGAAAGGTCGTTCACCAGTATGTGTCCTCATGTGTAAACCTAGATCACCTTTCAGAGAGAAAGCCGTTGAACATAATTTGCAAGTGAAAGGTCGTTCACCAGTATGTGTCCTCATGTGTAAACCTAGATCATCTTTCCGAGAGAAAGTCTTTGAACATATTTTGCAAGTGAAAGGTCGTTCACCAGTATGTGTCCTCATGTGTCTGTTTAGATGCTCTTGTCAGGAGTAAGCCTTTGAAGAGTTAGAACATACCTTGCAAGTGAAAGGTCATTCTCCCAAATGTATCCTCATGTGTATAACCAGAACATGTTTCCGAGAGAAAGCCTTTGAACATAATTTGCAACTGAAAGGTCATTCACAAGTATGTGTCCTCATGTGTATAACCAGAGTATCTTTCCGAGAGAATGCCTTTGAACATAACATGCAATTGAAAGGTCGTTCACCAGTATGTGTCACCATGTGTTTTGTAAGATTACCTTTCTGAAAGAAAGCCTTTGAACATATTTTGCAATTGAAAGGTCTTTCACCAGAATGTGTCATCATGTGTCTCTTTAGATGACCTTTCAAAAGAAAGCCTTTGTTTATACCGTGCAACAGTATGTACCCCCATGTGTTTTGTAATATAACCTTTCCAAGAGAAAGCCTTTGAACATTAATTGCAACTGAAAGGTCGTTCACCAGTATGTGTCCTCATGTGTATAACCAGAGTATCTTTCCGAGAGAACGCCTTTGAACATAACATGCAAATGAAAGGACGTTCACCAGTATGTGTCCTCATATGTTTTGTAAGAACACATTTCTTAGAGAAAGCCTTTGAACATATTTTGCAATTGAAAGGTCTTTCACCAGTATGTGTCCTCATGTGTGTGTTTAGATACTCTTGTCGGGAGTAAGCCTTTGAACATAACTTGCAAGTGAAAGGTCTTTCACCAGTTTGTGTCCTCATGTGTCTGTTTAGATGCTCTTGTCGGGAGTAAGCCTTTGAACATAACTTGCAAGTGAAAGGTCTTTCACCAGTATGTGTCCTCATGTGTGTGTTTAGATACTCTTGTCGGGAGTAAGCCTTTGAACATACCTTGCAAGTGAAAGGTCGTTCACCAGTATGAGTCATCATGTGTCTGTTTAGATGCTGTTGTCGGGAGTAAGCCTTTGAAGAGTTAGAACATACCTTGCAAGTGAAAGGTTTTTTTCCCGAATGTATCCTCATGTGTATAACCAGAACATCTTTCCGAGAGAAAGCCTTTGAACATAACTTGCAACTAAAAGGTTGTTCACCAGTATGTGTCCTCATGTGTTGTACAAGATCACATTTAATAGAGAAAGCCTTTGAACATAACTTACAACTGAAAGGGCATTCACCAGTATGTGTCCCTATGTGGAGTGCAAGAACACGTTTCCGAGAGAAAGCCTTTGTACATAACTTGTAATTGAAAGGTCGTTCACCAGTATGTGTCACCATGTGTTGTGCAAGATTACCTTTCTGAGAGAATGCCTTTGAACATAACTTGCAACTGAAAGGTCGTTCACCAGTATGTGCCCTCATGTGTATAATCAGAGCATTTTTCCAAAAGAAAGCCTTTGAACATACCTTACAAGTAAAAGGGCGTTCACCAGTATGTGTCTTCATGTGTAAACCTAGAACACCTTCCTGACAGAAAGCCTTTGAACATAACTTGCAAATGAATTTCATACAAGAGTGTTCATTTTCATGTGTCTGTGTACCACATTTGTCAGGGGTGGTCTTTGAGCCAATGCTGCATTTGCATGGTCCATCACAGTCTTGATGACATCCAGTACCTCTTGCATCCTCACGATTCTTAAGAAGTTCATTTGTGTGTTTCCTTGAGGGAACCCTTTTCCTACAAGTACCTTTGATACCTTCCAGAGGGGCCTGCCTGGTACTTGCTTCTCCCAGATTTGTAGACCCATTATATTTTCCACAGGAAGCATCTGTTGCACCCACCTCAAGATCAGCATTTCCTGCAATGATTGATATCGACATTGAATCAATCATCAGTCTGAGACTTTTTGATTTCCGTAGCATAATTAGTCAGGTAATTGTTATTGACAAAAACAAAAGATGCGCTCTATTTCATCATGTCCATAGCCCATACAGGCACTAATGGGTAAATTTTAAATACAATTGTCACTTTACAAGACTTATTTTCATATAGATGGCTGAACATTTTCAGATCTGATAAAGAGTTGGCGGAGGACAGAATGCAAAACTGTTCATTTCAGAAGTGAATAGTTTATCAGCAGTCGATAAGACATATAGCTTGCCAATGACATAACCTATTCAAACCTGCAGTACAATGGAACCTCTTTATAACAAGGTCTTTGGAACATTACATTGGGACAGTAGCTATATCAAGTATCTCAAAAACATACTTGTGCATTTCTTGGAGCTCCAGGTTCCACTGTAGGTAGTTTGTATTCACATGTTGCATATTTTGTAAATGAAAGTAGTGTTAAAACTTGTTGAATACTATGTCTTCATGTTTCTTACTGCAGTACTCTTATCAAATATATCCTTTGAACATACCTAGCAAAGCAACGGTCATTCAAAATTATGCATCCTCATGTGCACTGTTAAAGTACTTTTAACTGAGAAAACCTTTGAACATACTGTGCAAGAGAAAGGTCTTTCATTAGTATGTGTCCTAATGTGTATAACCAGAACATCTTTCCGAGAGAAAGCCTTTGAACATAACTTGCAACTGAAAGGTCGTTCACCAGTATGTGTCTTTATGTGTTTTGAAAGATCACTTTTCTGAGAGAAAGCCTTTGAACATATTTTGCAACTGTTAGGTCGTTCACCAGTATGGATCATCATGTGTGTGGACAGATTACCTTTCTGAGAGAAAGCCTTTGAACATATTTTGCAACTGAAAGGTTGTTCAACAGTATGTGTCCTCATGTGTAAACCTAGAACACCTTTCCTAGAGAAAGCCTTTGAACATATTTTGCAACTGAAAGGTCGTTCACCAGTATGTGTTTGGAAAGATCACTTTTCTGAGAGAGAGCCTTTGAACATACCTTGCAACTGAAAGGTCGTTCACCAGTATGTGTCCTCATGTGTATAACCAGATGAACCAAATGAATTGTTTACAAGAGCATTCATTTTCATGAGTCTGTGTACCATATTTGTCAGGGGTGGTCTTTGAGCCCATGCTGCATTTGCATGGTCTATCACAGTCTTGAAGACATCCAGTACATCGTGCATCCTCACGATCATTAAGAAGTTCATTTGAGTGTTTCCTTGAGGGAACCCTTTTCCTACAAGTACCTTTAATACCTTCCAGAGGGGCCTGCCTGGTCCTTGCTTCTCCCAGACTTGTAGACGCATTGTATTTTCCACAGGAAGCATCTGTTGCACCCATCTCAAGATCAGCATTTCCTGCAACGATTGATATCGACATTGAATCAATCATCAGCTGAGACTTTTTGCTTTCCATAGCACAAGTAGTCAGGCTATGGTTATTGACAAAAAGAAAAGATGCGCTGTTTTTGATCATGTCCATAGCCTATACAGGCACTAATGGGTACATTTCAAATACAACTGTCACTTTACAAGACTTATTTTCACACATATGGCAGATTGCAAAACTGTTCGTTTAGAAGTGAATAGTATATCAGCAGTTGATAGACCTATAGCTTGCCAATAACATAACCTATTCAAACCTGCAGTACAGTGGAACCTCTTTATAACAAGGTCTTTGGGACATGGACATTACTTTGCTATATCAGGTATCTAAAAAACATACCTGTGCATTTCTCGGAGCTCCAGGTTCCACTGTAGGCATTTTGTGTTCATATGTTGCATATTTTGTTATGAAAGCCTTGTTGAATACTGTGTACTCATGTTCCTTTCTACAGTACTCTTAGCAAAGAAATCCTTTGAACATACCGTACCTATCAAACCAAAGGTCGTTCACAAGTATGTTTCCTCATGTGCACTGTTAGAGCACTTTTAAGTAAGAAAACCTTTGCACATATTTTGCAAGTGAAAGGTCGTTCACCTGTATGTGTCCTCATGTGCACTGTTAGAGCACTTTTAAGTAAGAAAACCTTTGCACATATTTTGCAAGTGAAAGGTCGTTCACCTGTATGTGTCCTCATGTGTATAACCATAGCATCTTTCCGAGAGAAAGCCTTTGAACACACCTTGCAACTGACAGGTCGTTTACCAGTATGTGTCCTCATGTGTATAACCAGAGCATCTTTCCGAGAGAAAGCCTTTGAATATACCTTACAACTGAAAGGTCTTTCACCAGTATGTGTCATTATGTGTCTCTTTAGATACTGCTGTAGGGAGTAAGCATTCGAACATAACTTACAAGTGAAAGGTTTTTCACCAGAATGTGTCCTAATATGTCTTGAAAGATCACCTTTCTGAGAGAAAGCCGTTGAACATATTTTGCAACTGAACGGTCTTTCACCAGTATGTGTCTTCATGTGTGTAGTTAGATGAACTCCCTGAGAGAAAGACTTTAGACATATTTTGCAACTGAAAGGTCGTTCACCAGTATGTGTCCTCATGTGTCTCTTTAGATGCTGCTGTTGGGAGTAAGAATTTGAACATAACTTACAAGTGAAAGGTCGTTCACCAGTATGTGTCTTCGTCTGTAAACCTAGAACACCATCCTGACAGAAAGCCTTTGAACATACTGTGCAAATGAATTTCATAAAAGAGCATTCATTTGCATGTGTCTGTTTACCACATTTCTCAGGAGTGGTCTTTGAGCCAAACCTGCATTCGCATGGTCCATCACAGTCTTGAAGACATCCAGTACACCTTGCATCCTCACGGTCCTTAAGAAGTTCATTTGTGTGTTTCCTTGAGGGAACCCTTTTGTTACAAGTACCTTCAATGCCTTCCAGAGGGGTCTGCCTGGTCCTTGCTTCTCCAAGATTGGTAGAAACATTGTTTTTTTCACAGGAAGCATCGGTTGCACCCATCTCAAGATCAGAATTTCCTGCAATAGTTGATATTGACATTGAATCAATCATCAGTTGAGACTTTTTTCTTTCCATAGCACAAGTAGTCAGGCTATGGTTATTGACAAAAAGAAAAGATGCGCTGTATTTTATCATGTCCATAGCCTATACAGGCACTAATGGGTACATTTCAAATACAACTGTCACTTTACAAGACTTATTTTCACACATATGGCAGATTGCAAAACTGTTCGTTTCAGAAGTGAATCAGCAGTTGATAGACCTATAGCTTGCCAATGACATAACCTATTCAAACCTGCATTACAGTGGAACCTTATTTTATAACAAGGTCTTTGGAAACCTGGACATTACCTTGCTATATCAGGTATCTAAAAAACATACCTGTGCATTTCTTGGAGCTCCAGGTTCCACTGTAGGTATTTGTATTCACATGTTGCATATTTTGTAAATGAAAGTAGTGTTAAAACTTGTTGAATACTATGTCCTCATGTTTCTTACTGCAGTACTCTTATCAAAGATATCCTTTGAACATACCTAGCAAAGCAACGGTCATTCAAAAGTATGCGTCCTCATGTGCACTGTTAAAGCACTTTTAACAGAGAAAACCTTTGAACATACTGTGCAAGAGAAAGGTCTTTCATTAGTATGTGTCCTAATGTGTATAACCAGAACATCTTTCCGAGAGAAAGCCTTTGAACATAACTTGCAACTGAAAGGTTGTTCACCAGTATGTGTCTTTATGTGTTTTGAAAGATCACCTTTCTGAGAGAAAGCCTTTGAACATATTTTGCAACTGAAAGGTTGTTCACCAGTATGTGTCCTCATGTGTAAACCTAGAACACCTTTCCTAGAGAAAGCCTTTGAACATATTTTGCAACTGAAAGGTTGTTCACCAGTATGGATCATCATGTGTGTGGACAGATTACCTTTCCTAGAGAAAGCCTTTGAACATATTTTGCAACTGAAAGGTCGTTCACCAGTGTGGATCATCATGTGTGTGGACAGATTACCTTTCTGAGAGAAAGCCTTTGAACATATTTTGCAACTGAAAGGTTGTTCACCAGTATGTGTCTTTATGTGTTTTGAAAGATCACTTTTCTGAGATAAAGCCTTTGAACATATTTTGCAACTGTTAGGTCGTTCACCAGTGTGGATGGACAGATTACCTTTCTGAGAGAAAGCCTTTGAACATATTTTGCAACTGAAAGGTTGTTCACCAGTATGTGTCCTCATGTGTAAACCTAGAACACTTTTCCTAGAGAAAGCCTTTGAACATATTTTGCAACTGAAAGGTCGTTCACCAGTATGTGTCTTTATGTGTTTGGAAAGATCACTTTTCTGAGAGAAAGCCTTTGAACATATTTTGCAACTGTTAGGTCGTTCACCAGTATGGATCATCATGTGTGTGGACAGATTACCTTTCTGAGAGAAAGCCTTTGAACATATTTTGCAACTGAAAGGTCGTTCACCAGTATGTGTCTTTATGTGTTTGGAAAGATCACTTTTCTTAGAGAAAGCCTTTGAACATACCTTGCAACTGAAAGGTCGTTCATCAGTATGTGTCCTCATGTGTATAACCAGAGCATTTTTCTGAAAGAAAGCCTTCGAACATAACTTGCAACTGAAAGGTCGTTCACCAGTATGTGTCCTCATGTGTAAACCTAGAACACCTTTCCGAGAGAAAGCCTTTGAACATATTTTGCAACTGAAAGGTCGTTCACCAGTATGTGACCTCATGTGGATCAACATACTACCTTTCTGGAAGAATGCCTTTGAACATAACTTGCAAATGAATTGTTTACAAGAGCATTCATTTTCATGAGTATGTGTACCATATTTGTCAGGGGTGGTCTTTGAGCCCATGCTGCATTTGCATGGTCCATCACAGTCTTGAAGACTTCCAGTATCCCTTGCATCCTCACGATCCTTAAGAAGTTCATTTGTGTGTTTCCTTGAGGGAACCCTTTTGTTACAAGTACCTCTGATACCTTCCAGAAGGGCCTGCTTGTTCATTGCTTCTCCCAGATTTGTAGAGGCATTGTATTTTCCACAGGAAGCATCTGTTGCACCCATCTCAAGATCAGCATTTTCTGCAATGATTGATATCGACATTGAATCAATCGTCAGTTAAAACTTTTTCTTTCCATAGCACAATTAGTCAGATAAGGGTATTAAAAAAAAAAAAAGCGGCTGTATTACATTAAGTCCATAGTACATACAGGCACTAATGTGTTAATTTAAAATACAATTGTCACTTATTTTCATTTAGATTGCTGAACATTTTCAGATCTGATCCAAAGTTGGCGGAGGACAGATTGAAAAACTGTTCGTTTCATAAGTGAATAGTATATCAGCAGTCGATAGACATATAGCTTGCCAACGACATAGCCTATTCAAACCAGCAGTACAGACGAAACCTTTTTATAACAAGGTCTTTGGAAACCTGGACATTACCTTGCTATATCGGGTATCTAAAAAACATACCTGTGCATTTCCTGGAGCTCCAGGTTCCACTGTAGGTATTTTGTATTCATATGTTGCATATTTTGTTACGAAAGCAGTGTTAAGACTTGTTGAATACTGTGTCCTCATGTTCCTTTCTAAAATACTCTTATGATCTTATCAAAACAATTTTTTGAACATACCTAGCAAAGCAAAGGTCGTTCACAAGTATGGGTCATCATGTGTTTTGAAAGATTACTTTTCTGAGAGAAAGCCTTTGAACATACTTTGAACATGCATCCTCATGTGTCTCTTTAGATGCTGCTGTTGGGAGTAAGCCTTTGAACATATCTTGCACGGGAAAGGTCTTTCACCAGTATGTGTCACCGTGTGTTGTGCAAGATTACCTTTTTGAGAGAAAGCCTTTGAACAAACCTTGCAAGTGAAAGGTCGTTCACCAGTATGTGCCCTCATGTGTCTCTTTAGATGCTGCTGTTGGGAGTAAGCCTTTGAACATATCTTGCAAGGGAAAGGTCTTTCACCAGTATGTGTCACCATGTGTTGTGCAAGATTACCTTTTTGAGAGAAAGCCTTTGAACATAACTTACAACTAAAAGGACGTTCACCAGTATGTGTCTTCATGTGTAAACCTAGAACACCATCCTGACAGAAAGCCTTTGAACATACCTTGCAAATGAATTTCATACAAGAGCATTTATTTGCATGTGTCTGTGTACCACATTTGTCAGGGGTGGTCTTTGAGCCCATGCTGCATTTGCATGGTCCATCACAGTCTTGAAGAGATCCAGTACCCCTTGCATCCTCACGATCCTTAAGAAGTTCATTTGTGTGTTTCCTTGAGGGAACCCTTTTCCTACAAGTACCTTTAATACCTTCCAGAGGGGCCTGCCTGGTCCTTGCTTTTCCCAGACTTGTAGACGCATTGTATTTTCCACAGGAAGCATCTGTTGCACCCATCTCAAGATCAGTATTTCCTGCAATGATTGATATCGACATTGAATCAATCATCAGTTGAAACTTTTTCTTTCAATAGCACAATTAGTCAGATAATAATGGTTATACAAAAAAAGAAAAGAAGGAGCTGTATTGCATTAAGTCCATAGTACATACAGGCACTAAGGTGTAAATTTCAAATACAATTGTCACTTGAGTGACTTATATTCATTTAGATTGCTGAACATTTTCAGATCTGATCACAAGTTGGCGGGGGACAGATTGCAAAACTGTTCGCTTCAGAAATGAATAGTATAGTATAGTATTGCCAATGACATAGCCTACTCAAACCTTCAGTACAGTGGAACCTCTTAATAACAAGGTCTTTGTAACATGGACATTACCTTGCTATATCAGGTATCTAAATAACATACCTGTGCATTTCCTGGAGCTCCAGGTTCCACTGTAGGTATTTTGTATTCATATGTTGTATATTTTGTTATGAAAGCAATGTTAAGACTTGTTGAATACTGTGTCCTCATGTTCCTTTCTACAGTACTCGTTATAGCAAAGAAATCCTTCGAACATAGCAAGCAAAGCGAAGGTCGTTCACAAGTATGCGTCCTCATGTGCATTGTTACACCATATTTATGTGAGAAAGACTTTGAACATACTTTGCAAGTGAAAGGTCTTTCACCAGTATTTGTCCTCATGTGCATTTTTAAAGTACTTTTAACTGAGAAAGCCTTTGAACATACCTTGCAAGTAAAAGGTCTTTCACCAGTATGTGTCCTCATGTGCACTGTTAAAGTACTTTTAACTGAGAAAGCCTTTGAACATACCTTGCAAGTAAAAGGTTTTTCACCAGTATGTGTCCTCATGTGTGTTGTTAGATGAGCTCCCTCAGAGAAAGCCTTTGAACATAACTTGCAACTGAAAGGTCGTTCACCAGTATGGGTCATCATGTGTTTTGACAGATTACTTTTATGAGAGAAAGCCTTTGAACATATTTTGCAACTGAAAGGTCGTTCACCAGTGTGGATGGACAGATTACCTTTCTGAGAGAAAGCCTTTGAACATATTTTGCAACTGAAAGGTTGTTCACCAGTATGTGTCCTCATGTGTAAACCTAGAACACCTTTCCTAGAGAAAGCCTTTGAACATATTTTGCAACTGAAAGGTCGTTCACCAGTATGTGTCTTTATGTGTTTGGAAAGATCACTTTTCTGAGAGAAAGCCTTTGAACATATTTTGCAACTGTTAGGTCGTTCACCAGTATGGATCATCATGTGTGTGGACAGATTACCTTTCTGAGAGAAAGCCTTTGAACATATTTTGCAACTGAAAGGTTGTTCACCAGTATGTGTCCTCATGTGTAAACCTAGAACACCTTTCCTAGAGAAAGCCTTTGAACATATTTTGCAACTGAAAGGTCGTTCACCAGTATGTGTCTTTATGTGTTTGGAAAGATCACTTTTCTTAGAGAAAGCCTTTGAACATACCTTGCAACTGAAAGGTCGTTCACCAGTATGTGTCCTCATGTGTATAACCAGAGCATTTTTCTGAAAGAAAGCCTTCGAACATAACTTGCAACTGAAAGGTCGTTCACCAGTATGTGTCCTCATGTGTAAACCTAGAGCACCTTTCCGAGAGAAAGCCTTTGAACATATTTTGCAACTGAAAGGTCGTTCACCAGTATGTGACCTCATGTGGATCAACATACTACCTTTCTGGAAGAATGCCTTTGAACATACCTTGCAAATTAATTGTTTACAAGAGTATTCATTTTTATGTGTCTGTGTACCACATTTGTGAGATATGGTCTTTGACCCAATGCTGCATTTGCATGGTCCATCACAGTCTTGATGACATCCAGTACCTCTTGCATCCTCACGATCGTTAAGAAATTCATTTGTGTGTTTCCTTGAAGGAACCCTTTTCCTACAAGTACCTTTGATACCTTCCAGAGGGGCCTGCCTGGTCCTTGCTTCTCCCAGACTTGTAGACGCATTGTATTTTCCACAGGAAGCATCTGTTGCACCCATCTCAAGATCAGCATTTCCTGCAATGATTGATATCGACATTGAATCAATCATCAGTCTGAGACTTTTTGATTTCCGTAGCACAATTAGTCAGGCAATTGTTATTGACAAAAGCAAAAGATGCGCTCTATTTCATCATGTCCATAGCCCATACAGGCACTAATGGGTAAATTTTAAATACAATTGTCACTTTACAAGACTTATTTTCATATAGATGGCTGAACATTTTCAGATCTGATAAAGAGTTGGCGGAGGACAGAATGCAAAACTGTTCATTTCAGAAGTGAATAGTTTATCAGCAGTCGATAAGACATATAGCTTGCCAATGACATAGCCTATTCAAACCAGCAGTACAGTGGAACCTCTTTATAACAAGGTCTTTGGAGCATGGACATTACCTTGCTATATCAGGTATCTAAAAAAAACATACCTTTGCATTTCCTGGAGCTCCAGGTTCCACTGTAGATATTCTGTATTCATAGGTTGCATATTTTGTTATGAAAGCAGTGTTAAAACGTGTTAAATACTGTGTCCTCATGTTCCTTACTGCAGTACTCTTATCAAAGAAATCCCTTGCACATACCTAGCAAAGCAACGGTCGTCCTCATGCGTCCTCATGTGCACTGTTAAAACACTTTTAACTGAGAAAACATTTGAACATACTTTGCAAGTGAAATGTTTTTCACCAGTATGTGTCCTCATGTGTGTCGTTAGTTGACCTCCATGAGAGAAAACATTTGAACATACTTTGCAAGTGATATGTTTTTCACCAGTATGTGTCCTCATGTGTGTCGTTAGTTGACCTCCATGAGAGAAAGACTTTGAACATACTTTGCAAGTGAAAGGTTGTTCACCAGTATGTGTCCTCATGTGTTTAACCAGAGAATCATTCCGAGAGAAAGTCTTCATACATAACTTACAAGTGAAAGGTCTTTCACCAGTATGCATCTTCATGTGTCTCTTTAGATGCTGCTTTTGCGAGTAAGCCTTTGAACATATCTCGCACGGGAAAGGTCTTTCACCCGTATGTGTCCTTACATGTTTTGTAAGATCACCTTTCAGAGAGAAAGCCTTTGAACATATTTTGCAACTGAAAGGTCGTTCACCAGTATGTGTCCACATGTGTGTCGTTAGATGCTCTTGTTGGGAGCAAGTCTTTGAACATACTTTGCAACTGAAAGGTCTTTCACCAGTATGCATCCTCGTGTGTCTCTTTAGATGCTGCTGTCGGGAGAAAGCCTTTGAACATATTTTGCAACTGAACGGTATTTCACCAGTATGCATCCTCATGTGTCTCTATAGATGCTGCTGTTGGGAGTAAACCTTTGAACATAACTTGCACGGGAAAGGTCTTTCACCCGTATGTGTCCTTACATGTTTTGTAAGATCACCTTTCAGAGAGAAAGCCTTTGAACATATTGTGCAACTGAAAGGTCTTTCACTTGTATGCGTCCCCATGTGTCTCTTTAGATGCTGCTGTTGGGAGTAAGAATTCAAACATAACTTACAAGTGAAAGGTCTTTCACCGGTAGGTGTCCTCATGTGTCTGTTTAGATAACCTTTCTGAAAGAATGCCTTTGAATATATCTTGCAAAGGAATTTCATACAAGATTGTTCATTTTCATGTGTCTGTGTACCACATTTGTCAGAGGTGGTCTTTGAGCCCTTGCTGCATTTGCATGGTCCATCACAGTCTTGAACACTTCCAGTACCCCTTGCATCCTCATGATCCTTAAAGAGTTCAACTGTGTGTTTCCTTGAGGGAACCCTTTTGTTACAAGTACCTTTCTGCCTGGTCCTTGCTTCTCCCAGACTTGTAGACGCATTGTATTTTCCACAGGAAGCATCTGTTGCACCCATCTCAAGATCAGCATTTCCTGCAAAGATTGATATCGACATTGAATCAATCATAAGTGGAGACTTATTGCTTTCCATAGCACAATTAGTCAGACAATGGTTATTGACAAAAACAAAGGAACAATACATGTGTACAGGCACAAATATGTCATTTCAAATACATTTAACGCTCGTGTGACTTCAGAACCAATGCTGCACTCAAAATGTACACACAAGTATTCATTTTTGTGTCTCGGTATATCCATGCCGTCAAAGAATGTCTTTGAATACAGGCTGCATTTGCAGTGTCTGCTACATCACTGCCATTACAGTGGAGCCTCTTTATAACCTGATATAGGGAGGTGATTTCAAAGGTCCAGGTTCTATGTATTTTGTTATTTTTAAGCCCTGATACAACAATATATCTGTAAATGTAATGGACCCAACATACTCGTTATAACAAGGTTTCACTGTATTTCAGAAAGATCCTCTCTAAGTTCACCAGTGTTTATTCTTGATTTTATTATTGAGCTACAAGTACCTGTCTCATTCTCCTGAAGGGCCTGCTTTTCTGGCACTTCTAGGAGTCCTAGAGTTGGAGAAGTATTTTTCTTTCCACTCTCCCAACGATCAGCATTTTCTGCAAGATAACATGACAAAATGTAGTAATATTCATCTATTTGCTTTGCTTCATGTGATATTAATGTGTCTTTTAATATGCTTCCTAAATGACAAAATTTAGAGAATTCTTAATGTCCAAAACTACATGCAAGAAATCACTATTCATATGAAATTTCCAGCGTGGTAAATGTGCCCTTACTGAATGGCAAGTGGTAACATTATATTTTTTACTTTTTATTTTACTTACTTTTTTGTCAAATTATTTGGGGGCAAGCCACTGGCTCTTCACAAGGTGAGTGGCACAGGGCAGGTTTGATCCAACAAAAAGAGATGTGATGACTTTTCATGGCAAATTCAGGTTTTTGCACAATCAAGAATTAAACACATAGTTGTCTTTGATTTATCAGAATTTAATAATCCTATTATCAATAGCAACCCCGATATTCTATTATGAATAACGACAGTGATTTTGTTTTATGAATAGCGAGTCCACCCTTATGAGTAGAGACCCTCAATGTGAATTATGAATAGCGACCCTTTTCTTAGATAATAAATAGCGACACTTATGAACAATGACCCTGAATAGCAAACCCTTCTTCAAATTATGAAAAACCACCCTTATGACAAGTTGACCCTAAATAAATGCATCGCATGCAGACCCCAATACATCAGCTCTGGGGGTACTACCCTAACAGGTCAATGTCATTAAACAATCTGGCCAGGTGGAACCAATTTAGAGATGTATTCAATATTGAACAAATTTGAAAATAATAATCAATATTTTATATGTTGTTAGCATTTAAAATGCAAATAGCATACCCTACCTGAATCCTTTGACTTGCCATCACTGCTTGTCCTGCTTGTTCCATGAAGAGATGGATGGTTGGTCTCCTCCATCGGGATGTCTGCTCCAGTGACCATGGCGTGATTCGGAAGCTCAGTTGCCTGGGTCCCATATGTCTTGCATTTATCACACTTCATGGCAATGTTCTGCTCCATACCATCCACGGAATAGTGAAACCTGCTACCTTGCAGTACCTTGTGACAGTCCTCACATTTAGCTAGTTTTTTCCTGAGGCATAGTTTCTGGAGCACAAGCTTAGCCGTCTTCAATTTTGGAAATGTGCTCTTGATCTCTCTGGAAGATAACGAGGGCTTACTATTCAGCAGGAAATTAATTTCCCTGTCCAAATGTTCATTACCACCTAAATAAAACAAATCACAAGATATTATTTATCAGTATAATGACCCTTAGGCAGGACTATTCAGGGGGGAGGTGTAATTTATGAAAGAGGCTCGTTGACACCATTGTAGAGATTAGCAGTTCACATCAATACTGTGCATCAATATATCCTCGCCAAATTCCTGTTTATTTGTAAAATTGTAAACAAGGCGATAGCCGTAAAGTGTCTCGCCCACTTGCGCGAATTCATGCAACATTAGACCTCATTTGACCTTTGACCTACTTATGTGACCTTTGAACCCAGAATATCATGGAGGCCGATATAGGACCTCTACCAATCAAGTTTGGTTACAAACAGATGCAGGGTTGGAAAGTTATCAACCCTAATAGACTCTTGCAGGTAAAATTTCACATTGGACCTCATTTGACTTTTGACCTAATGTAATTATGTGAATTTGACGCCAGAATATCATGCTTATTATTATTTCTTACCTTCGTTTATCATTCCGTCTTCAGTTATTATCCTCAGAGTGACCAACTCTCTCTGCTGATCATGTGATACATCAGGTGGTTCCAAGGCAACATACTCTCTTTGTTGATCATGTGACATATCAGATGGTTCAATGGCACCCAGGTCTCTCTTCTGATCATGTGACACCTCTGGTGATTCCATGGCAACCTCTTGCAGTCGATCAATCTCAACATCCAGAGAACCCTCAGGTGGTGCATCAAGATGACTTTCCACGTCTCCACATGGTCCTGCAAATCACAGGAAATTCAACTCATCATAAACATCAATTGATAAAGAGATAATTAAGGCATGAAGCCAGGCTCAAATTCTTATCAGTGGCACATCTTAAGTCAAGGATCAATTAGCTTACGTTATAAGTTACACAAATTGTAGTATAGATAGTATCCATATTTTAATGATTTTCCTTTTGTTTTTGTATTGTTTGTAATACTGGTGCACATGACCCCCGGGGGGGGCCACTCAACTATATTGCTGTACACACGCGCGACCACAGGTTTTTCAAACCCACCCTGAACAAGTTTATCCATTGGTCAAATTTATACCCTATTCAAGTATTTTCGTGTGCTTTTTTGACAATTTTGCCCCCTAAACAAGTATAACCCCTAAAACATACCCCTAAACAAGGTCTACGTCAATTGCTCTCAACTAAACAAGTTTGGAGAAAAGATACCCTAAACGCGTATTTGTTTAACTCCACACAAACATACCCTTTTGTTCTGATTTTGGCCTTTTTGTCACCCTAAATAAACGCGTCACGCGCGTCACGCGCCATGATTGGCAAAAAGTACCCTTTTTACGCATTTTTTTTGTCGCGCGTGTGTACAGCAATATAAACTGGGCTCCAAAAGAAACTTATCACTTTTTCAGAGCGACGCTCACTAAAATCCATAGCATCAAATTGAACCATATTTAGACACAGATAAGCTATCATTCTCCTTATAAAGCATATCCTAAAAATCAAAAGTTTGCTTTTACTAAAAATGAGAAAAATGCGATAGAATCACTACAGGTCACTTTTCAAAAATCACAGAAACTGCTCGCACAGAACCTCCACGAAAGGCGGTCTATTCAGAACTTTCAATAGCTATTCATTCAACTTCAAAGCGGGTTATGTAACCACTAGACTGGCTATTGTCCGTGCCGAGCTCTGTGCCCGGAAGGCGAGCAGTTTCTGTGATTTTTGAAAAATGACCTCTTGCGATTTCACCTTATTATATTCTTTGTTGACTAAAGCAAACATAATTTGTTTAGATGACCTTGCTAAGGGGTATTATAGCTAATCTATGCCCAATTATGATTCATTTTTATGCTTTGGATTTTGGGTTTAGTTGAATGGCCCCCCCGGGACATGACCCCCTTTGCTCTAGTACCAGCTGATCGAGAGCCTTTCACAGGGGGTTTCATAAAAATGGTGAGACAAGCTATTCCTCCATCAAAGGGGAATTACACCCCATAAATTTGATGTTTGCTCTGAAAGAAGGTGAATAAAAAGAATCATTTAACATAAAAATCTGAGAAAAATCTGCATAGCAACACAAGAGTTATTGACAGGTTGATGACAGGGGTTAGTAGAGAATGCCTCTATTCTTGGGCAATGAACGCCCACTGCCTATTTCATTCAACAAAATCCCTTACTGTACAAGAACATGCTCTTACCTCTTTCCACATCAATTTTCTCCTGTTTGATGTCCAGTCCCACGCAGTCCCACTTGCAAGTCGCTTGATCATGTGACAGTTGATCAGGTGCTTCCATTTTTAGTTCAGTGAGCTTGACGTTTCTGGCATCCTCAGATGCTTCCTGAATTGCACAGCTTTCATTTTTAGACTCGGCCATTCCATCACTCTTCTTCAATGTTGACATTGAAACACGCAGATAACTTTCGGACAATTCGGACGCTGAAAACAATGATGGATCTGGGAAAACATTGCAATCTGATCCGGATCTGGACCATGAATTGGATGATATCTGGCCAGAATGAAGTGACATGTCGATGTTGGATGGTGCTGTTGTCTCTGTAAAGTTTGGTTCCCGTTTCATGATGGGGCTCATCTTCGTGATGGAGTGTTCTGTTTCAACATCACAGCCAGAAGAACTGCACATGCAAGAGGGTTCTGCACACAAATTTGCGTGAATTTTAAGAAGATGAAACACAAAAACCTCGTCCGTTATATCCCCATGACCTTCGAGAAATGTTTTCTTCTGATGCTCCCACATGTCGGAAATGCCCACGTTGTTCAGATAAATACATGTAACTGTGGAAGATGTGCACGTAGTAATAGCTGAACGCTCAGCACACACACCGTCACCACCGCCCAACGCCCCAGGAGTTACGGCCGCGCTTCCCATCGCTGGATGTCTGCCAAGTGCCAATACAACGTGCTGATTTATGTAGTCCGTTCCCGGAGTCCGTTATTCCGCAAACTCAACGAAGTATTTTGTCTACAGCTTCATCCATTTCTCAACTATGTATGATTAACTTGCAAGGGATGAACAAGTTCAGAGATGGTGGTAAAGGACTGAGTTTAGAATGCCGAACTAAGGAATAACCTTCGTGACAGGGCTTCGTCACCACAACCACTCAACACACCGTGTCGATATTTTTAGTGCTTCCACTAATAACAATACTTAGCGTATCTAGTTAGTTAGGCAGGCATTGCCAGCCAGATCAGAACATTCAAGTTCAAGTTCAATTTCAGTTGACATAATCCAACAATCCAAATAACACGATTTTGCCCGAATATGAGACGGTTTTGCACGAAATTAACATGACACTGCCAGAATGACGAATGTAACATAATTGTGTTAGATTGAAATAATTTAATGATCAAATTTTATTTATTTTAGTTCATAAAAATAATAATGATCATTCAGAATTGATCACAATCTTCAGTCAAATTCGTGCTAAATTGAATGCTCGAATTGTCCGTTTGACTACTGTTTTAGCGAATTTGGCTGTGAAAACCTATAATAAGCTAATTATTTGGTCTAATATACAGCCTTGGAAAAAATTATTGGACCAAGCACTTTTCGATAAATTTTTAAGAAGTTTTGCGCTATTTTGTCCATGTTATAATATTGTTTTAAAAAAAATAGTTAATGTCATGATAGGTTTCCGTAACACTTACTGGGCAAAACGCATATTTGTAAATATCCAAATTATGGAAAGTCGTCAAAAAATAAAATAGCATGATATTGGTAGGCTATTCAACTTGATACTATAATTGTATCGATTTTTATTTTTGATTTAATTCATATTTACACAATTCAGTTAAAAAACAATAAAGTATGACAATGAATATACAATAAACAAATGGCATAATATAAAGTAGCAAACAAATTCACTAAGCATTTTGCAAGGCTGACTGGCTGAGAACTAACATGGTATTTTAGACTATACTAAAGTAAATCCAAATGTAATGTTTGAAAATATTAGGGTGCATTATCAAAATGTTGGTGGAATTTCAGTCGAATCCCAATTTACTTATCGGACAGTATTGGGAAATAACCGAGAACATATTTTGTGTGAGGTAATGACAAACTGAGTGTCTAATTTGACATTTGTCAGAAACGGCTGAAATATCCGCCATTAATATAACCATTTGTAATTATTGTGGGGCCCCACAATTATTCAATAATTTTAAACCAGCCGTTGGAAAAAAGAAATCAATGCTTACACTTTTCACAAATTTTCTAAAAATGTTTTGAAATACCGTAGTAGTTGATGATCTCTCTATTTAATCGTTATTTAAACAAAACATCACAGCACAATTGTTCTATTAAAATGTTTGAAACCAATGAGCTTTTTAAAGAGCGCCCATTTAGGTTTTAACGGCTCTTTTTAATGATCTTTTTACTTAGTCGTGTGTAATTCTGTATATATGTACCTAATTTCGAGCATGGTGGAGTTATTAGTTTGTAATGTAATGGTGTAGGTTTTGACCAAAACTGTACTCTCTTTACCAAAACTCAACTATCCCTTTAAATACAGACAGGGGCGATAGACAACCGGGGGGGGGGGGGGGGGGGGAATGCGGGGTATGCACCCCCCCCCACCTCACAAGGTGGGGGGGGGGGGGGGGGGTAACATGTACAATCACCCCCCCCCCCCCAGGTTTTAAGCAAGGATGTTTTTTTGTTTGTGTGTATCTGTATACGAGTGGGAAAGAAACAATTGTATGAGCTAAGACTTGCTAATTCTAACGTTCAAAAAGCAATTTATACATCCACTTTAAATTTTCGCTGCGCGCTTCGCAGTTTGTTGTGTAACTTGCGTATGGTCTGGGGTGAGTATTTTTGTCTGTACCGGGCCACGTAGTTCCAGTGTAGGCTGGTGCTTGCTTGTGTGACGTGCACCAAATTGCACCATTTTAAGTATGTAAATGCAAAATATTCTCCGTGGGAGGGGGATACCCCCTCCCAAACCCTCCCTATTTCGCTCTGCCCCAGCCCTCGGTAGCTTCGCCCCCTCGGGACTCATTCTTGGATATAGGCTATGTTGTTGGATCATACATAATGTGGCATAATTGATTTATGTTGGAATTGTGTATGACACTGAATATAAATACAATGTGTGTTTGTGTTGGGGTGCATATTTAATAGTGTGTCAATTATTTGTTTTCTTCGTGAAAATATATTTAAAATTTCTGGTCGATCAAATCATTACAGGCTTTCCCAGATAGAGTCAATGTTGGCCCGAATTTCATATCTAGTTAAGCACCAGATTGCACAATTTCAGGTCCAAAAATGCAAAAGCTCCTTACCGTGCGGGGCAAAAACGCGTTTTGCCCCCCCCCCCCGAACTTTTTGGATTGGGGGCACCCTCTCCCCCCCACTTCCGGCCCCTATGATAATAATAATAACATTTAAAATTTCGAATTCAAGCCCCCGTTCGAGCATTACATCTGATTTCAGAGGCGTGGCGTGTTGGAGGGGGGGGGGGGGGGGGGGGGGGGTACGCGACTTAGATTAGGGGCACACTCTAGTTTTTCTGTTATATGTTATGAAGGATTTTCCTTTATATGTTCTTAATTGTTTTGGTCAAATTAAGGGGGACACGTGCCCCCATGCCCCGATGTGACGTGAGGGCTATCACTAGAACTACAATAATTAGCTCATTGATCTTTGATCAAGTAGTATTTTACAACAATGATATTGGCATAATATGATTGAAATCTCAAATGTCAATTTCCAAAAATGGATCAGTTTGAGTTATTTGCTATGATCTGAAGGCTGTTATTCTCTGCATCACCGAGCTGAGAAGCCTGTACAACACTACTGGTATGTAATACAAAATTGGATGGATACAGACACTTCCAGTCTCTACAAACAAGTAACTAAGTAATTCACGGTTTGGTCAGAGTGGATATTGTTGAGTATTGGTCAAACTTAACTTTAGTAAACAAAACTGGTACAAAGTAATAGTTATAACTTCACCATGCTCGAAAAGTATGCACAATTACAAACGACTAAGTAAAACCCCTGTTATCATTCAAAAAGAGCCGTTACAGCTCAAGAGGCGCTATTTAAAAAATCATTGGTTTTAGCCTTTATTTCATACAGAATGTTTGTTAAAATAATGATTCAATAAAGATATCATCAACGACTTTTTAAAAACCTATTCTGATTTTTTTTTCAAAGTAGTCTTCGAGCAAAAGTCTAAATATCGCCCGGTGATTGCCGGTGAAGAACATTTTGAATAAAAATATATTTATGGATATTTCAGCCGTTTCTGAACCGATTTTGATCAAATAAAGTTTATTCTGTCATTGAAATTGTATGTTCTTTTGAATTTGACAGTCAGTCTTTCATTATCTCACAACAAAATATCGGGGGGGGGGCACTTCCGGAAATACCAATACTCAACACTACCTTTTAAATGCAGAAGCTTACTCTGAACTTGATTCAATGAATGATTTGCCACCGTAAATGATTTGGTATTCAATTTGAACAAACGCTCAAAACACAAAATAAACAACAACAACTAAGGACGGTCTATAATATTCAGGAAAAACAACTCGTTACGGGATTTTGGGCGACATTGGACCACTGTGCATGCATTGGACGCAGTCTCCCTAGCTGGAACCAGGGAAATACAACCCCCGGCGCGGAACGACATATCGTGGTTGATTTTTCGGTCTACATACAAAATCAATGCAATGGTACAACAACAACAACAACAACAACAGCGCAGTATATTAATTGTGTGCATGATGGGCGCGAGTCGCGATCGCGGCAGTTTCAAGTACAAAAACACAGCCGCTGAATTCTGTGCTTACAAGTCGTTTACAAAATGTAACTAAGAATGGCAGATAAACTCAAACGCGCCAAAGATCTTGTGAGTGCGATTCACGATGAAGATATTAGGTAAGCTATTGTTAAAATAATCGACGTCTTTAATTTGTTGAATGTTGTTATTTCAAGTGCATGCCCCACATGTGCAATTTGTAGTTAGTACATGTAATGCCCCTAACTAAGTCAAAGAAAGCCAAAGCAAAGCGCGTCGAAGCAGAGCCCGAAGGCTAGTAATAATAATAACCATAATAATAATATGGGACGTATTCTGGCATTATCGTGAAATAAGGCTCCGGGGGACAGTTCGAACCGGACACCTTCCTACCAGCTGACATGTCAAATTGCGGCCGATATGATCTGATGCGCGTCGCGTGTCTGCTTCCACAAACTAACAAATATTTCATTTCGAGAATATTGGGTTTATTTCGTCAGAACGACAATTCGTAACATTTCCATTCCTAATCTCCTCTGACGAAATAAACCCAAATAATTATAAGATTGGGTTTATTTCGTCAGAATAATACATCAAAGAACCGTCCAAACAAAATAAACTGCTTCAAGTAATTATGAAAGTCAATGTTCAACTCTCTTTACATACTCGTGAAATAAGGCTCCGACCTGTACAAACCTATGGAGCGCCTTCCATAGAGTTGTACATGGCGGAGCCTATATTCACGAGTAAGTAAAGAGAGTTGAACTTCGCCAACTCTCTTTACTAACTCGTGAAATCAATGAATCCTAAACTCCTCTGACGAAATGAACCCAAATATTTATGAGATTGGGTTCATTTCGTCAGAATAATAACATCTAAGAACCGTCAAGACGAAATAAACTGCATCAAGTAATTATGAAAATCAATGTTCAACTCTCTTTACTTACTCGTGAATGAAGGCTCCGCCCTGTACAACTCTATGGAAGGCGCTCCATAGGTTTATACAGGGCGGAGCCTAATTTCACGAGTAAGTAAAGAGAGTTGGCGAAGTTCAACTCTCTTTACTTACTCGTGAATATAGGCTCCGCCATGTACAACTCTATGGAAGGCGCTACATAGGTTTGTACAGGGCGGAGCCTAATTTCACGAGTAAGTAAAAGAGAGTTGAATTATTGAACTGTCTAAATATTATACAGTTTTTGGTTTTACTACTGATTTGTGGAAGCGATTTATGTGTTTTTGATTGCGATTACAAAATTTGCAATTATATGTCTCTTGTGATACTCGTCCGCATCCGTGATTATTGTTTCTATGGGAAAACGCGTGGTGGAAAGAAAACCCAAGAAATCCCCGCTTTCAGGCGAGTTTCGCAGCGTAAACAAAGGAAATCTATTCAAGATTAGTAAACCGAGAAATCCATCGAAATTGCCGTAAGTTTGGTGCTGTAAAAATTGGAGTCCCCAGGGGACTAAACCATGATATAGCCCGTATTCTCAGATCACCGTCCAAAAGCCAACATAATTTACGTGTTAAAATCGAGAAAGACGATAGACTACAGCCTTTATAGGGAATAATTTTCCTGTAGTGGTATCACTTCGCAATTTACATTTTTGCATGAGCCATGATTATGAATATAGATCGACAGATGAATCTATCGCTTCGCTTTCATGGCCTTTTTGACATTATTATTGTTATTTTCACTGTCAGCATTCTAGCTAGAATGCCGACAGTGAAAATAACAATAATATAGAATGCCGACAGTGAAAATAACAATAATAATGTCAAAAAGGCCATGAAAGTTGAAACTGTGAAAGCGATAGATTTGTCGATCTAGAGCCATGACTGCTATACAAAATATCTTTTGTGTAGCAGTTTTCCTCCATAGAAGTGTACAGAATTTAATTTGAAATATTTATCCATCGGCTGAAATTAGTGCTGTAACCGATCATCGGATCGGCATGCCGATCACGATCCGATCATACATGATCGGACCGTTTTTGCCGATTTCCGATCATGCAGAAAAAATCGGAAGATCGGATCGGCAAAAAAAAAAAAAAAAAATCCGTTTTTTTTTCTTTGGAAAATGATCCCCAAAAACATATTTTGGGAATATAAATGAATACCAAAGCAACATATATCCATATTAATAAGCCCAAGGTAATCTTGTATGGGTATGCTTTCATTTAAAACTGATTACCTCTCCTTTTACAAAATTATTTGCGCCGATTTTGAGCTTAGTCCCATGTGTTTCTGAAAGGTTACGCAAATTAATCACATGGGACTAAGCTCAAAATGGGCGTGAGTAATTTTGTAAAAGAAGAGGTAATCAGTTTGAAATGAAAGCATACCCGTACAAGATTACCTTGGGCTTATTAATATGGATATATGTTGCTTTGGTATTCATTTATATTCCCAAATTGTGTTTTTTGGGGATCATTTTCCAAAGAAAAAAAAAACGTTTTTTTTTTTTTTTTTTTTTTTTTAATAGCCGATCATCCGATCCCGATCATCGATCCGATTTCGAAGATCGATAAAATGTTGCCGATCCGATCAAACGATCCGATCATCAAGGTCAGTTACAGCACTAGCTGAAATCGCTAATCAAATTTGAGGAGGAAAATTATTCCCTGGACTAGAGATTGCAAACCATTTTGTCTTGTGAATGTGGCATGCTGTGTCTTTTGTTGACTTTTTGTTTAATGTTTGATACTAGACTAAATATATCATCCGAGTCTGACTAAGTCAAGACTAGTCTTAGTAAAATACGCATCATTGATTGGATAAACACAGTCACGTGATTGCCATGTCATTTTTGTATATCACAAGGCAAGGTGATCACCCGCCCGCGCCCTTACATTCAATTAACATTACAAAAAATGTACACATAGGCCTACCGGTACCGTATCGTACCGTTATACCGTACCGTATGGTACGGTACTTCGTACGTTAGGCCTATAAAATCATTCATCTCGCGGGCACCAAATTCAAATGAAAATCAGCGATTTCCAGAACAGTTTGATCAGAAAATTAAATGACCTGATTAACATAATCGAAGGAAACAATTACAAAATATTTCCGATAGAAATACAGTGATCGAATCAACATGTTGATACTTGATACTTGAAGAAAATATCTCCTTAAAAGCGCCATTCGGTGTTGTATGTGTGGAGTAGTGGCTGTCGTTTTAGTGTGATCGTGAGATGAGAACACTTCTTGACATTGAGATATTAGTGCGGAGAGAGGCAAACTATGTATGAAAATCGACTGAATTGTGCACAGGTTATGTGAACTGTGTGTTGTGTTGTGTGATGTGTGTTGAATCTGTGAGTGAAAAGCCCAACGTCCACAAAACGGAATATGATTTCAATTCGTTTTTAGTTTGAACAATCGGATGATATAACATTAACATGTAACAGTTGTTAAAGGGATCTAGTAACTTTGTTGACATGTGCAAAAAGTGATGAATGGTTGATGCAATGTATATTGTTGTTATCTCATATGTCCACAGGGTATTGTGTGAACATTTCAAGTCAAATGGACATTGCATGGCCAAGTAATGAGCGAAAATGCAAAGTGATATTCACTAAGTAACTCAAATTTGAAAAACCAAAACCTGTCCCATGATTTTATTGTTAATACGAATACAACAAGGTATGAGGGAACCGCTAGAATTAAAATTTTATTTTGAGGATTTGGACAATGTTACTTAGTCCCTTTAACTTTGTTGTCGGGAAAATCAAGGAATGTTCCCTCTGGATTTAAAATGTTATATCGTGAAGAAAATAAGTCCCTCGACTACATCTCGGGACTTATAATCTTCCCTCAATAGCATTTAAAATCCCTTGGATTGGAACATTCTGTGATAATCCCTTGACCACCAGTTAACAATCTGTATAATATTGTATTGCTATTGGCCATGGCATTGGCATTGCCATTGCTTGGCATTGCTTTTTTTAATTGAGTTAAAAAATGAGCATCCACTGACTCACACATAGCTATCATTTGTTACAATAGCATTGTGTGGAGATTGGCCTCTTCCGCCTGCTGCACTATTCAACACAAATACATTTTTTGTCAGCATATTCCTCCCTCCATTTAGCGTAATTGCGTGTAAAATAAATGGTCCAACTCGCGTACTCAGAACCAGATGTCAGAGCCAGACAGTCAGTCATAATATTGGTGTTGCATACTCACTAGTTACGGCGCATTGCCAGGCATAATTATCAGGCATTACTAATAGTACATATGATGACATAAACGGTACCCTGGGGTACCAGACGAAAATCTGCCATTTTGTTTAATTATTTATTTAATTTTTAGGGCTGTACTGTGGGTATAGCGTGCATACAATCGCGCGCTGCACTGCATGCACAACACAATAGCTGCGGTACAGTTGGACGCAAGATGGCGCTAGACAACGCAGGATACCGGGGTACAACGGTACCCCGGAGTACTGCATGTGTCATCATATAAGCATACCTCGGCACAGTAGAAAGTAAAGGCACACAACACTCAACAGTCTAAATTGAAAAAATGTACACAAGGCAAAAATGTTGCCAAATGGTAGACGTTACAGACCAGAGTCAAATAGGTGGGAGGACCACACATAGGCAATGTAGCTGCATTACAATAGCTTTGTGCGGAGATGAACCTCTTCCGCCTGCTGCACTATCCAACACAAAACTATTTTTGTCGGCCGAATCCTCCCTCCATTTACCAGCAAATGCAAAAAAAATTTGGAATGTGATCCACAATTCATATAATTTGATAATAATTACTGAATCCGTTGTTTTGCAGACCGCAAAACGTAGACAAAATGTATCAATTCCTGTCCGTTTTCCATAGCGATTTGTCCTAAAACACAGCGTTCAACTGTTGAATGCAACAGTGTACGAATGGCCGGTATGCTTATCTCCAGCATATTAGCGTTATTGCGTATAAATGCCCTTTCTAACGACAGATTCCTTCATTTATGCATTTTGTGCCTGGCAATACCTGCTAGGAGAGGAAAGTAAGCTACACTGAGCCAGAGGGGCTGACTAAAGGGTGAATTAAAGTTTTAAGACATATCCCACTCCATGTCTTATAATTAAGTTTTGACACATTCCTACCCTCATCAAGAAATAAAATATGGTGTCCAACTCATGTCTGTCTGAACTCTCAAGTTGATATTTCAAGCTGTTTCTCAGAGCTTTCTTCCGTCTACTGTGCCATTTTATAATATTTGTCACTGTGCGTGTATGAGGATTACATTTTCATTTCAAATTCAAAGTAAAACTTTGCATTAAAAAAAATTGTCTTAGAAATTCAGTAGGCAAACTAATTCCCAAGTTACGAATCTCTTCTGAATAGAAAAATTACAAAGTATCCTTGAACTAAGTTATGTATTAATTACTATTTTTAAAGCTTTTCATGACTGATTTTGTGTCCTTTCAAAACCCGAGTTACAGTTATATATAAAGATCAAGCCACCATTCCTTATCTTTTTACCAATATTGCCAAATATTTCACTGATATATTCTTTTTAACCACACACATCTATTTCAACATAATTTGAGGATGAACTTTGTCTCAAATTTAACTCTCTATCCTTTTGTATTTTCAGTCGAATTTCTGCTTTGCTGCAAGACGGCGCACCTTCCAATCTTGTCTTGCCTGTGGAAGGTGTGAGCCCGTTTCACCTCGTCGTTGGCTCTGAGTCGAAGTATGCGCTCCAGTTCACAACTCTTCTCTTGGACTATGATGGGGATCCAAATGTGAGGTAATGCAACTACATGTATAAAGCTACCCTACCCCCACCCCCACCCCCCCCCCCCCCCCAAAAAAAAGGAAGCAAAATGTGTTGACTAGTTGTAACCATGGGCGTCGATCCTTACTTAATACCTATTGATCGGGGTGGGGGGATGAATGAATAGATCATCCCCCCCCCCCCCCCTGAACAATTGGCATCAATTACAGTTCGACGCCCATGCATGTAACATGCACATATTCATATTTATTAGCTTTCAAGATTTATATATATCTTTGGGTGACATTGAGATGGATGTTACTTTGAGTTTTTAATGAATCTACTATCTGGAGCATGTTTGACTGTGAAATATCATTGTTTTTTTCACTCACAGGTCAACAGAGGGCCTCACACCAGTCCATGTGGCAGCGTCGTGGGGAAGATTCCAGGCTCTGGACTTACTCCTTAGGAATGGTGGGGATCCTGTCCTCATGGACGAGGATGGAAATACCCCGAGGGACATGGCCGTAGCAAGTAACCACTGGGACTGCATTCATCTCCTGGACTCGTGGGTGCATGAAGAGGATGAAGAAGTGGATGTCCAGAAAGGACAAGACTGCCTGGGTGGAAAGGTGGAAGAAAGTCCAGAAACGGTGAGCCATCAGCAGAGTGATGTTGCTTGGGATGTCCTCAGTGACGACATATACAGTAGTGAACAGGATCATGGACGTCTGCTGCATCAGAGTGGGTTTGTTCACCTGCCTGTTATCCAGTCACTGCATCGCGACAACTTTATCGCTGACAGGATCGTCAGAAATGCAAGCTGGAGTCCGTGTTCTGCCACATGCTCAACTTCTAGTTCAATGGGAACTGAAAGTCCACATGGGAACAGCCGATATATCGCAGACAGGATTGCCGCGAAAGATGCAAGTTGGAGCCCTTCCTCTGCTGCAAGCTGCTCAACGTTCAGTTCTACCGGCAGTGAAGTCTCACTGGGAAGTCCTGGTCAGGTCGTGGCACTCGAGAGCTACCTATGTGACGATGATGTCGAAATTACATTCCCAAAGAGACCCTCCGTTCCGTCCTCCCTCTCCTCTACCAGCTTGCATTCTTCATTTGATGAGAATACCATGAACAATGCAATGAGATCACTTGTTCTTGACAGCTTGAGTGTGTCCTCTGTCACTAGCATGTTGTGTAATACGTCAGATAACAGTCCCAGTCAGGCATTGGTGTTTCCTGAGGAGAAGACGGGGATCCAGTTCAATGACAGGAATTGCAGCAACAATAATGGTTCCAGTACTAGTAGTGACGTTGAACAAAATGACTGTTCCTGCTCTCAATCGGACATTGAATTAGACAATCGCTCAGATCATCAGGAGTCATTAGAGGAGCCAACATGCAGTTCTCATTTTGATCCAAACACAAGTGACAGTTCTTCTCTAGATCAACTCACACATGGTATTATGGGTTTAGATGTGACTTCACCAGATCACGCTGTACTCTTCTCAAAAGGAAAGCTCAAAGACAGGAGGCAGACTATGGCATGCCATCTTCTTTATTCGTCCTCCAGTGACTTCCATGAGTATTCTAGTGATGATGATGTTGCAAGAGCAGAGGATGGATCAAGTTACAATGTTCCTTGTGGTGAAGCCCCTTGCCATGTTTCTGACCGCAACTCAGAAGATGGATGTGCTGAATTCTCTTGCCAAAGTCCCCCTACACATGCAGAAGGAAATTTAGACCATCGAGAAGACAGAGGGAGGAGGATACCATTAACAACTGAAGAACATCCCGAAGCAAGAGAAATTGTAGATAGTGGATTGACAGAGAACACATGTGAAGAATCTTCTGAGTTGTCCAGTTATCACACAGCAATGAGCGCAGGATCTTTGATGGAACCATGCACTCAGAGGAGGTCAATCTATCGCAGCAGGAAGTCCTGCATGGAACTTGTTGAAGACCACCACCCATCTGCTTCATCAGGAAGCGAACCTTCTCTCCTTGACTTCAGCGTAATTGGTGCAGATGACACAATGATGTATGATTGGACGTCTTTCCGGTCAGATGAAGAGGAGGTCCACCAGACACCACCCATACCTCCTGAACTGGCAAGACTTTCCAATGAGGATATCATGTCCAGGCTGAAAGACCTTGGAGAAGGGGCTGGACCAGTGACATCAAGCACTCGTTCTGTTTACCTGAACCTGCTGGTGAGGCTGCTGCAGGACAGCAGCAGTTCAACTAAGAGAGCAAAGAACAAGGAAGACTCATCCAACATAAGTAAGTTTTTAGTTTAGTTTTCTTTCTTTATACAACATTATACAAAAATAACAAGATGGGACACTAAAAGGGCTTTTCTGGAAGATTACACTTCCAAATCCAAAATTGCATATTTCATTTTCTTAATTTAAGTCGAATAGCATATTATTCAAATTGTTCAGATTTTGTTGGTGACACCTTCCATTAATATCATGATATACTTTTTAATTTGTCCATTATTTGCAAGTACATGTAACATGGTAATTTAAATAAATAAAGTGTTAATTATCATTTACAGTAAGAAGTAGGCAAAGTGGTTACAAATTGTAAGATAAATGAAACCTTTTATTTATTGTTTGTAGATTCCCAGTTTTAATAACTGAAGTATTTAATGGGATTTTCATAAAAAATTATTAAAATGATTATCTGACTGATGCTTATCATTTACTAATAACAGAATTCCAGTATGAGTTAGCCGAAGTATTGAATGGGACCAAGGCCGACCCTGCTACACATGTATGATCTTGAAAATTTTTTGAAGATTACGTATTGTTACATTTATTCAAACTGTGAGCTAGCCAAAACAAATACACACTAAGATTATCAAAACCTTTCATTCATTTAACAATTCTACAGATTTCCAGTACGAGTTAGCCGAGGTGTTGAATGGAACCAAGGCCCTCCCCGCCGTACATGACCTTGAGAGTGAGATGGTGGCGCTGTTCCAACAGCCCGACCCCAAGAGGAAGTGGCGAGAGGGAATCCTCAAGTCATCCTTCAACTACCTGCTGCTCGATCCACGCGTCACCAGGGATCTCCCCAGCAGGTAATAATGATTAGGATAATAATAATGAAAATAATAATAGTATTTAGTAATAATAATAATATACTCGGATTTATATAGCACCTAATATGATTGATAATCATCTCTAAGCGCTTTACAAAGATATTATTACCCCAGTCATAAGATACAATGCAAATCAGCACACATTGTGTGCACCATCTCCACTCCCTGGGGAGTATTCCTTCCAAGCGGCTCATGGGCATTGAAAAGATTGTTCACATAAAGGCTTTCACCTCCTATCGGGCCCCCATTTATACAGCTGGGTAGAGAGCAGCAATGTGGATTAATTGTCTTGCTAAAGGACAAACGCGATGGGCATACTCCGGGTTCGAACTCGGGATCTCCCGCTTGGAAAGCGAGCGCTCTTCCAATCTTGCCACACCACATCCACATAATAATAATAATAATAAAATTAATAATGATAATAATTACTGATGCATTCAATTATGATTCTTGACATCTGTGGCAGAGAGCATGATCTTGACCCAGGACTAGCTCTAGTTCCACTGATCTCTAAATATGCTTGTGTTAGCCTTTATGGTTGTATGAATAAGGGGAGGTAAGTTTGCTCAGATACATTCTTTTGAGTTTTATGTTATTCTAGCATATTGACATCGATGAGTTAGAACCATTCATGCTAATTACCTTGGTAAATGTCGCTGGTCTATAATCAGGCCCCTAAGCCCTGGAACCTCAGTTAATCATCACCATCCAAATACAGTTCAGAATCAACAGTTTGTGTTTATATCCCCTCTTCAAATGCAGGTATCCCAAGCTCACCCAACTTGAAACCTTCCGGACATTTGTTTCTGCCATTTTCTACGTTGGCAAGGGCAAGAGATCAAGGCCGTATGCCCACTTCGAGGAGGCTGTGAAGAATGTGAAGAAAGAAAAGAAGGTATGGTATAACATTGGGGAATATAATTTTGATTTAAAGTGGTCCATTAGCTTCCTTTTCAGTCATACTTGTATACCACTCTATCATTGTAAGATATTGTGTGAAAGTTACTTTAAAAAACGAATACTACATGTATTTACTTAGTGAAAAAAGTGAAAATTTATGTAAAATTTGATTGTGTGAAAGTTACTTTAAAAAACGAATACTACATGTATTTACTTAGTGAAAAAAGTGAAAATTTATGTAAAATTTGATTGATGAATTTATGTCAGAAATCAGATACTCTTGACTACAACCGAAAAGCCCTCCAGAACGCTTTTCAGTTCAATCTTAAATATCTAATCAGGGAGATATTCATTCTTCAGTTACTATAAGCTGAACAATAAGGTACAAGAGAAGTGTGAAAGCCCTAAGTAATTTTATTTGAATTTGACTCGCTTTAACCCTAATCAGGCCGGGTTATTTTGGCTATTTTGTCTATAGGAATTGTGTGGTTTGTTTTTATGCACCCCCCCCCCCCCCCTCTCCATTCTAAAATGCTTAACTTCACCTAAAGTATATTTCTATTTCTGTACTCCAGCTGGGCTCCAAGGTGCTTCACATCCTGGACATCTGGTCTGGAGGGATGGGCGTGGTGTCACTCCATTGCTTCCAGAATGTCATCCCAGTGGAAGCGTACACCAGGGAAGCAGCAATGATGGAAGCTATAGGTGAGCACCTTTCCAATCATTGTCCTTGTTAACCCATGATTTATTTCAATACAATGTGCATTCTCCATGAAAGACTCAACCAGTGGATGAACACTAGGGGCCCATTTCATAAAACTTTTGCAATTGTTGTAAGTGTCCAATTGTTGTAACTACAATGTACCATGGCAACAGCTCCAATGCTCAAGGCTGATTGGCTGTTGACCTACTAGTTACAATAATTGGACACTTACAACAATTGCAAAACTTTTATGAAACCGGGCCCAGGGAAGCAGCAATGATCGATACTATAGGTAAGCAACTTCCAATAATTGTTTACTTATTGAAGACAATGTCATTTTGACATAATGTGCATTCTCCATGATAGACTCATCCAGTGGAAGCAGCTGCAATGGCCGATGCTGTTGGTAAGCATCCTCCAATCATTGTCTTTTTAAAAAATCCATTGGAGATGATTTATTTCTGTATAATGTGCACTCTCCATGATGGACTCATCCCGTGGAAGCGTACACCAGGGAAGCAGCAATGAGTGATGCTATAGGTGAGCTCCTTATAATCAATGTCATTGTTAATCCATAAGAGATGATTTATTTTTAGTATAATGTTCATTCTCCATGATAGACTCATCAGATGGAAGCGCTTATGAGAGAAGCAGCAATGATCAATGTTATAGTGTGCACCCTCCAATCAATGTAATTGTTAACCCAATTAAAATGATTTTATTTCAGTATAATGTGCATTCTCCATGATAGACTCATCTGGTGGAAGCCTACACCAGGGAAGCAGCAATGATCGAGTCTATCTTTTAGTTTAGAATGATAACAAATGGTGTCTTTAATTTGTGTTCATCTCTACAGGTATGTCGCGTCTAACCAACGCTAAACGGGGTGATTACTACGGGGTAGCGCACAGCTGGTCTGGAGCGAAGAAGAGGCTGGTCGGGGTGCACCTCCTCAACAAAGCATGCCAGATCTTCCTCATGGAGGGTGAGAGACAGATCAGAAGTGCTGATATCTGATTTTGTTTTTCTTCATTTTTTCACCCAACATGTAAAATGAAACTGGTGCATAATTTACTTATCCAAATAATGTTTTTGTTTACAAGTGACAACAGAGTTAACAAGTACTTTTAAAGGTACCGTTGAGTATTGGTATTTCCCGAAGTGCCCCCCGATATTTTTTTGTGAGATAATGAAAAACTGACTGGCAAATTTGAAAGAACATACAATTTTAATGACAGAATAAACTTTATTTGATCAAAATCGGTTCAAAAAGGGCTGAAATATCCATAAGTATATTTGTGTTCAAAAGATTCTTCACCGGTAATCACCGGGGGATATTTAGACTTTTTCGAGAAAAAAATTTAAAATGCTTAAAGACTACTTGGAAAAAAATCTGAATAGGTTTTTAAAAAGTCGTTGATGATATTTCTATTGAATCATTATTTTAACAACACATTAAATGCACAATTTTGTATGAAAAATGGCTAAAACCAGTGATTTTTTTAAATAGCGCCCTCTAGAGTTGTAACGGCTCTTTTTTAATGATAACAGGGGTTTTACTTAGTCATTTGTAATTGTGTATACTTTTCGAGCATGGTGAAATTATAACTATTTCTTTGTACCCTAATGGTGCAGGTTTTGGTTACTAAAGTTAAGTTTGACCAATACTCAACTATCCCTTTAAGATGATGCTGCAATGCATTACCACTTACCAGTCAGTACTTTCATGTATTACTGTTCTGTGTAAAAGGTGATGTATGTTTTCTTTATTTTCCCAGTGGAAAAAGATAGTCATGTGTCTGTGACACAATTTCTTTATCTATATTAGATATATGTAGGTGTCCAGTATATGTATGTTTTCATTCTTGAGGTTTGTGAAGTCATAATCAATCTCTTGATAATTTGTAAACATTATTAATCTTGCTTTTTGTTGTCATCTATACCAATTATGTGCACCAATTATCTCTTGTAGATCATATCTTGATGTGGTTACTTGTTAGTGCTTTGTACTGCATCATAAAGGATCCTGAATAGCAAATTAGCAATGTGTCACATTGTCTGTGCTTAGTTCATATAATACTAATAATTATATTATAATGATAATAGTCATAATAATAATACTAATGATAAAGATAATAATGATAATAATAATGATAATGTTAATGATAATAATGATAGTGATTGTGATGGTAAGCGTAATTGTAATCATAATCAAAATCAAAATCATAATAATCATAATAATAATAAACTAGCTGTACCCGCGGAAATCCGCGGGTTTTTGTAAGAGAAAGACGATGATGACATAACGACACTTTAAAACTGTAATAAATATCCCACAGTCATCATTTAAATGGTAAGACAAAATAGACTCGGGCGATTCAATCCCACCCCACAACCCGTCGGGGCCCCGTCCAACGATACATCCGGCCAATGTATAACAAAATCATGATGGTTTAGTATCCACGCAAAGTTATTAAGTTATCCCCCATATTTCATATGATCCATAATTTGTTCCGCTTGTATTAAAATAGATACACTATGTTCGTGTTCTTGCTAATAAAGTAGCTTCGCCGCCCCCACCCCCCCCCCCCCCCCCGCGGCTCCAATTGCCTGTATGACAAATAACCCGTCGTGTCCCCTACACGTTTCATATCATAAACTAAGTTCTCCCGCGTACACCTTTGTTCATATTCTTGTGAAACCCGATGATACATGTACAGTATATTCCCTTGAAAGGAATAGTAGCCGTATATGCATTTGCATACTACATGAGCAGATACTTCCCCCATCCATTCTACCCCCACCCCCGATAATTTGTTCCGCTTGTATCAAATTAGATACAGTACACTATGTTCGTGTTCTTGCTAGCTTCGCCGCTGCCCCCCCCCCCCCCCCCCCCCCCCCGTGTCTCCAATTGCCTGCATGACACATAACCCGTCGTGTCCCCTAAACAATTCATATCCAAACTAAGTTCTCCCGCGTATATATTTTTTCATATTCTTGTGAAACCCGATGATATATTCCTTTGAAGGGAATAGTAGCCGTCTAGTATGCATTGCATACTAAATGAGCAGATACCTCCCCCGTCCATTCTATTCCCACCCCACCCCCACCCCCACCCCCTCAGCATCTCTTCTGGTACTGCATGGTAGCTTCGTGGCTGACTTAATACATCTTACCACAAGCTGGCGCAATTAAAGTATCGTGTACGGTAGGGCGAATGAGATAGTGACCAGAGACGATGGTCAGCAGGTCAGTGAGCTATGCAAATAAACTACGGTTCGGTGGGGTAATTAGATGACTGCGCGACGTGTATACACGGCTGTACAGCCATCGCGCGTTGTATAACCGCAGCTAAATTGAAGTTGTCGCATTTTGTCGTCTATGCACTTACAAACACGATGCCAATCGGCAATAGCGATCATTACTATACCATCCGCGTAATATGAATATTGATATTATCAAAACCTGGGTAGTTTCGCAACGTGTTATATCTAAAATAGTTTCTCGATATATTATTTGTTTTATCTACTCCAATTTATATTCTTACAAATACTTTTACGGCGATAAATCGTTAGTCAATGCTCGGCGTCTTAAACGGGCAATTGACATTGCTGACTTTCCCTTTTCTTCGATCTGGACGACGACCACGGGGCGGGAGCGACTCGGAAATGCCTTATTGTCCTCCGCAAAACGTATATCCTTCGATCGCGACGGTCGGGAAGTCGCCGAATCCTCGGGGTGAGGATATCTCGAGTGGGAACCATTTTGGGGGGTTGAAGCTTACCGTATTAATATAATAGATATTTACAGAGCGCAAATTGCAATGAGCCTCTACGGATACACACTTCAATCATTCGTGCACTCAATCATTCGTGCACTCAAAGTGCACATTTTCATTCCCTAGGGAGTATTCCAGCCAGTCACTTTACACTTTCCTTCTGTTCTATCACTATGTATCTAGTAGATTAAAGTAATTTTAACCATGTGACATATTAGACTAGACATAATCACTAGTTGAAGTTGTAATAGTATTAATGGAGAAGAGAGAACGTGAACATACATGTATATTACTACATATAAATGATCTTATGCAGCTTTTTATTTTTTAAACTTCTGTCATTAAATTTATTCTTAAATGTGCAATTAAATACTTAATGAAGTCTATATAAGTAAATCATTAAACCCATTTCCAGTATTTTTGGCAATATGAACTTTTTGTTTATTGAACTGCTTATTTTATTTTGTTATGATGAACTGAAGATTTTATCAGCATGTATTTTAAAGGAATTTTGGAAGTGAAGTTTAGTTAGATTTAGTTCATCGAAAAAAAAAAAAATTTACAGAGCGCAAATTGCAATGAGCCTCTAAGCGTTTTTTTTTGTATTATACCCCAGTCAACGGATACACACTTCAATCATACCTGCACTCAAAGTGCACATTTTCATTCCCTAGGGAGTATTCCAGCCAGTCAATTTACAGTAGATTTTCTAGTAGATTAAAGTAATTTTAACCATGTGACATATTAGACTAGACATAATCACTAGTTGAAGTTGTAATAGTATTAATGGAGAAGAGAGAACGTGAACATACATGTATATTACTACATATAAATGATCTTATGCAGCTTTTTATTTTTTAAACTTCTGTCATTAAATTTATTCTTAAATGTGCAATTAAATACTTAATGAAGTCTATAAGTAAATCATTAAACCCATTTCCAGTATTTTTGGCAATATGAACTTTTTGTTTATTGAACTGCTTATTTTATTTTGTTATGATGAACTAAAGATTTTATCAGCATGTATTTTAAAGGAATTTTGGAAGTAAAGTTTAGTTAGATTTAGTTCATTGAAATACATGCTTATCTCCAATCTTCATATATGTTTTATAAGAGGAGCATCGGGCAGAAATATGTGTACTGTTTTTGTTTTATTATTATGTACCTTATGTAAAGTAAACATACCTGATTTAAACAATCAGATTATGTAACTGTAATATGTACATGTATACCATTTATGCAAAGTTTAATACATTAGGGACCCAGTCATGTTGATGTTATGTGACATTTTTATATGTTCAGTGCTATTCTGTAGTAATTGTACAACCATGCCTCTTCCTGTATAAAAATGTCATTCATTTTTACGAGTCCATTAATATGGATTAATTAAAGGATTGTCCAAATCCACAAGATGTACTTAGAACTCGATTGGTTCTCTCATACCTTGTTGTAAATTACCAATAGAAGCATTTAGCAGGTTTTGTGTTTTTGAATTTCCCTTTTGTTAAAAAGATATTTACAATTTAAGTGTTCTGAATTTTAATTATCCACTGGAAAGTTATAACTGTACAAAGTCAGTGCAATGAGTTAGCAAATATCACTTTTCATTTTTGCTCATTACTCAACCATATAACATCCATTTACCATGCAATTTTCACACATTACTTATAGTGTACATACAGTATATGTATCAGATTACAAAAATACACATTTTATCAACCATTCATCACTTTTTGCACATATCAACAAAGTTACTAGATCCCTTTAAGGATGTTCTGTTATGCAGACATTGCACCGTTGGATTTTCATGTACGCAACATACTTCCCTCTTGCAGTAATAATGATTTATTCATTATTCCTTCAGTAGACTTTTTGTAGATATTATTACATTTTTAGTAAATATTTTAAGTTCATCACTTCATCATGATTGTACATTCCTAAGTTGGTAAGCATTTCATTTTTATGATCATTCCATGTCTTGTAGATATCATTTTTTTACACTGAGCAGTACTTGAATAATGCGTTTGTCAGTAGGTTTTATTGCATCTTATAATTGCTACAAACTCATGTATATAGCTTAAAACTAAATTACTCTTGAGAAAGCCAGGGAAATTATATATAAAATGTAAATAGGTTTATTAAGCTTAGTAGTACACACTGGGTTTTCACATGTGCCATGTTAACCATAACATTTGAGTGCCAAATTATTGAAATAAAACTTTTCACCATTTTCACTGATTTACCTGTTTGATTTTTTCTCTTTTCTTTCCTTTTTTAAAAAACAAAATAATATGTACTCTTGTGTAACAGCCTAACGGGAAAGTTAGTTGTAGAGATGTTTTTTTTAATTATTTATTAATAACTCTTAGCCATTTGTTCTCATTCTTCTTTTTCTCTTTTCAGATTCAGTTTATTTATTGTTCAATATCCAAAATACAAAATCTCATATATATTATGTTATGTGTTGATTTCAATGAAGAAATGATACAATGAATATAACAATACAAAGTTTAACATGACATATTGAAATTCAATGTAAAATCGAAGAGTAAAAATGTAACCAGCCACATCAATTATTTTACAGAAGAGGATATGGGGGGAATTTGCAAGGAAACTTGGCTTATACAGCTAGCAAATTATTGGGGGTGTTTCACACAGATTCAAATTTGAACTTAACTCTAAGTTGACCTAACTATTATGGAAATCCACTAGTTCTTTGTCAAATTGTTGAAACTTTTCTTTGTGAAAGGCATGCATTTTGATTTTAAAAAACAGTAATATTTGTTATATTTGAGCCCTTGAGTAATTGATATACATTTTTGTTAGAAGTCTATTAAAAATAATTGATTTGTTACACTTTTGAATATAAACTGGGCTCCAAAAGAAACTTATCACTTTTTTTCAGAGCGACACACATTAAAATCCAAAGCATAACAAGTAATCATAATTGGGCATAGATTAGCTTTAATACTCCTTAGCAAGCTCATCTAAAAAAATTATGTTTGCTTTAGTCAACAAAGAATAAAATAAGGTGAAATCGCAAGAGGTAATTTTTCAAAAATCACAGAAACTGCTCGCTTTCCGGGCACAAAGCTCGGTACGGACCATCGCCAGTCTAGTGGTTACATAACCCGCTTTGAAGTTGAATGAATAGCTATTGAAAGTTCTGAATAGACCGCCTTTCGTGGAGGTTCGCTGCGAGCAGTTTCTGTGATTTTTGAAAAGTGACCTGTAGTGATTCCATTTAATTTTTCTCTTTTTCGGCAAAAGCAAACTTTACATTTTTCAGATATGCTTCATAAGGAGAATAATAGTTTATCTGTGTCTAAATATGAATCACTTTGATGCTATGGATTTTAGTGAGCGTCGCTCTGAAAAAGTGATGTTTCTTTTGGAGCCCAGTTTATATTTTATTCCAAGTCTAAAAATGAAGAGCTAGGAGTCACTTACAATACTAGTGCATCTGTTATTATACTATAATGGAACAAAGGGAGAAGCTTTGAAACACAAAGGGAGAAGGCAATAAAAAGATAGACATTGGGTAGAATGAGATTCAATTATGGGGAAAAGTGGGGGGGGGGGGGGGGGGGGGGGGCAGGGACACTGAACAAATATAAAATAAGAAAGTAGACACAGACCAAGTACATAATAAACGTATGCAACACTAGAATGATAATGAATATTCAAGCTTCCAAGTAGGTGTAGAGGAAGCAAGAGAATGGTTATATATTTACCAAGTAGATAACTGTTTTTAATAGTTCACAGTTCACACTTTACAAGATAATCTTGTATAACATAATTTAGGCCCAGCTTAGATTTTAAAAATAAAAAAATTGTGTGTGTGTGTGTGTGTGTGTGTGTGTGTGTGTGTGTGTGTGTGTGTGTGTGTGTGTGTGTGTGTGTGTGTGTGTGCGTGTGTGTGTGTGTGCAAAAAGTGATATGGGTTATTTATGAATACATTTATTTTACTTGAAACATTCTATTGCAAATCTCTGATTATGTTCCCATAGAATATATATCACAAATCGTAAGAATGTTATTTACAAGAAATAATGTATAATTGCGAGTAAGTAGATTACTGAATATTAAAAATATGCACATATATAGATAGACGGTATCAGAAAAGGGGTGGGAAAAGGGGACTCCCCCGTCCGCCCCCAGATCCCCAGGACATGACAGGTGCGAGCCTTCAAGCCCCCAATCAGTGCAACATACGTGGTCCTAAGTATGAAAAGCGCTTTATATCAATTTTCTATTAGACTTGACACTCGGTGATATACAAGTTACCACGTATAAATGGATACGAGCTTCAATAGCGTCATTTGCACACCGATTTCGATCTTCCACAGCACACTGCTTTCCATAGTGTCTTGTGTTGTCTTGTCGATCACCAGTGCAGTCGTGAATTCGTCGCTATGGATTGCCGCTGTTTGATTGCTTTCTTTTGTTTCATTTTTGCTGCTTTTCATGGAACTGCCAGTGAAGGAGATCAGCTTGTTGAAAACTTCGATGTGAAACCAGGAGGTGTCGTACATAGCTACGAAAAGCAACATGTAAGTTGAGGTTTATCGTTTGCCAATCTAGATAACGGTCCCACATATAGAGTATTTTGTTGTGTATGTATGTAACGTAGCGAAGATCAGTCATGTCAGTGAAGATTTATAAATTACATGAGGAATTTGTTTTTGTATACATTAACGAATGAATGTGCCTGATAGCATGAAATGAAAACTAACACTTAGATCCCCAATTTTATTATAATGAATAAGTGATACAGAGTAACAATGAACTTACATGAACAATAAACCACAATAAACCACACGTTTAGACTTAGAGAACAGATTACATAGAAATATAAATTATAAAAGAATGATGTTTACATGATTGGTTTTGAACAAACCCTACCAGGACCATTTACAATACTTTGTAGATGTGCTTGCACCCATTTATGTTTCTTGGAATAAGTTTTGTGTAGAATAATGTTCTACTAGCTCTTGATAATTCATACTTAGGAGAGTACATTTTTATTAAACAAAGTGTACGTGGTAACAGAAATGTTATAATTTAGATTTTGGTTTTATTTCTATTTTCCTAGGGGACGTTCAAGTGTGAATTTGTGTATGCAGCGCAAGGAGGAACTAATGAGGTATGTACATGTACGTAATCTGTACGATAATAATAATGTGTAATAACGTCTACCGTCAAAATATTAGAACTGAGACTTGAGATTCAATGATAGCTTACATACATGTGATAAATGAACTCCCCTGAACTACCTACATGTACCTGAGCCTTTATATGACATCTTTCCGCAATTTCCCACCAAAAGTTTTCATATATAATTTAGTGTAAAGCGCTGAGAGATGACTATATTAGGTGCTTTATATTTATAGCTCAACCTAATTTTATTATTATTATTTGAATTTTCATGTTTTATATTTTATTGATGACCCATTGTAATCAATAATCACATATCTTTCTTTTTATCTCGTGCTACAGAATTGGGAGATGACGATAGAAGCCGACGGTCAGATGTACTCGTGTACCGTGGCCAGACCCCAGGGGACCTCATACCTGTTCTTTCAACACTTCAAGATGTCGTTGACCGGTGCAGCTCTAGAATACGCGGAAGCTGCTGTAAGATCAATCCTCTAAATTTCCACATAAAGGCACAAAAAAAGGGGGTTTATATACAAAAACTATGTTTTACACCATGGAGCGCAATTTGTTAACTGATGGAGAAAGAATGTAGACGTTTTAACATTTTAACAATGCCGAATCTACACATTTACTAATGACACCAAATAAAGGTTGTTCTCAGATATTAGAAATTAGTAAGCAAATGTGATTTCCACTTTTCTAATTGTCTACAAGCGACACTTCATAGTTTTGAACCATGGTTTAAATCATGATTAACATAAAACCTCCTTTAAGTATTCTAGCCTTGTATATGTACTATAACAGTAGCCTACTCATTCTTAAAAAGGACCACAGTTGTATTTTTAATAAAATGTCATAATGAAGTCCATGAAGGCATAAACACTTTGATACTGCCTTTTCCAGTTTTTATTAACATTAAGAAGTTAAATTTGTAAGTCTAGACTTCAAATACTACATTAGATGTTGTAATTAGATTTGCATTAAGAAACTCCCTTTTCAGATTCTCCTTTTCACATTTTGCAGTGGTACAAGTATGTTTTTTGTTTTTTTGCAAGCTTTGAAAGCAACCATTAACATTTTTCTGTGTGAAGACAGTGAGAAAAATTTACCTCTAGAGGCTCGCTCTACCCATTAATATAGCTTTAATCTGTGGAATGATTTGTATGCTTCTTATGTTCACTTGAAATTATGATATGCAGGAAAGTAAACATTTGAATGATGCTCTCTTCTTTGATGTCTTAGTTTACATTTCAAACATTTACCAATTAACTTTTACAAATGTTATTTTCACACAATCAACTTACTTGTTTTAGCTTGACGTTTCGAACATCTTTGTTGTTCTTCATCAGAACAGAAGTTACTCTGTGTCTGACTGCTAGATGGCGCAGTCAGACACTGGTCCCACACGTGACTCAGCATGTAGCCCCCCTCGTCTCTGTTCATGTTCTTAGTCTTTCTTATCCATACCGCTTCCTTCACCCATCTGGTAAAGCGGGTAGATTCTCTG